>JADLZL010004651.1:0-357202 GCA_015844335.1 Chrysopogon serrulatus
CCGACTACTTTCAAGAAAAAGAACTCAGGAAAAGCTCGAGCGAGTCACGAGCCTTCGCCTCATTTTTTACAAAGTACTCAGAAGAGCTCGGAAGCTACGCTTAGGGAAACACACTTACAACACCAAACAGGCTGAAAAGCCATGGCCCGACTTCTTTTCTGACAAAAAACAACTCAGACGAAGGCTCGGGGGCTACAGGGCATACACCCTCAACTTTTTCTTTTTTCTCAAGATCCTCCAGCTACTTATAAATAAGTAGCAAGAGGCTCGGGGCTACACTCAATGAGTGAGCCTACGGCGCACAAAAGGGAACAATTCTTCAGCTAGACCACTTGAAGCATCACTCCGAAGCAAGGCGCCCCCGAGTTCTACTTCAAAATGCTCGGGGGCTTGTCGATACGGGACGTAGACGGCTACTCACCAAAGACGGCTCCCGTCGGGACAAGAGCAAGAAGAACGGATCCGAGTAGAATACGGGCCATCCTAGTTAGACGAATAGAAAGTAACCTCTCAGAATCGAACGTAACACTTCCTATGGATCCGACTAAGACTAGAAACCATAGCTCGGCTCTTTTCTCTTATAAAAAGGAGCCGAGCACCCTCTTTGTAAATGCACGAACAACGCACAATCATACATCAATCCAACGCAAAAGGCCAAGGCCGATGGAGTAGAGCTTTTACTCGACGACGAGGGCTCGAACCAGGATAAACCGCGTGTCTCTTGCGTGAAACCGCCGAGTTCTAGTCATTCGCCGAGGTCCGAATCAATCGCTACGGGAACCCCGTATGTGCTATCGGTGGTCAAACACCGACATTGACCCTGTGAATAGGGTCAGAGGATTTGCCATCATTACGACGGGCGAACCGTCCCACGCTGTGGTACAACTGACGCAACGCCACTACCCCAAAGAAGCACTCGCTTCAGTCTCTGCGGATATGTCCCACGTCCCTAGAGACTCGGGGGCACCGGCAGGGCCAAGGCCAAGACCCACCGGAGAAATCGACACGACTGACCGCAAGTCCTTGCGTGCGTGAGCTCACGCCCGCAAGAACTCCTGGGGGCTACTTGTCGAGGCTAAAACGGCCCGGCTTAAGCCAAGCCCCCGGCTAACTAAGACGCCACGGCCGTCATTGCACCCCGGCCCAGTCCACCGAAGGGCTAAGCGTCACGGTCCGGTACCCTGCTCCATAGCGGAAGGGACAGCCTGGCCGGACAGGCGGCCCACGGGGGAGCCATGTGACCCGGAGAGAGGGGGTCAGAGCCACGACCTCGGGGCGCATGATTCGCACGACCCCCGGTCGAACGGGGGAACCGCGGGTCCATGCCTCCAAACATAGCGTCCCGCACGACCCTTGCGCCCGTCTTCGTCCGGAAGCCACCCAGGCTTGTACCGCAAGCCCCAGCGGCTCCGCGGTCAAGATTCCTGTCACGGGTCATTTCACGTCCGCTCTGCCGGAGCCCCACGCAGGACATGGGTGGGCATGTTTTGACCACACTATTGATCAGAGCAGGGCGTGCAGCGCCATTTGACCACGCTGTTAACCCATACAGGGCATGGCGCACCATGTGGATGGACGAATCATCTGTCACGGCCCATGCGCGCACCATACGCCACTATTACGCCTAACCTTGTACGACGCAGGGTCCTAATCAACTGCTCAGCCTCTCCAGCCCACTGTAAGGGCATGGGCAGGCGCTCCGACGACATGACAACACCGGCGATCATCTTGAGTCGACATAAACAACACAAGGAGGAAGGACAATCTGACCCTAGGAAGGCAGACGAGCCACTCCACCACAGTTCTTTTTTCCTTTCTTCTTTTCTTCCTTTGCACGGCACGCCCATTCCTCCCTCGAGTAGCACTTGTAAGGCTGCCCCTCCCTTCATCTATAAAAGGGAGGGCAAGTCATGAACTGAGACATGGAACAACGAACACAGCACAAGCAATCAGACTACCGAAACCCATCACACACACACGCCATGATATTGGCACCACGCTCAATCAGAGACTTGGGAGCCCCTCCCTCTCTCGAACCAGTTGTAACCCCTACTACGAACCACCGCTAAGTAACACGAGCCCTTTTAACTGGACGTAGGGCCTGACGCCCGAACCAGTATACTCCCCATGTCCTCTTAGCGAACCATCCGGACATAAATGCGCATCTATAAATTTACTAGTTGGTGCTTTCATGAAACACCGACAATAGTCAAGAAATAGAGAGATTTATGGTTTTCTATATTGTGAATGATGATGGATTTTTCTTTTATTTTTGAACCATTAGATCTCAAAATCACTTGATAGCTTTAATATGAGGATCAAGCAAGTTTTGATTAGTTCATCTAGATTAGACTAGTATGACATTACCTCACATTTCATGGTCCAGAAATAGAGAAACTTTGTGGTGTTCTAGATTGAAAATATAATGGTGAATATTTTTAATTTATCATATATGTGAGTTCAAGTATAACCTGATTGTTTGTATATGCGCATGAAGGAATTTTGTAGTAGCTCATGAAAACTAGCTAGTATGCACCTTCTATTGTCTCGTTTTATGTTCTAGAAAGAGTGGACTTTTAAGGTTTTTAGAATATATTGTATATTATAGCTCATTTAATTTCATGGTTCACAAAATGAGAAATTTATATGAGTTGATGTAAATGAGTATAGAGACCTTTAGATGATGCCTGCTTCTAGGTCCTCGTCCTCGCATGGGGTCCATAAGCGGCTGAGGTCAGACCTCCCTCTCATTCTGTGCGATGAGTGTGGGAAGAAGGTCTAGTTGGAGTACCGAGTGAGAAAGGAGTGTACCAACAAGGGTCATATCTTCTATGTCTGTCTGGACCACAATGTGAGTACTGTTTATTTGTATATATTCTATACATACATGTCGTGCACTCTTTGTAATTATCGTTGTAGATATTTATTAGTTTTATAGAGTTCATTGAGTTATATGTATGTTAATGCTCGATCGAATGTAGCTATATTAGTAGCGTAGAATTTGTATACGAAAAACTATTTGAAACCAAAATAAATTAAATTAAAAAATAAACCATCAACTGAAAAGAAAATAAATAAAAAAATAGACCTTTAGTCCCGATTTGAGTCTATAATAGACCACAAGTGCGCGACATGGCAGTGCCATAGGCGATGCCTGGAGCACGTGTAGTCCTGATTGTAGGTACAAAACCGCGAGACTAAAGGCCCTCTTTTAGTCCCGGTTAGCCACCCGGGACTAAAGGGGGACCATTAGTCTAGGATTTGTAGTTTTGGTTGGACAACCGTGATTAAAGGGGTTTTTTCAATCGAGACTATAGGCCTATCATGCACTAGTGTAATATGTAAGTTTTCAGTGTCCCCTTAGAGCTACAACCGGCAAATGAACTGAATCAGTAGTAAAAATCTACTCCCTTCATCCCAAATTATAAGATGTTTAACTTTTTTAGTCTCAAGTTTGACTATTCGTCTTATTCAAAAAAATTTATGCAAATATGGCTAAATTTAAGTTATTTTGAAGAACTTCTATTAATAAAGCAAGCCACAGCAAAAAAAAGTGATATTATGCAAAAAATTTTGAATAAGACGAGTGGTTAAACTTGAGGCCAAAAAAGTCAAACGTTTTATAGTTTAGGATGGAGGGAGTACCTATTATTACCGTTTATTCTATCACTATCGTTCCAAAGCAATCAACATTAATAGTGCAAAAGTAATAACTATTTTACAATAGTTTAATGATATACTCCCCCTTTTTAAATAATATGAAGTCTAGGACACCATAATTAGTGCATACTCTATGCGTCCTAGTATATAAGGTGTAAACACCTCTGGTTTAAAGACTAAGAAACATATTTAATTCTTTCTTCACACTAGTGTTATTGTATTGATATTTTGTCTCTAGAGAGAGCATGTCTTATTTTATAGGACATTGATAAAAAAAGTGATTGTGTCTTATATATTAGGATAGAGTGAGTAATAAAATAATTAGGTTGTCCTAAATATCATATCTTCAAAAATGAAAGGAGTAGCTTTATCTTTTTTCCTAAAAAAATAAACAAGATGCGTCCAAAATACAGCACGTTTGGGTATCGAGCGTGTTTTGGTGTTCGCTAATTAAGGAATTGGGTGTGGTTTGTGCAGACTACACATGTTTATTATTATTACCACACACTGAGTGTGCATATTTGTTTGTCATTGTAGAGGCTGTAGTTAATATGTTAGTTATTAGTTGGTTTATGAATAGGATATTCTGCGACGTCTACGGCTTGCACATGTATAGCACGTTGAGTATGCTTGTTTTCCTTTAGAGTTAATTAATTATTAGGTGATTAATTTATGATTAATTAGAGTGCACTGCAATTAATTTGGGTGTGAACAAACATGATAAGTAAGTACATCGCCATCGCTCGACTGAGATGCATGAAAAAAAGGGTGACACGCGCCTTACCATCAAGTATGAGAGAGAGCTAGCTAGCTAACTGATATATTATTATTCGATTCATCGACAGAGGCGATGGTAGCCCCACCCCAGCCCCCATCAGCTAGGCAACTTCTGGTTAGTATATGTAATTGTCATATTGACAAGTAAACCAATGCGACGAGGCCAATGTGTGTGCATGCTTCTACACAAAGGTATATATACAGTTGCGCAGTACAGTACCTGCGGTTTTCCTATATTTAATAATAACTTTGATGTTTCCTGGATTGTGTATAGAGATGTGCATTTATGTATGATGATGTTGAAGGAAATTCATCGTTTGTGTGCATCCACAGTGATAGTATTCAATGCTTCAACTAAATTTTGGAACAGAGAGATTATGGGTGTGTTTAGTTTCCTAGCCTATTTCTAGCCTAACTAGCTTTTAAGTCCGGCCAGTCTTAGCCTGTCTCTAACAAGCCAACCTATAATTATTTGGTTATCTGTATTGTTTAAGCCTGACTAGAAAATTGTGTATTTAGTTGACTCGTTTGTTTAAGGATCACCTCTTTCTTAAGATGGTAAATATACCCTCTCTGAGTAATTTTGTTGAATAGATGGTGGGCATCCAGCACCTCAGCAAGCACTCCAGCAAGCACGGCAGTAGAGGAAGCTCTTGCCGCTGGCCTCGTCGTCCGGCCCCGCAGGGAGCATGCTTGGGATGGCATGGCCATCAACGGGACAAGCACCAACCTGCAGGTGTAGTGGTGTACCTACTCCAGGAGTACAACTTGGAGAGCATTGTCTGCATTGACGCCGCACAGATTGCCAAAATCGTCCACGGCTTGCTCAACCTGGTGCCTATCGCCGGCGCCATCGTCTCAGCCTCCTACATCGGCTGCTTCCCTGTCATCCTCGCGGCACATCCATCAGCGTCCGACGGCGGTCGATGGAGCTGGGCGTCGTGCATGCATCCGGTTCGGTGACCACGGACACAGCGGGTGGGGAGGTCGAAGGGGCACGGCCTGGTACAGATGCCAGATCCGGGGTCTTGAGATCCGGTGCGCGGGGATGACGAAGGTGCTCAGCTGGGATTCCGTCCCGCGCCACGCGAGCCCACCGCCGTGCCGACGAACCTAGCTGCTGTGGGAGCGTCTGACAAGGAGGAGATTGGGCCGCCGGAGGAGCAGACGCGGACCTCGTCCGAGCTGACGTGGTGGACGGCAGGTAGCAGGGGAAGGCGAAGCTTGGTGCATGGGTGAGCGCCGACGGAGGAGCACTGCCGAGAGGACGTGAAACGACCTGGCATGGTGCCTGGCCAAAGCCTGACTCTAGAAAAACGTCCAATTCCTACGTTCTGGTGGAGCCAGCCAGGCTAAAAACCCTTAATTGGTTTAGGGGGGTGTTTGGATTCACAGGGCAAAAGTTTTACCCTGTCCCATCGAATCTTATTACACATGTATGGAATATTAAATATAGTATAAAAAATAATTAATTATATAGATTACGATAACTTTACGAAACGAATCTTTTAACCTAATTAGTCTATGATTTGACAATGTTGTGCTACAGTAAATATTTACTAATGACAGATTAATTATACTTAAAAAATTTGTCTCATAGTTTCTTGACAAGTTCTGTAATTTATTTTTTTATTGGTATTCAAAAACCCCTTTCGACATCCCTCCGACATTCTGATGTGACACAGGTAAAACTTTTTCACACCATCCAAAGACCCCCTTAGAATCTAGTTGGGAGGCTTGTACAGTTAACCAAACAGATTCAAGTTAGCTCCAGAAAACCTGACACCTTATATGAGTAAAGATTTTGGGTACATAGAGCCACAAAGGTCGTCACGATAACATGATCCAATCCAACGGGGCATCCTCTACTTTATAAATAGCTAGCTTGATAAGGTTTAGAAATAACACAAATAGAAGAGTTTAGTGAAGAGTTATGTGAATTGTGAGGAAGATATTTCTCGAAGATTGTAATAGATGAGCAATTTGGTAGTCACTTGCTATTTGATCTCTCTTCTTAATAGTCAATAAAATTCTTCCTATAGACTCGTTATTTGGTAACCATTGGGGACGCCCTTAGAATGGAAGCGCGTAGTGGATACACATCAACCTTTTTTTTCTAGGAGAATTTTATCATAGGACACTGCAAGTAACCACTCTTTGTTGCTAGACACTAAAAAAGTTGAGATTTACTGAAAGACACTCTAGTTCTTAATAAAATAGTTGGTGGACATCGTGTCCAATAAAATAATTTTATAAAATACATATAAAATCATATAAGTGCCCTAAAATTATAGCATAAAATTCGTTACTTTTACGTGACGAGAACTGCAGAGTAAAATACTATTTTCCACTGAAAATGACTATTTTGCCCCTCTTCATAAATAAATAAAGTTAACCATGGTCAAATTATTTATTTATGAAGAGAGGCAAAATAGTAATTTCAGTGCAAGACAGTACTTTACTTTATAGTTCTCTTACAGTCTTTCTAAGTTAAGCTTTTTAAACTTTGATAAATTTCTAGAAAATATTAATATTTACATTATAAAATTAGTATCATTAGATTTACCCTAGAATATATTTTTATAATATACTCACTTTATGTAAGTTAGTTAAACTTTAAAAAGTTTGATGGTACGGATTTTATGAATGACTCTTTTTCAGAAACAGAGAGAGTATATAATAAAGTGTGTTTGGATTTGAGGAGTGGGGTGGTTCATTTTCTCATTGCTCACTTTTTTATTTGGCTTGTAAAAAATAAAGTGAATTGATCCATCACCACATCTATCATTTCTCACAAACCAATAATAATTAGTATATATGCACGGGGGATGGGTTAATTACATCAAAATCTATGAGATAAATTTATAATGCATCACCTCATGAAACATAAGATGACTCAGTAAACTAAACATACCAATTATTGTACTCTTTGTGTTTTTATATTTCAAAATAAAACCCATTTGTGTGTTAAATAAACAAATACTACGTGTAGTGACGTGCGACGTGATGCATCGCGGAGATGCCGGGTCGTGTTGTTTGCACGATTAGGCAACGATATATATACTCCTACACGTACAAGGTCGACGACGATCAAAGTCAAGCGCGGTCGCGCTTCAAAATTGTTCAACCCTGTCTAATTAATTAATTAGCTGCATGTGTGTAGCAGTCTCCATGTATAATTTTCAGCGGTCGTCGTCGTCGTCGTCGTCGTTGCCATTGATCAACTCAATCTGTCCTATAGCGTAATTTGACCTCAACTGGGATTACGTGGTAACTGAATACTGCACTGCGACGCTACTATATTCGTGTTGAGCTGAGTTGTGCTATGTTGATTACAACGTACGGTGGGGTACCTAGCGTTGTCTTGGTCATCTCAAGTCGATCGATCTCCAGTTGATTGATTTCAGCGTGGGGATATGCTGCTGTGTACTATAATCTGGAGGAAGGATCGTCGGAGCGTGTAGCAGCAGCATGCTAGTAGGTGCTCGAGCGAAGACGGCCGGCCGGCCGGTTGCGTGCGACGCGAGCGAGCGAGCGATCAAAGGCAAAGGGGGCGATCGACCATTCGAGTGCGGAGTGCGCGTCAAAGCTGCTTTGACGCCACGCCCCGGTCAAATTCATTCGGCTCCATCCCGGCAGCGGCAGGCAGGGTCGGCCTCGGCGGCTAGCCGACCGGCTACTCCTCCGTACGGAAGGCATGGACACGGACGGCTCTGATGCCTGCCTTGTGTACCTACATATGCGACAAATATCTTCGTTTGCTCGTTGTTTTTCCGGCGATCTGTTCATACCATACCAGCTGAATAATTTGGTCGCTTCCTCCACGCCGTTCACTAGTACAGAATAGGTTACCACTTGAGATTGATAACCCATCTACATAAACGTTTTTCAGCTCTACTTGTGGGAGAGGCAAAATCATCATGTTTTTCGGTTAACTGTTCAGAAAGTACCTTGTTATAATATGTTCATGTGTTTTGATAGTACCAGGAAAGAGTGTGTTTTATTTTACTACTAATAATTGCAAAAGATATTAAAAAATTATGACAGCACAGGATTCTTCGTTCTCTTTGTCTTGTTGGGAGCTAATTAAGTACTTTTGGGTCTGTTTGAGACTAGTAGCTACTCCCTCTGGCCCTAAAAGATTGTTGTCCTTAGTGTGCGTGCCACAAATTTACCTTGATTTATAGAAAATACATGCAATATTTATATCTTTAAATAAATTTGTAAACTAGATTCAAAGATCTTTTCAATGACATTAATTATGATACTAATTAATAATATTTATTATTTATTAAAATTACCGATAATTATTTCAGAAAATACAAGCGACAATGTTTTAAGGACGGAGAGAGTAGGCACTAATTGAGGCTAAAATCGTGCTGGGTACTTCTGCAGGGCAGTGCGTGCCTTGCTACAGCAAGAACTGAAGTGAGCAGCTTTTTTGATCTTGCATTTTTCTTACGTTGATTTCCACGTTGGCATGATTTTTCTACTATACTCCAGGAGAGCCAAATAAATTGACTGGCTTGGCTGGCCAAGTGTCTCGTGCCTTTTGCCATCAACGTTGGGCAAGGCGAGGCAGATCTGGTGAAGTTTCTAAGCACTCCCTAATAATTAGTTGTGGACTTGTGGTTAGCTAGCTAAATTAACCCACCTATTTTCACTCATTTTTGGATGCACTAGAGATAATTTTGCTAAGTTTTAGCTACTAGGAATTAGCTATATAGCCCTTGTGTCGAAACACACATTTAGTGAGCCAGCTGTTTGGTTCACTTGTTACTGTGATTGAAATTGTTGTCACACCTTTTGTATTGTTTTTTATGGCGTTATGTCACTTTTTTTAACCACAAGTTGTTTTCTGTTGTGGTAATATGTACTTCTATATTGTAACTATTGCAAAATATAAATACTCTCTCCAATCATAAAAACACATATCGTTGAGGGCAAGATTTAGCAAAATCTTAAAAAATACAAACAAGACAAAAATTCAAAATTTTTAGTTTGGAAACATGTAAGTTGTCTTATGTGTATGTATTTGAAAAATAATTGCTATGTCTAACACACGTAGCGGGGAGGGTGGATTGGGCTAGTAGATTGGAGGGAGGAGAGGGAGGAGGAGGGCAGGCACGCACGCGCCCTAGGGGCGGCGGCCCGGTGCGGCGGCGGCGGCGCAAGAGCAGATGGCGGCGACGCTAGGGAGGGAGCGTGGGTGGGGGAGAGAGGGAGGGAGAGAGAGAGAGCTGGGAGATTGGAAATAAAGGGAAATTATCTCAATTACTTTCTTGATTCAATCCAATTACAATGATCTAATATTTATAGTCCCAAGTGGACTCTAACGGAAAAGTCTCAGATCGAACTTGGATTTTTCAGTTTTCTAATCTTAACTACCTAAATTAATTAATAATAATAAAAGATAATTTGCGGCGGCGGTGGCGATGGCGGCGGTGGATGGCCACGTGGGGCCCACGGCTTCCCCGGCGCGCGCTAGGCGGCGGTGGCTAGGGTAGCCGCCGCCTCCCCCTAGTGCTCCACGCTGTCCTCCTCCTGGAACGGGTCGTGGAGCCCACCAATCTCGGTCGGATCCTATGTGGCGTCCGCTTTTGACCCAACAACTCTATAATTTGTCGCCGTCTTGATTGGATGTGTGACACCGTCTTGATTGGACGTGTGACACTATGTCTAATAAATTTGAAGGATTTTAACACTATATTCTAGAAGGAATTAGTGGGAAATGATATATATTGAAAGCGTACAAAATCATGAGAAATACTTTTAATTAGAGGATTACTATGTATTGTTGTTAACTGTGGTCATGGTTTTTGTTTAGAATGATATGAGGCGAGGTTTAAAACTAAATTGTTGCAAATAGGCCCAAACCCTAATTGTTTCAGTTTATTTCCAATGGTTTTATTGCAAAAAAAAGTTCGCTTGAGACAGTGACTTTGTTTCCTTCATAATATAAATTCATGACAATTTTATCTATTGTCACAATTGCAACACAATTTTTTCGGATGAAACACATTTTACCTACCATATTAAAGGAATAACATCTTGTATACTCCTAGAACAAATCCAAAAAAAATGAGCACCCATACCTAGTTGAAGACTTGAACTTAGTTGGCTTGGTACCATCTTTTCCATGTAGATTTTGTGGCAATATTGAATATTATATTATTGCAATAAGTAAACATTAAACACTTTAATAAGAGAGCAACAAGTGGCAATGATTTTCACCATTGTTATTGGAAAAATATCAGCCAGAAGATCTATCCGTCCGCTCTTCCTTGTTATTAGGCGTTCAGAGAGGTAGAATGTACATGATGCGTTCATCATGCGAGCTTTCTTGTCTTGGTTTTTGGAAAACATCTTAGAAATTGAAGTATCCACTTCTTCGTCCCAAATAATTGATGTCACAGCATTCAAATTTTATTTCAAAAAACTTGACCTTCTTGCTTTCCAATGCACCTTTTTTTTTTTTCAATACACCTTTCTTATCGATACATCTCTATCTTTATCTCTCTTCTTATAAGGGTCCTTTGGTCTTAGCAGTTGGGTAATTGATTAATAATTTTATCAAAATCATCGTGATATCAGCTGGAGGTAACACGCACGCATGCTAGCACTACAGTGACCAGCATATAACGGTCCAAAATATTTGTTTTCCAGTACGTGTGTTGCTTGGCCGTCCAAGCCTAAAACGTACCTGGTCCAAACCAGAAGATTCCAATGAGTCCTCGATCTTCCGATCCGTTCATGGCACACTCCAATTATTAGCAACTAACGTCGTCTAGAGATGACGATGAGTTGTTTAAACCTGCCGGGTTGCCAGGTCTTCAAAGCTACTGGACATAATAGACTCTTCAAGCTAGTCAAACACTCCTGCGAAATATATGCCAAGTTGACGAAAATGACGTCGGATTATATTTTCTTCCAGAAAAACAGAGTCAATTAGTTTGAAAAAAAAAAGAGATAACAGTAATTGCTTCAAATCGCACGGCTCAATCGATCCTCATATGACTGCGGCGGCAAATAGACAGGGACTGAAGTACAGCTAGCTAGCGGAAGAAGGACGGACGATCGTGGAAGTCAGCTAGCCCGTTCACTAATCGTTGATTATATATCTACGAAGGCACATATGTAATCAACCTTACTATATTTATACCAACAAAAAATAGATTTTTTCAGAGGGGGCCAGTACGTAGTTATGAATTATGATTAGCCGATCGAAAATTAATATCAGTGTGTGGATGATATGGCATGCATCTGTTCTATATGTCTAAACTAGATAGTATGTACATATAAGATCGTGACGTCTCAATATGTAAATACAAATAATAAAACACAAGCATGCATGATTAGCATGGGAGAGTTATTAGAAAAATGCATGTATCCTTAAACTAGAACCAGGCGATGCAAGAAGTCCAAGCAAAGACTGTGTCGACGAAGCTGCAGATTTTGACATGACCATTTATATATATGTGTGTATTTATTTAATAATATAAGAAAGTACTCTACTAATGGTACGTGTGCCTTGTTGTCAAGCAAGGAAGCAGCGTATGCACGCATGCACTGCACGGCGTCGCACTCGCACGAGACTGATGGATGGGTCGAGTGCTGGAACCCACGGGAAACTAGCAAGAGGTAGCTAGCCGCAGCTGACCCCGCACCGCATGCACAGCGGACGACGACGAGCTGATCGAGTCGCATGCACGGCGCGGCGGCCGCCTTAGCTTGGCAGACACGCATGCGTGTGCTGGCTGGGCCGGGGCTGGTGAAGAACGCCACCAGACACGTACGTGCGCAGCTGGAAACTTAAGCATGCCACGCACCAATTGCCAAGGCGAAGCTACTAGTACTAGGGCTATCCAGTATATACCTGCTCGTGCATATATGCATGGAAGTTACGCACACACATGTGTACACATGAGAGAGAGAGAGAGAGAGAGAGAGAGAGAGAGAGAGAGAGAGAGAGAGAAGAGAGAGATTATATTATTATACTAGTTTAAAGTGTCTTAGTTTTGAGGGGGGCCTCGTGTTGCGTTGTGTGTAACTACTAGTTGCCTTGCTTGCAAAGGTACGTAGCCCGTGTGCACGCATTCTACTGCCAATGGTATGGAAAATACATATAAAGTACACGTACGTACTGTAGTATAATATACTGCTATATACTAGCCTGGCATGCAGTGCAGCGAGCCGTATGCTAACATTCATTCTTCTTTCCATATCCTTGACGGATGTTCCCGTGTTTACGTTATCGAAACCACACACACTGACACACAGGTCAGGGATCGCTTTAAATGCGCAAATTGAAAGTAGTGTTGAGAAGTTTATATTATGTCTGTTGGTGGCACATATTAATAAGCAGCAACATGCCAATAATTTTGCCTTGCTCTTGCTATTTTTATAAATGATATTGTGCTATTATTAGGTTAGTCTTAATGCAAGGTTTCACCTTCCAATTTCTAGGAGGTAAAACGTAACATGAAACAGGTCTCTCTCAATACATAGTTTTATCAGCATAGTTTCATAGAGTTCACTTTAGTCTTCTGTTGGTCATATCGATGTCTCTCAACTCCAACCCTATCATGGGAAACTAAAGGTTCTTAGTGGGAGTTTCATACGGTTTTCGACGTCTTGAAAACGAAGCTAATACGTTTCGTAGGGATGAAACGATTTCCTTCTCTCTTCTCCTTATTTCATGTAAAAACTCGAGATCTGCTGATATGGCATCCTATTTAATGTGTATAAAATACTCCATAAAACTCATTTAAGACTGACCTTAATTAGCATACGAGTATAAGACCCATGCATGCATGAGGAGTAAGTACCTTAATTTAGTGTGTGTGTGTGTGTATATCATCGCCAGATTGAGATATACTACATATGATGGTACTGTGACGACGACAAAAGTAAACAAACAAAATCTCTTGAAAACCTTGGAGCAAAAGTAATTAAGCACAGACGCGCGTGCGTTGAAGCTAGGTAGATCGTTGGAAGCAGCAGCTTTCGTTTTCGCAAGCGGAAGCGATACATATATACATACATTAGTAGTGCTTTCTATGTACACAAGGGCTCCATATATATACACCATAATACATTTTCAATAATTCGTCTTCAACTTGGTTGAAAAATAAATATTCAGACAAACACCGGTGAGCAATCACCATCTGAAAGCAATGTCTCTCGCTTATGCTTGGTAGCACGCATGCATTTCTTTCATTTCAGGGACATATTTTGAAGTTTGATTCGTTCAACCTGCTGGCCGGCAGGCCGGACCTGGTAGCTTAGCTATAGCTAGCTTATTTTGACGGGAAACATACGCATACATGATACTGTACATACATACTGTGCGTATGATCTGTATGGACGGCGACGAATTTGGATTGGTGGTTCATGAAATCAAGGCCGGCAAGCAGGGCCATGCATGCAACAAATTGCAAAAGGACAGTCGTCGTCCTGGCATTCAGTGCATAGAGAAACAATGCAAAGCCTTAGTAGGGTACTTATACTAGTAGGAGTAGGTAACTAATCCCAGCTGATCAATGCATCCTGCATGTCTTGAGAGGCGGGCTGGGCGGGGCATGAAAGGAGTGACAGTGAAGGAAAGCTACTGCTTGCTGGGCGGATCCGGAGGAGTAGATGCTTAGCAAGGGCGCCACTAATTCCCTCGGGATCAATTTACTAACGGTTAAACCAAGGAATTAGCCGAAATTCCCTCCCTGGCCCATCTTGATCGATCTTATATATAATATTTTTTTTATTTATATATGGCGTGCGTGCAGGTGCAGTGCAGCGTTGTGTGTATGCATATAATATAAATAATCTGCATGCTCCTTGGAGCCCGCACATTCCCTTGTTCCTCTGATGTCTTCTCTACTCAATTGGGGCTCCGTCTCGCCGACCCAGGAGCAAACTGCACTAGTTAATGGTATGATTTGGCTTGGGATTAGCAAGGAGTAAGGCGGCCGGAATTGCATTGCCTAGCTTAGGGATCGATCGATCGATCGGGTGCTGGACCGTCGTCTCGTCTCAGCTGCATGCGACGGCCGGGGCCCTGCTGCGTGCCGGCCGGGATTAGCGTGCCTGCAGTTGCATGCCATATGGGGCCGCAGCAGTTTGTTGCTTGACGCTATTGCCGCTGTCCCCTCACGCCCGGCCCGCCCGCACATGCATCATCATCCCAATCCGCAGACGAGGCCGGCCGAGAGAGCCGATCGATCAATCGTCCTATCGTCCCCAGCCCGGCCGGCATCCAGCGGCTGGCGCCCTGTAGCCTGTAGGTACGTAGTACGTACGTGCTCTGCTGGCAGCCGGCCGGCCATGTCGTGCGCTCAAAGCATGCGTCGTCGTCGTCCCCGGCCCGGTCCCGCCGCCGCCGTCTAGCTTAGCGATCGACTTGGCGGCTGGGCGACGTCGCGCGCGCATGCACGCGAAGCAGATGCATGCATGCATACACATATACCAGACGGCCCGGCATTGTCGCTCTGGCTGGCATGAGGGGCACGCATGCATGGCATGTTCACATGCATCCATCGGATAGGATAATGCGACACACATGCGTGCAATTAACATTGTGGTATTCAAAATTTCTAAGATAAATGGCAAGACAAAAGGTATAATAACTAACCGTACTGAAGAGAACCGCAAGAAAGCAGGAGAGAGAGAGAGAGAGAGAGAGAGAGAGAGAGAGAGAGAGAGAGAGAGAGAGAGAGTAGAAGCAGTTGTGGAGCCGTGTCTCGCTATTTCCTCCCTTTCTATTCGCTACAAGGAATTCCAACAGGTAGGGGGGGCTTGTTGAGCTGTAGCATCTACGGTGCCTTTGGTGAGATAAGGTTATTAGTATGAAAATCAAATAAACAAAATGGCCTTGGAATTATTTTTTTCCCATGGCCAGGGCCTGATTCAATAGAAAAACATAAAGGCCAAAGACCAAAGCTCTCTTAATTTGGAGCGTAGGATTTTACAAGAATCATACAAAAAATTTGTAGAAACTAGTTTATTTTCACAGAAACAATAATGTAGAAAACAGGAAAGTTTCGAAGGTTCTAAAGGGGATCAAAACTGCTAGAAAATGTTGGAATGCTAGCCGGTCGCCTTTTCCCCTTTTTTAATGAACTTTAGCTGATTCATTACTCATCTGATAAATCGTCATAAGCACATTCCTAATTTTTTCCTGATGATTATTTGGACAGAGTCCACTAGAGTTTTTTTTCACCCATAATATATATACTTACAACGGCTTTACTCTTTACACAACACAGTTGGTCAAGAAACTTGCATAGTTGCATTGGCAGCCTGGTCGATACATTGACCGGGTCGCACATATTCTCGCTTCTGTCCCGCCGGGCCCTTTCCTTGCTGTTTTGCTTTCAAGTCACCAAAGAAGCAGTCGGATGGAGCAGCAGCGAAGGCGAAGCATCATCAGGTGAGAGAGAGAGAGCCGACATGATCTCAGAGCAAAAGAAAAGAGGAGCCGGTGTGGTAAAGGCCCAACAACATGCATCCCAACACGCCACTGCAGGCACCAAGCAGCTGGGCCCAATGCAAGATAGAGAGAGAGCAGACAGGCGGGGGCCCACATGCACGCACCCTCCCTGGCCTTGCATGGCCCACATCCAGCTGGACGACGACAGTGCAGGAGCCAAAGGCAAATTCCAAGTTTGCAGCGCACGGAAGATTCAGACCACACGTCTGACATCTCACATCTGCACTGCAGAAATCTGCAGGAAATGTTAATTGGTAGCATCAGCTTCAGATAAACTCATCCGAACCAAGTTGCCCACATCGAGTAGTTGCTGTCGACATGCTTCAAACAAGGAACTCTTCTGTACCTAACACCAACTGTAAGTCTGTTCACACAACTGAATCACATATGATATGAAGAAATAGCATGGCTTTAATTATCTTTGATGATCTCATCATCACGAGGCAATGTGGATGCAGGCTTACAAATTAAACACTACTACATCGCCGGCCGGACTAACTGAACCTTGCACACGCAAAGGTGAACCTGATGTCAGGCACTAGCAGCTATATATTGAGCTAGCTATATGCAGTGTACTACTCTCCTGTCACCTTGCACTTGACAGCAGCTTCTTCGACATCTTCCCTTTTCTTGGCAAAGAGTTGGTGAGATACTTATCCAAATTTTTGCCATTAGCACGCCCGTAACCGCGACACACTCGGATAAGCACGGCCGATGTGGATTGCAATTGCAGATATAATTGCGAGAGTTTGGTGTGTGGTAGATGGCCGCCACTGCACTTGAGATTTTTATCATGCATGCTGCTTGCGTTAATCTCTGCTCTGTTGCTGCATGCTTGCATCGGGGGCACACACTTTGCCTTTGTATTCTAGAGCTTTAATGGCCTGTTTTTGTCAAAGCTAATATGGCCCAGGGGTTGGAAAAGTTGTACGGGGATTAATTTGGAGTTAGTTGGAGCCTTGCACCCGGCCACAAAAGGCCAACCGATCAATCATGTACTACTCATGTATGCATCTCTAGATCTATCCTCTTGCATCGACCGTATCAGTAAAAGTTTGACGTCGAATTGAAAGGCTCATCTGTTGTAATAAGAAATAAAATAAAATAACAAGAGGATATGATGTATGTAGTGGCCATCAAAGGTAATAATGGCATAAATTGTTGTCTTAGAAAATGTTGATGATGTGGAAGTGCACTCATTTTCTTTCTCTTTAGAGTTATTGTCACAATCCTAGATCATATCCTCGCGCTTGGTGGGATGATCTATGGTAGAGGGCTATGTCCTAGGTGTAATAAGATTATATACAGAGAGAGACTTTTTTTAATTTACTATAGCGTGAACGTGTTGAATTTGTGTGATCCGAAGATCACTTGCTTGTTGTTTTTGAAAAGATGCGCTGCAGCGAGCGCTTGTGAATAAAAATAACGTGTGACAGCAGGTGGGCTCGCTGCTCCCTACCTTTGGGTCCACTATAGAGCAGTGGAGGGTAGGTTTTTTTAGCTCACATATCCAGTAAATGGGAAAGTGTTTCTTACCTACTCTCCACAATCACATCGGTTTGTAGGTGTTCGGGTCTAGGATGCGGGTGGCTCACAAGCCCGAAGTGCTTTCTGATCTCTGTGCCATGTCAATAAGTATGACGGTGAGACCGACCCTAACCACTTGCTAGAAGATTATTGGCTCACGATGAGGGTTGGAGGGACGATCGACGACTTTGCGATCTAGTACCTTCCTTTGCTCCTGTCAAGCTTGGTGAGGGCGTGGCTTTTAACAGCCTGACACGAGTTGTATCAGCAACTTGCCGATCTTCCCGTGACCTTTATGGGCATTTCCAAGATATATAAACTGCCCAATTAACCGAGGCGGGCCGGCGGCCCAACCGCCTCTGAGCCCCAATTTAAAAAGGTTACGGTTAAGATTTTATGTAGTAGTGCTAGAAACTCATGGGGTCTTTACAACGTAGGCAGGAGGAGGGTGAAACCCTCTAAGAATACATCCAATGTTTCTCCCGCAAGTGCAATGAGCTCCCTAACGTCACCGACATCAATGTTATCAACGCTTTCACCTGTGGCACCACGTGCGAGGTGCTTGTCCACGAGCTTTGGTGTGGGGCTCCACGAATGACATGGCAACTACTCGACATCACCACCAAGCATGCCATGCTAGAGCATGGGGAATTTTATAAAAACTGCCAAATTTATACAAGACCAAGTATGACGGCCCCTTCTAAGAACATTGGCACGCACATACCATTACTTATATAAAATTGGTAGCCCATCAAGTGTGATGCAAGACCTCGATAAAACTACATCACACCCAAGATCGTACTCGATTAAGCAAATACACATCACATACAAGGAGTTTGCAGCGAAAATAATATTACAATAGAGGTCACAAATAAATAATACCACCAAGTTTAAATATGATAAGTTGAACCACATAGTTTTGAATTGATTACAAACTATAAGTTCTAAGTACATTGCTAGGTCAAATGACATCCTGCAACAAAAGCACAACAGTATGAAATAGGCATGGTCCTGCTGTTTATTTATTTATTTTGGGCCTGCTGTTTATTATGATGGTAACGGTTACATGGGCTGTATAGCATCTAGAACTCTTGGCCCATTTGAAAAAAAGCTGCATTTTGCTTTGACACAGAAATATTAGATCTGGCCCAACGAATCAACAACCTAACCCATAGGCCCTCTCCGTTAGTTGCTAAAAAAAAGGTCCTATCCGAGACCCAATCCATTAATTATCGAGAGTCCAGTCCGATCCGAACACAACCGCAACCGGTGACTACATATAAGTATCTAGACTCTCACCAGCCCACCTGCGAAATCCCGAATTCTTGGTCGATCTTTTTCAGCTCGCAAAAACAGAGCGAGTACAATTCGAGACGGCTCTCGCCGCAGCCATGGCGTCCGCCGAAACCCTAACCCGACACCTCTCGCGCGAGCCCTCCACCGACCCGACCTGCGCCGCCTGTTCGGAGCCCCACCACAAGGGCGACAGCTCCGGTGCGGGCGCCGGAGGCTCATCGCGCCGCCGCCGCCGCAGTCGCTGGGAGCAGTGCAACGACGACTCCGCTGCCAACAACTCCGGCGGCGAGGGCGGGACTGGGGGCCGGAAGCGCAAGACGCGGTGGGCGGAGGAGGAGCCGCGCCCGGCCTTCGCGCTGCCGGAGTTCATGAAGGACCTCGCCGCCGAGATGGACCCCGAGGTACACGCCCTCAACGCACGCCTCCTCGAGATCTCGCGCGTGCTGCAGTCTGGCCTCCCGCTCGAGGACTGCCCTAAGGGGGCGCGCTCGCCGTCCCCCGAGCCCGTCTACGACAACCTCGGCATCCGCATCAACACCCGCGAATACCGCGCCAGGGAGCGCCTCAACCGCGAGAAGCAGGCGATCATCTCGCAGTTCATCCGCCGGAACCCCACCTTCAAGCCCCCCTCCGACTACCGCCCACCCAAGCTCCAGAAGAAACTCTACATCCCCTTGAACGAGTACCCAGGCTACAACTTTATCGGCCTCATCATTGGCCCTCGTGGCAACACGCAGAAGCGTATGGAGAAGGAGACTGGTGCCAAGATTGTCATCAGGGGGAAGGGTAGTGTCAAAGAAGGGAAGCTGCCGCAGAAGAGGGACCTCAAGCCGGATCCCAGCGAGAACGAAAACCTCCACGTGCTTGTTGAGGCAGAGACTCAGGAGGCACTGGACGCGGCTGCTGGTATGGTGGAGAAGCTGCTTACCCCGGTGGATGAGGTGCTCAATGAGCACAAGCGGCAGCAGCTCCGGGAGCTTGCCGCACTTAATGGAACAATTAGGGACGATGAGTCTTGTAGGACATGTGGTGAGGTTGGTCACCGGCAGTATGCTTGCCCCAACAAGATGAACAGGTTTAAGAGTGATGTGCAGTGCAAGATCTGCGGGGATGGTGGGCACCCGACTAGTGATTGTCCGGTCAAGGGCACTTCTGGGAAGAACATGGATGATGAATACCAGAACTTCCTGGCTGAGCTTGGTGGTGGGAGTGCACCTGAGTGCATGAACAAATCTGGTGGTCCAATGTTGGCTCTTACGGCAAGTGGTGGTAATGGTGGTGCTTCTGCTGGAACTGGGAGTAGCCCGCCTTGGTCAGCCGGTGGTGGTGCCGCTGCCACTGGGGTCAATGGTATCAAGAAAGACTATGATGAGAAAAATCTGTATATCGGCTACCTGCCACCTACAATCGATGATGCTGGATTAGTCAGTCTGTTTTTGCAATTTGGGGCTATTGTCATGGCTAAGGTGGTCAAGGATCGAAACACTGGACAGAGCAAAGGATATGGATTTGTCAAGTATTCAGATGTGTCACAGGCCAAAGCAGCGATTGCTGCAATGAACGGTCACCATCTTGAAGGGAGAGTTATTGTCGTTAGAGTTGCAGGAAAGCCGCAATGGCCAGCACCCCCATCGTATCCTCCTCCTCGTACGGATCCTACTTCAGGTGTCTATTCCTTCCATTCCTACATGGGAGCACCACCGCCGCCTCCTCCGTGGAGTTATACTCCTGTTCCTTGGGGGCAGCCACCACCATATGCTTCATATCCTCCGCCACCACCAGGCTCTAGCATCTACAATCCTGCACCCCCTGCACCAGGTCAAGCTGCCCCACCTCCATATGGTGTGAAGTATCCACCACCACCACCCCCAGCAGCTCCGATCTCTCCACCAGGCACTGTTCCATCAAGTGATGGAGGTCAGAACTATTCCCCTGGGGTAACACCACCAAGTTCTTGCACACCCACTCACCCTGTTGCAACTTCAGTATATGCATCATTTGGGGCACCAAATGCACCATCGGTGTACCCTCCACCACCTTATAGTTATAACCCATACTACCCTCCAACTTTTGAGCCACCACCTCCACCACCACCGGCTAGTGTTGATCCCTCTCAGAGTATTGCAACTGCACCTTGGGCTACACATAGTGCAGTGTCACCGCCACCACCACCTTTGCCGTCCACAACCGACCAGCCTACTGCTTCCTATGGCGCCGATGCAGAGTATGACAAGTTTATGTCAGAGATGAAGTGGATATGAGCGAAGCTGGGCGATTCTTCCAGTGAAGGGCAAAAGGTAACTTATTAACATGATATCTCTCTGTTCTATTAATTTCGCTAGGTACAATTTGGTATGATTTGCTGTTTTTCCAAGGAAACCCATGTTTCTGTTATTCCGTGTGTTTTATTGCTTATATACTATGTATGACTATACTTAATTTGACCATTGTGCTGATACCATATAGTTATATCTTACCCACTGTTTGGTTGATCAATGATTCTACACTGCAGAATTTTCATGGAGTCTATATTGTGCTGTAGGTAATTTTTCTTCTTTCAATATCTTTTTGTTTTATGGATTTTCATGCTTTTGCTAGAGGTATTGTTTTTTATTAAACAAACACACATATCATCTCATTGAGGATTGTTATTTATAATAATATGTATCTTATGTTTAGAATGGGGTTGGGACTAACATGCTCATTGCTTGTCTAGGGATGGTAAGGAAGTCAGTAGAACTCAAAAGACATTTGCTTTTGATAGGATATGATATTATCAGTTTATTTCTATTGAGAATGCCTGGATATGTTTGAGGAACTGATATCTGATGCACTTTCTCAGGCACTGTGGTTTATTTTTCATAGACTATATGCTTTACATGCTCATTTTACTAATCAGACCTCACCTTTTCTATGTTGTCTCAACTTGTTGACAGGCTTGATCTTTCATGGAGCTTATACCAACCTGATTTATTTCTTCGGGACTCACCATCTTAACCTGTGTGCTGTTATGACCATTGCAGAGGTTGCATGCTTAAGAAGGCATCAAGTATTACTGGTTCAGCTGGCATCGGAATATTTGCTTATCTCCTTGAACTATTTTTAGGAACTTATTACTAATGCTTTTGTTATGATATCTTTTCTTGTTATTATTTGATATTACCCTGTGATGCCACTTTAATGCTATGTTCTTTGTGACAGCGTTAATCTCACTTTATTATTCATATATTGTTCTTCTTCATCTTGATTTGGTATTGTAGCAGTCCTAAGTTGTTTGACAGTTGTCGTGACAGCTTGGCACAGGCAGCCAGATTTTTAGCACTTGATGAATATCAGGTATAATGGTGGTACTGTGAATTTTTCTGTGGACCTGACCTGATGTTTTTCATTTGGTTTCTGTACAATTTTCTACTGACAAACAGTAACTAATTTCCCATTTTTGGAAGTTGATGTGTGTGCAGGGTATCTAAGCAAAAGCTAAAAATCTTTGATGAAGAGTTTACAGATATATACTTTATATTGGTAATTCTCTTTTAACATCATTGGATTCTTTTTTTTGTGGTTAAAGTAGGACATGCTGGCGTGCAGATCTAGTCTCAAGTCTTGTGCTCAATATGCATATTGTCACAATGATATTTGTGAGAAGAACAGGTTTGGAGGTTGGCTTTAGATTAGGTTTTTCTAAGTAGGATATCTACTTATCCTAGTGAAAGAATGCGATAGTCAGTCCACAACCAGCTAGCGTTAGGTACCTTTATCACGTTGCAGATATACCAGCAGCCTTTGGGTTTTCTCATAGATTTGTAGGTGTTGATCTGTCCTACTTTTATCTGTTTTTTCAAAGTTCTTTTCTTCTCCTGTGTTCTGTGTAGATGGAAAAAAATTTGATGTAATGATCAAGGGTACAATTTTTTCATTTGTCAAGTGATGGATGTTTTTCTTTGCCCCTTGCTGTCTGCCTTTATCCTGGATGTTTTTCTTTGCCCCTTGCTGTCTGCCTTTATCCTTTATGATAAGCCTAGTTACTCCCTTTGTTCCAAATTATAAGTTGTTTTCACTTTTTTAGTTCATCTATTTTGCTATGTATCTAGACACATTATTATATCTAGATACATAGCAAAATGGATGTACCAAAAAAGTCAAAGCGACTTATAATTTGGAATGGAGTGAGTAGTTAGTTTTGTGATGGATGGTGTTTCATGATTATTGTGTCTATAAGTGGGAAGCAGCCTTACTTTTGTTGGCCAAAATAGAGCTGATGCCATTTTCCACATTCAGAGTGCAGATTTGTTACCAAGCAAATCTGCACACACCATCACTGGAATTATTTTCATTCAGAGTGCAAATTTCATTATGTAACCAAGCAAATCCACCAGTGGGTGGTGGACCGGAATTATTTTCATTCAGAGTGCAGATTTGTTAGAAAAAAATTATCTTACCTTTATCACTATTCAAGTTTAGGACAGTGGATTTGTTTTGTTTGAGAATTTGAGTATGCTATAAGGGAGAAGATATGCTTTTCATAATCAGAACTTGGTTACTGTGTTTTTTTTTTTTTTTTTTTTTTTGAGAATGCAGATTTCATTACTGATCGGACTCAGTTGAATCGCTGGTCACCAGCGCCTCAATGATATTGAGGTACATCATCCCAAGTGGACTGCACACCACTAGACAAACTGGACCCAAACGCTGCAAGAGTGTCAGCTACGCTATTATATAAACGAGGACACACAGACACTTTACAATTTGTAAAATCTGAAAACATAAAATTCTGAATCTCGGCTGTGACACCCCTACTGCAGCAAGGTGATACTCATTCCCTTCCACCGCTGTCTTGACAAGTGATGCATCAGTCTCTAGGACGATTTGGGAGACGCCCAAGTTAGCTGCTGACCGCAGCCCAGCAAGGCATCCAAGCAGCTCTACATGGAATGCGCTCTGCAAAGCCGTCTCTCTTCTTGTGCTGCACCAGCGCTCCATCTTCATTTCGTATGATGAATCCCCATCTACCAGTGCCTGTGTTGCAATCGAAAGCGCTATCAGAGTTGATTTTTAGCACCCCGGCTCCAGCCTTCTCCATCTGTTTGCCTGACGAGAATCCGGCAACAGAGTTACTGGCTTCTTTGCCTGAAATCTGTTAGCCATCGCAGCTATGACATATGCCACTCCAGTAGCTGTCTTCCTCTCGCCTCCTTTTCTTTAATTATTCCTTTTACTCCACCACAGCCATAGTAGCCAAGTTTTTTTTCTTCCAGTTTCAGGATCTGTTCGATCATCCCTTTTGCCAATCTGCTTCCGTCGGGTTGCATCTCACCTGTTCCATGGATTACAGCTATGCCGACAACTTATATGCTATGATTAACAATCCTTTTTACCTCGCCATTCACAGAACCTTTGTCCATTGCCCTCTTAATTAACTGCTACCTGCTGGCTGATATGCACACGAATAATTAATTCAGCATTGCATGTATGGAGCTTATGCATCCACATGCCTCCTAAAAAGATTCTGTGGCTAGCTGCACAAGAGATCAATGGGAAAAGAATGGAAATGGCAATAGAGTATGCCTCTCTCTTCTCATGTGCATGCCTGCAAGATGGCAATAGTAAAAAAATTAGGACCTAGGTTCAAAAAAAAATTAGGACCTGAGATTATGCTTCCGATGTGAACAAACAAAAAATATGTCAGTTTTGATATGCATTCCAAAGTGGTGTGCCATTCCAAATTTTAGCGATTTTGTTCCAAAAGATAAAAATGGCAGCACCTTCATTTAGCTTTGGCATAAGAGAGGGTAACTATTGTCATTTTGGCTGTTAAAGTGTTCTTTGATACTTATATTAGATCTTACCAGTTGTAAAATACTGTGTCCCACAAGTTACTTATTTATTTTTTCTCATCTTGTCTCTTGATTTCTTCACAGGATTAGTTGGGTCGTCTTGATATGGGCTACAATTTGTAGAATCTAGGGAGGCTTTTTTTTGTCAAAAAATTAAGAATATGTAATAGTTCAGATTATGTGTCTTTGATTATTTCCAATTCTATCAGTTTCACAATGCGAGATCTCTGTCAGCTTTACAGTTTCGGATCTGGGACACGATTATTTGAAGCAATTGTTACATGATGGAAGATGACTTCTCTACATCTGATGAATATATTTATCGTAACACCCCGGCCCAGGGCTTAATAGGATTAATATGATACCTATACCAATAAGTTCTAACTTTTTTTCGGAAGCCCATCTCGAAAGAATTCCGAGGTTAAGTGTGCTTGGTCTGTAGCAATTTTAAGATGGGTGACCGACGGGGAAGTCATTCTTGGGTGCGCACGAGTGAGCATAAAGTGTGCCTCGAGGAGGCCGGACGTTATATTTATCATCAAGCGTTTTTTTATTTATCGTGGCGGTTATGATAAATCGATAAACCGTGGTGGTTACCTTAAGGCAACTGTCATGATTAATGGTTGCAAAAAGAAAATAATTCATTACTTTTTTGTATGAAATTGGATAAGGACAAACTTTGTATAAAAAATCATAGCTCATATAAAAAATCATAGCTCTCAACGAGATCTACAACTTTGTAGTCGAAATTTTTTTAATTGAAATTGTTTAGGGTCCCAAAATAATGATATAAGTGTGCAGATTTTGAAATTTAAAATGATAACATGGCTTATACAAAAGTTATAGTATTCAATAGAATCTATAATTTTGTAGTTAAAAGGTTTTTAATTCGAAGATGTTTAGAGTCCTAAATGTGTGTTTGAAAATTATAAATTTTAAAATTATTTTTTTATTTCCTAAATGATCCCAAATGTTCAAGTAGTTAATACTAAAGTTCTAGTGGCTGACCTGAGTGATATCTTTGATATTGATAAGTTTTTTATTTAAAATATTCTAAAGTCTCAAATATATGTTTGAAGTTCGCATGTTTTAAAACTTAATTTTTTGAATTTTTCTAACTATCTCCAGTGGAGATACATTCTATACCAAAGTTGTAGTACTTGACAAGATTTAAAACTTTATATAGTTAAATGTTTTTTCGTTTGAGTTTATTTTGTAGCTAAAATATCTAATATAATATTACGAAATATTGATATAAAAAGATAGCTTATTTGTTATATATAGATATGAACGAATGAGTGTACAGTGGTAGGACTTCAAAGTATTAAGCATGTGGTTGTGGGTTTGATTCCCCAAAGTCGCAACATTCTTTTTGGGGGGTTTTTGGATTTTTGGACAACATTTACTGTGATGGCTGCCTTGAGAGAACCAATATGGTTAATGCGATTAACCGTGGCAGTTGACCCGACCGCCACTATTAATCAGTGATTTACCATGATCTTCGCATGGTGGCGGTTGAGAAAACTGCCACGGTTAGTCTCCTTCAATTGCTATCAACAAAAAACTGTACTAGTGTGATTTTGGTTATGAGCTAGGGCTAATCATCTTGAAATTTTATATTCTGTAATTGCAGTTCTCCAATAGAACTTTGGTTAAGGGCTAGGGCTAATCTGAAACAAAGCAATAGAAATTTTATATTTTGTAATTGCAGTTCCCCAATAGAACTTTGGTTAAGAGTTAGGGCTAATCTGAAACAAGCAATAGATAATTAACATTGATAGACACAATTTCAGTTTTGTCGATATTTACAGTTTTCTCTTGGATCTTAGTTTTTATCACATATTTTAATAAAAGTATTTTGAATACAACTATTAGAAATTCAACGGTGTCCATACTTCAATTCAATATTATAAATTTCAGTTTCTTCACTTGTCGATCTGTTGATCTTGTCACTAGATGTCTCAAGATCTGTCACTGTTTTCACATTTTCCCTTGTTAATTCATGCAGTGGCTTTTGCATTGTGTCACCCAATGTTGATGCAACATAGATGAATACTCCTCCTGTTCAAGAAAACATGCAATTCTAGTGCAGTAGTATATTTTAGTGTATCAAGTTTGACTAATTAGAGATAAAAAACTATAAACTTTTGTAGTGTTAAATAAATACCATTAGATTACGAAATGTATTTTTATAACAAATTAATTTGAAGTCATAAATACGAATACTATTCGCTAGAAACTTGGTCAACGTGAACTACTTAATCTGGCACACAACCCATAGTTGCATGTTTTCTGGAATAGAGGAAGTACAAAGCAAGACTTTTAACAATATTTCTGAATAGATGAATTGTGATGTTATAGGGGTGTTTGGATATGGTAGGCAAAATTTTTGTCATGTCCCATCGAATCTTGTCATACATGCATGGAGTATTAATGTAGTCTAAAAAAATAACTAATTGCACAGATTGCGATAACTTTGCGAGACAAATCTTTTAATCCTAATTAGTCCATGATTTGATAATGTGCTCCTACAGTAAATATTTGCTAATAATAGATGAATTATACTTAAAAAATTTTGTCTCATGGTTTCCTAACGAGTTCTGTAATTTGTTTTTTATTAGTATTTGAAACTCCCTTCCGACATCCCTCCGACATTCGATGTGACACAGGTAAAACTTTTCCACACCATCTAATATTCGTAACATCACCATTCATCCAAAACTACCACAAACTCGATGTTCACGTTGAGCACAATTTATTCAATCCAAAACTATCATGACTATTGAATTAAGGAGGGTCTCTGGTCCTCGTCACCACTAGTGAGCCTAGACCACACGGGAAGGATGGGAACTAAGGATGCAAGGTGGGGCGGGCCACCGCGCCAACCCGCTGGGCTACCCGTGCCACCAACCCGCGTAAACCCACAAAGGTAATCTGTTTAGATATGGTGGGCTGAAGCGGGAAACCCGCGTAACCCAGCGGCAATGGACAACCCGCATTTGGCGAGGCACCTGCTGGCCGGATTTTTTTGTATTTTTTAATCCTTTTTTACAAAATATTCCAATAATATTCTCACTCAAATAATATGTGCACATATAGCCCTTTTGGTCGCGCCGGTGGGGTTGACGTGACCAAATAACGTTGTCACGCCACATGCATTGGCGTGACAATATCTTACACGTTGGACATCGTTTCCGACGTGGAAAACCTTGTCACGCCACTCCCGTTGGCGTGACAGTATGGCCTTGTCGCGCCATCGGGAGTGGCGTGACAAGACTGAATTTTCAAAAAATCATAACTCTTCCATACGACATCGGATGAAGATGATTTTTATATGAAAGTTGTAGCTCTCGATGAGATCTACAACTTTCTAGTTCTGAGTTTTTTCATTTGAGGAAAATAAGATACTCAAAAAAATTAAATACTTTTTCAGCACCATAATAAACACATATAAAAGCTCGTCACTTTTGAAAATTCATATCTTTTTTGCATGGTGTCAAAAAAGATAGTTTTATATCAAAGTTGCAGCACAAAATGATATCTACAACTTTGTAGTTGTAAGTTTTTTTATTTGAGAACGTTAAGATACTCAAAAAAAATAATATAGTATTTCAAACACTATAATAATTACGTACAAGAGCTTGTCTTTTTAGAAAATTAATATCATCTTTGCATGTTGTTAAATGAGATTATATAGTATTTTCAAAGTTATAGCTCAAAATGAGATTTACAACTTTGTAGTTTGAAGTTTCTTTATTTGAGAATGTTATTATGCTTAAAAAAATAATATAGTATTTCAGCATCATAATAATCGTAAAAAAAAAACTTATCGCTTTTAAAAATTAATATTTTCTTTGCATGGTGGTAAAAAGAAAAACACTTTTTATTTCAAAATTATAGCTCATAATGAGATCTATAATTTTATAATTTTGAGTTTCTAAATTTAAAAACATATTTTTTTCATGAGACATCAAATATAAATTTTTTTCTAATAGTACATGATTAATATATATATATATGTATATATATATTATATATATATATATATATATGAATATATAAAAATTTATTAACTGAATGAAAAAAAATTTATTTAAAGTTTTAAATCTTATTATGAGCTACAACTTTCATACAGAATATGTCTTTAGTTGACACCATGCAAAGAACATATTAATTTCCTAAAGAGACAAGCTCTTGTACGCAATTATTATGGTCTTTGAAATACTATATTATTTTTTGAGCATCTTAACGTCCTCATATAAAAAACTTTCAACTAAAAAGTTGTAGATATCATTTTGTGCTACAACTTTAATATAAAAAGTATCTTTTTTGACACCATATAAAAAAGATATGAATTTTCAAAAGCGACGAGCTCTTATACTTGTTTATTATGGTGCTGAAAAGGTATTTAATTTTTTTAAGCCTCTTAATGTCCTCAAATGAAAAAACTCAAAACTAGAAAGTTGTAGATCTCGTCGAGGGCTATAACTTTCATATAAAAATTATCTTCATTCGACGTCATATGGAAGAGTTATGATTTTTTGAAAATTCAGTCTTGTCACGCCACTACGGGTGGCGCGACAAGACCATACTGTAACGTCAACGGGAGTGGCGTGACAAAGTTTTCCACGTCAGAAACGACGTCCAACGTGTAAGATCTTGTCACGCCAATGCATGTGGCGTGACAGCGTTATTTGTCACGCTAGCCCCTACCGGGGCAACCAAAAGGACTATATGTGCAAATATTATTTAGGTGGAAATATTATTGGAATATTTTGTAAAAAAGAATTAAAAAATAAAAAAGTCCCCTGCTGGCCTCGTAGCTCCTATGGCACCGCCACCAACACTGCCTGCTATCACTACCTCCACGGGAACCGCTGCTACCGATGTCTCCGTGTTCAGGAACCGCCGCGTGCGAGCGTGCGCGGTCACCAGCAGCCGCGGCCACTGTGGTCGCCAGCGATCCCCGCACGCCACCGCCGCCACTGCCACGGGGACGACGTCCGTAGGCGGCGCGCATGAACTGTGTGAAGTCCAGCATGGAGTAGCCATTGGGCGTGCGGCGCGGGTCGATGCTGAAGTTGCCGTGGCTGATGAGCCAACGTGTGTTTTCAACAACCATGTGCTGCAACACACGTTATCGAACTACCTTTCTTCCATCGAAAGTCGTGCTGGTCAAACGAAAATCTCGCGATGCAAGGTGCATGAGCTGTCAACGATTTTATCGCGAGATGCTATTTCAGCACTCAAACTCCGTGGTACTGTGCACATGACTTATGTCCTATAAGGCCTTGTTCGGATGGCACTTATAATTCCAACTTTTTCCACTCTCTCTCCATCACATCAATTTCTACCCATATATATGGACCATTAAATGTTAGTAAAAAAAATAACTAATTACACAGTTTAGTTGTAAATCACGAGATGAATCTTTTGAGCCTAGTTGGGCCCGATTGGACAATATTTACCACAAACACAGGACTTTCTAATCTCTCTCCTCTCACAAATTGTTTCCCACATGTAAATAGTATTAAATATAAATTAAAAAAATAACTAATTACATAGTTGGGACGGAGGAATCTTTTTGAGCCTAGTTGGGCCTATAAATATTTTTTTTGGAATTTTTCCAACCCCATCCGAACAAGGGGTAACTATTTTTTTATTACCCACGATGAATGATGTGACTACACCTCTGACATGCAGCGGCACAGCAGACCAGCAGCAGACGGGCCTTCACTCACACTTGCATGCACGGAACTCTACATTTGTGGATAATCAACCTTCAAATCCTAATGCATAATTAACTATGTATCTGATTTGTAATTTATTTTTACCATAAAATATCTTATGATTTTATCTACAAAACAAGATCTCACATGACTATGTTTTTTCAGAAGAAAACATATGAATGATGATGTATCCAAATTAGAACCAAATCCAATTGAAAAAAAGGCGTAATAGCCAAATTGGCCCTTGAACTTTTATCGAAAGATCAAATTGGCCCCTCAACTATCAAAAGGGCCAATTTGGCCCCTGAACTTTCAATTTCGGTTCAATCTCATCATCCGCCCGACGCCGTCAGCTCACTCCGTTAGCACAGTAACTTTTGACATTTTTCTATAGTACTCGATATTTGTTTATTTTATAACTAATTATTATTGCATGCTAAATTCATGAAATTTTTTTGTGTAGCCTCTTCATGATGTACTCTACCTAGAAAAAATATGAAACCTAGAAAATAAATAGTTTTTGTATGCTTTAAAATTACCTTATTTAATTAATAAATGTAACTTCTATAATTTTGTAGGTCAAAATAAATATCCAAAAATTATAAAATTGATTTGTAGCTGCTTTATAATGATATCAACCTATATAGAAGGGGATTAGGATAAAACTTAAAACTTAAAACTCAAAATTAATTAAAAAGGGGAGTTTTAAGTTTTGAGTTTTAAGTTTTATCCTAATCCCCTTTTCTTAACTAAATAATTAATAAAACTTAAACATAAAACTCAAAATTAATTAAAAAAGGGGAGTTATAAGTTTTAAGTTTTGAGTTTTAAGTTTTATCCTAATCCCCTTTTATACAGGTTGATATCATTATAAAGCAGTTACAAATCAATTTTTATAATTTTTGGATATTTATTTTGACCTATAAAAATCATAGAAGTTGCATTTATTAATTAAATAAGGTAATTTTAAAACATACAAAAACTATTTATTTTCTAGGTTTCATATTTTTTCTAGGTAGAGTACATCATGAAGAGGCTACACAAAAATTTTCATGAATTTAGCATGCACCAATAATTAGTTATAAAATAAACAAATATCAGCACTATGAAAAAAATGCCAAAAGTTACCGTGCTAACGGAGTGAGCCCGACGGCGTCGCCGGGTGGAGGATGAGATTGAACCAAAATTGAAAGTTTAGGGGCCAAATTGGCCCTTTTGATAGTTGAGGGGCCAATTTGATCTTTTGATGAAAGTTCAAGGGCCAATTTGGCTATTACGTCTTGAAAAAAAGTACACTCTATAATCCTAAAATTTTATAAACATTACTAAAAATCTTATTGCCAAATTATACCATATATGTAAATATTTTCATGTGGGGTCCATATGACATAAAAAGATTTTTCACTAAAACTACTCCCTCCGTCCAAGAATTCTTGTCGCTTTCGCTTCCCAGGAAACTATCGGTAATTTTTATAAATAATATTCCATTCTTCCCTAAATAGATAACGTTTTGGGTGTTCGTGCCACAAGTTTGACTCGATTTGTACAAAGTACGTTTATATCTTCAAATAATTTGTTAAAAACTAGATTCAAATATATTTCCAATGATACTAATTATGATATTAATCAATGATACTTATTATTATTTATAAAAACTCTCGACATTTGTTTCTCGGGAAGCGAAAACTTTATCTATTTAGGGATGGAGGGAGTGAGTATCATCGATTAGTATTATTGAAAAAATCTTTGAATCTAGTTTTTTAATAAATTGATTTAGAGATAAAAATATTATACGTATTTTTTATAGACCAAGTCAAACTTGTGGCACCCAAAGTGAGGGAGAAGCCAATGTTTCGTCCTAAAATCTGCTGGAAAAATATAAGTTTAGATCTATTTTCCTCGTGCCCAATCATCATTGATATACTAATATTTTTCTCGAAAGAAAACTAATGATCACTAGTGATCACGGTACACCAACCATCATACGACCTTTATATTACCATTTTTTTGTTGCCAGAATTCAGTTCAACCAACAATCACACATGGTAAAAAAAGTCCAGGCCCTAAATAGTACAGTAGTCTGTACCTTGAGAATACCCAAAATATTGTTCTTATGGACAAAGCAGAATTTGCTAAGCTAATATACATGAAGGCTAAACAACCATGTCCCTCTCACCGAAAATGATAAAGATTACTAAGTAATTGCCCAAAATAATAAAATCTCATCCTCCAATTGCTGCACATAATTTAATAAAGCTTTAGTTGTGGACATACTTAATTTAATTCTCGATTAAGTCTGGTACACAATCTAGTTGCTTGCTGTATAAATATATCTTATAGCTTCCCACAGTTCTGTTTTCCTACACATGAATGCGTATAAAGATGCAGTTGCTCACTTGCTCTATTGATCTTATATAGTTGATAATTACGTACCACTATACATTTATACTTTAGATGTTAAGCATCAGACTATCTTGATGCAAAATTCTTGCATTCCATAATTATTTAATCAAATCACTTTTTCATTCCAAAAGGTAGTTGATACTGTATTTAAGAACACTTGAGTACTGGCCAAACACTTTTACACATGACTACTTTGAATCAATCTTTTTGAACAATTTTATTTAATTATCTATATTGTTATCAATTATATTTATGTTTACCATATTAGCCTTACCTGCCTTGTTTTTCTTGGTTATATTAATTTAATTTCTCCAATTATTAAATCTCTTGTGTTCTCTAAAAAATGCTCATATATGTTTATCTTAATTTAGTTGATGTTGCTATTGTAATAAATGGCTAGCACTGTGTTGCTAAGTATTTATGTCCTTGCAATTAAAAAGATCTTTTGTACCAAATAAGAACATATTCAGGTGGTGGTACAATTGTTATCATATTTTAGTAATGTAATTCTACTCGACTATTGGCCTTTTACTAGTATTTATGTACTTGTTCAATGAATGTACCTCTTCTCGAAAATTCTTTGACAACACCATGAACATGGACTAGCAGCTTATCATGTTTTTAGTAATGTACCTCTTCTCAACTATTGGTCTATTTACTTGTATTTATATACTTATTCAATGGATGTACCTCTTCTCGACAATTCTTGACTACACTATGAACATCAACTAGCAGCTTTCCAAATAAGTCTCTTTTAGTTTGGTGGATTTATTATATTATTTTCTAATTAATTTATTTGTTTAAGCAACTGTAGTGTACCCCTTTAAAATCATCAAGTCAAGCTGGTATTGGTGTACTACTACTTATCCCCAATGCTATTTGTTTAGCACTGGTGCCGAGACCTAAGGAAATAAAACAGTAGAAACGTCTTATTCAGCTGCCATGCTTTTTTATAATTTTAGAAATACTCACCAGGCAAATTGCATATTGTTCATGGGTGGTAGAATACTGAAGTGCTGAAATAACTATATTTTTCCCATTGCAGATTATGATGGGAAAGTTAACTTGATGTGCCTTCTTTTGTACTGGTGTCCATGGCTATACCAAAATAATTGATATACTACAAAATTTTAAAAGTTGACATACTGGCTTATTGCATTAAAATATATTTCATACATAAGCACTCAATCTCATTAGCACTGAGAACATACTATGCAGTGCATGAAGTTATGTGCTATGCCTGCTGCCCAAGTAGTTATTTAATGTTCATATATTTAATTTAGTTTAGTTTATGCTGATATTAAATAAATGCCTAGCACTTTGTTGATGAGTATTTATATATTTTCATCCATGTCTAAGTATGAATCTGGATAAGTACTTATCTGGATTTGTACATAAAAATGCATTGTTTTTTTGAACATAGAGTATGTTATCTCCAGTTACCTTATGCCATTGTATCAATCTAAAACTTACTGTAATATGCATCAATATTTACTTAAATTTAACCCCTCACCATGTAAATGTGTACTTATTGCCTTTATACCTATCATACATGCATGCATCTTGTCATTAATTTAAGATGATATTACTACCCATGATATTAACTTTAGTACTTCACTTCTATTAATTCACCACTGTGTAGGAATTCGTAGCATCTTTGTATCAGTATCACCAATGCCAACTATTAATATTTCTAGAAATTTTTTTGTCTCAATTCATGCGTAAATTGTTATTATCAATTAATATATCAATTCTTTTTGATAAGTTTATTTAATTTTCCATATTGTTATCAGTTATAATTATTATTACCATATTACCCTTACCTGCCTTGTTTCTGCTTTTATTAATTTAATTTCTCAAGTTATGAAGCTCATATATTCTCTAAAAAAATGTTCATATATGTTAGTTTATGCTGATATTAAATAAATGTCTAGGACTTTGTTGCTAAGTATTTATGTACTTTCATCCAAATAAGAATTATATTTTTTTACGTACATAGCTTTTGCTAATTATATTATATCTAGATACATAATAAAAGTACCTAAAGAAACTACAACGACTTACAGTTTAGAACGGAGGAAGTACAGTCCAAGCACAATAGCCCTGTAGTAGAACTTAAGTACATGTTTTTTAATTCAAATAAATAGAACTTCTCTTGTTGTAAAAAAAACTTTTATTCTTTTTCTACGCAATGCCTCAATTTTGTGACACAAAAGAAAATATGTAAGGGAATCATTGAACTGAGAGGAATGAACTTAAATTTGCTTTTTTAAAATTTAGTAAGGTGTTATATGCACCTGAGGACTAGCACACCAGGTTGTTATTTCAAGCACTTATTTATGATTCATATTTTCTTTCTTTATGTGCCGCATGAAAGCATAAAAAATTCTAGCAAAGCTTGAAGAAAATATTGATTAGTACTTTGGACATGTTTGGATGGAAACATGGAGTCACGGACTTGGCTGAAAGTTGCCTGAAATTTGATGGAATCTGAAAACTTAGAAGATGATGTGTTTGGTTGGAAATATGTGACTAAAAAAGCGGCTTGTTTGGTTCATGTCCAAACTTGCCACGCCTCACTTTCGGCGAATTGTGACAGCCAGAATAAAGTTTGGCAAGAAAAAACAGCGCCACACTTGTAGCAAAGTTTGCATGAAAATAATTCTATGACATGTGGGGTAGAATGTACTAAGAAAGTATGGCTCGTAGTAGTTGTGGCAGCGAACCAAACAACCGCCAAAAAAATTATGACATAACTAACCTATGGCATGACACGATTTAGACATGATATCATTAAACTAACTATGAAATTTATTTTTATAATCAATTTATTTAGAGCCATAAATGTAAATATTATTTATTAAAAATTTAGTCAAATGTGGACCATTTTAATCGGCACGTAATCTGTAGTTGCATTCTTTCCCGGACAGATGGAGTAATTGCCGACATTTGCGTATAGACTTTTGCCCCCATACATTTCCCATGCCTTATATAAAGTTGAAAGTGAGAAATCACCTCACACCTAACAAATGATAATAGAGGGAGTATACTATACACATGACGCTAATTCTAATGTGGCCGTAATCAACGGAACAGAGGTAGAATAGAAAACATAAAATACATAGTTTTTACACCTTTCAGCACTCATGTCCGTGGAAAAAAAAGATATGAAGACAAACTGAATTTACTATGATAAACATGCTTTTACAAACTTAATTAAGTGACCATTAACAATAACGATTAACAGTACCTATACTCCCTCCGTTTCAAAATATCTGTCGCTTCGCTTCCCGAGAAACAAATGCCGGCAATTTTTATAAATATTAAATATCATTGATTAGTATCATAATTAGTATCATCAGAAAGATCTTTAGATCTAGTTTTTTAACAAAATTATTTAGAGATATAAATATTACACGTATTTTCTATAAATCAAGTTAAACTTGTGGCACGCATCCCACGGCGACACTTAGGGGGTGTTTGGATGGGCAGGGCAAAACTTTTGCCCTGTCCCATCGAATTTAGTTACACATATATGGAGTATTAAAATGTAGTCGAAAAAAATAACTAATTACACAGATTGCGATAACTTTGCGAGGCGAATCTTTTAAGCCTAATTAATCCATGATTTGACAATGTGCTGCTACAGTAAACATTTGCTAAACGGATTAATTTGCTTAAAAATTTGTCTCATGATTTCTGATGAGATTAATTTTTTTTTATTAGTAAAAATTTGACATCCCTCATGATTTCGATGATGAGTTTTTTACCATCCAAACACCCCTTTTTTTATTACTAGTATTAAAAAGAAAAATTCACCCTTGTTCGGTTGGTGATTGAAATTCCAACATCTCTCTCTCCATCACATCAATTTCTACCCATATATATGGAGCATTAAATATTAATAAAAAAAATAACTAATTACATAGTTTAGTTTAAATCACCATCCAAATCTTTTGAGCCTAGTTGGGTCCGATTGGACAATATTTACCACAAAAAAACGAAGTGCTACAGGAAATTCTAATTTCTCCAACAAACTCTCTCTCCATCACATCAATTTCTATCCATATATATATGGGCATGAAATATAAATAAAAAAATAACTAACGTTGGGTTTAAAAAAGAACCATACATTACAGGAAAAGAAAAATTGAACAAGGCCTCAGTGAGAGGCGGGGACATGGGTCAGAAAAAACGACTGCAAATGGTACAGCAGAGGAGCGGAACGTGGGTGGCAGGTGGTCAGTGGGTGCTGCTGTACTATGTACTCTACTACTTTTGTTGTGATACAGGCGAGAAGAGGAGACGAGAAGATGAGAAATTGACAAGTAGTAAAAAAGGTGGGCACGGTCAAAGAGGGTAACAGATGGCAATCGATGGCGAGGCGAGTGAGGGGTGATAGACGGTGGGGATAACGTGTGCTGCAACTCATGGTAGTTGCATTGAGTTTCCGCTGATGAGCCCGACCAGGATGTGGCGGAAGCAACGCACGCGGCGCAGGTCGTCGCGGTCCAGGTCCACGGGCTCGTACTTGGACAGGCTCCGGAGAAGCGGCTCATACTTGCCCACCCACCACGCCTAGAAGTCAGTTAACCAGCAGCACCACCTCACCGGCGTACTGCCGCGCCGTCAGGAACAGCGGCAGGACCACGTCTGTGTACACGTGGAAGTCTCTGTACGCACATACTAGTAACGTATAGTCCAGCACGGGCTTCGAGCGTCGCCAGCACAACGGCATGCTGGGAGGGGTTGTGGAAGCTAGGCCTTATTTAGTTCGTGCGCAAATTGTAAGTTTTTTTTTTCTCTCCATCACATCAATTTGTATCCGTATACATGAAGCGTTAAATGTAAGTAAAAAAATGATTAATTACCCAGTTTAGTTGTAAATTATGAGACGAATCTTTTGAGCCTAGTTAAGTCACGATTGGACAATATTTGTCAAATACAAACAAAAATGCTACAGGGGTTCCGGTTAAAGAAACTTTCGATCTGAATAAGGCCAAGGCCGACGACAGGGAGCTGGACCGTGTTGCATCCGGCGATGCCATGGATTGCAACTCTGCTTCCGCCACTCCATGGCCGTAGTAGTACTAGATGTCAAGAAGAAGAACGGGCGGTGGAACGCCTCAAGGCGTCGTAGTAGTAGGACGACTCGAGCTTCCAGCTCTGCTTGCAGCTCATGCACATCATGTTCATGTCCCCGGCGGCCTCTTTGACCTCATGCTAATTAAGTGGGCTGGGGAACCCACATCTTGCCGCATGCATCGTGCTGCCGTTGCGGGCTCGCCGCATTAGCCCGCGATGGATTTGTGGGTTGCACGGACGTGGGGCGGGTTAGCTGCCGCCGCCCCACCTGCATCCTTAATGGGAACTGCAAGCAAATTTCTTCGTTTCCAATATCATATATGCTAGTTGGACGCAATTAACCAAACAAAATATTTTTTTTAATCCCTAGGCCTGTCTAAAAGACAGAAAATCACACTCCAAAACACCTAGGCCTTGTTCAGTTCACAAAAAACTTCATTCGAACTCCTGTAGCACTTTCGTTTGTATTTGACAAATATTGTCCAATCGTGCACCAACTAGGTTTAAAAGATTCATCTCGTGATTTACAACTAAACTGTGTAATTACTTATTTTTTTTACTTATATTTAGTGCTCCATACATGCGGGTAGAAATTGATGTAATGACGAGAGAGTGGAAAAACTTGTAACTTTCATTCCAACTGAACAAGGCCCTAGTAGATAATAATGGATATTGAGTTCTCAATTTTATTATCGGATCCAAACGGAACACTAGAAGTCGAAGTTGATATAAGGGACCTTCCTAGTGTCCTTGGCACTGATCTGAAAAAGGATAGCTGACTGAACTGACTCCAAGCAAACTTGTGCACAAGAAATTGATTCGCAGACCCTTCTGGAAAATCGGTAGATTCTTCTAGAAAAATCAGTGGCGGAGAGAAAAACAGGAGGACGAGCTTTTCTAACTTCCACTATATATGGATCCTTCCAGAACTATCGCTAGAAAGAGGTATGCCTAGTAGAAGGATCGAAGGAGTGACCGTGAAAAAGTCCTGTTGCGGTCGGTGGCAGTGCATTCCATCTCCTCCTCTCCTTTAAAGAAATGATCGCTGAGAGCTGCACGTCGCACTTGGACCACCTGCTCCCTCCGCTGCACGACGCTGCGGCCACAGGGGAACAAAGATAAAAGGAGAGACGGGTCTCCATCTGAGCCATGTGACGGAGACCAAGCCAACACACAGCCCGGTTCCCTCTCGAGTCTTGACTGCGTCTCGTTCTTATGTCAACACCCTCGGCTTGGACTGAGAGACTGGCAAATCCAGCACTTCTAGTGTCACACACAAAAAATGCATTGTTTGATTGTTTCAGTACACACGAGAGTAGTTACGCTGATTTGGTTTATTTGTTGATCCTGCACGTGAAAAAGGTTGCGTAGCATCCGGCGTTTGTTCGTATAAACATACGCATGGCACAATTCCTCGAAATGTCAAGGAATCTGAACACAGAGTTCATGCCCTGTGCGGTTGAAGGGGTTAGGTAGCTCATATCTGGCTATATGTTCCAACTTCCAACACATGAGTTCTAGTGCTAATTCAAATGAAATTGTGCACGTGAAATTCATGTTGATGTGCTAAATTGGGTTCAAATACGAGAGTGTGTCAGCACCCCAGATTTGATGAATGCGTTATTGTAGATGTCAGAAAACAATGATCTGAGAAAAGTCCTCCACAAATGTTGACTTGATGTACACCATCCAAAATCCAAAAAGGTGAATCCAATTAGTGTCCAACTAAATCACTGTTCCTATCGAGTCCAAATCCTAATAATTTAGTGGAGACATTTAATCCAATCCAATTCAAGCCAACTCCACATAAATCACTGCACTTGGGATTTTCTTGAAAGAAAAAATCACCGCACCTAGGGTGTGCATGCATCGCCCATCGCCCAACCATGGGTGGCCCCGGGTAGGTTTGTTGCGTCTAAGTCCAGTGGCTTGGGTGAGGGTGATAGCAATAGTGCATCGATGCAGAATGGGCAAGGACGCGAACCTAGGCGGCGGGGCCCCGTGCTAGCAGACCTGGAGATGGGGTGGAGTTCAGGATTCTGAGGGCCTCGAAGATATAGCAGGCACGACCTATTGTGGTGGAGGGGATGATTGTTTTTTTTATTTTAGCTCTTTTTTCTTCCAAAACTTCACGTTACATCTGGCCACGCCAGTGCCACGTCGTCAGCCACATCGTTCCAAACCTCTTATCTCGATGCCATGACCTATGAGGCCAAAATGGGTTACATTGGAGACGTAGATCATGACGCCGAGCCCAGGGTCCAAATATGAGTTTTTGATGCTTAGGAGGTAAGTTTGATTTTTTTACAGAATAAATGCTAAATTGTAAAAAAAAAAATCGGTGGCTACAACAGCTATGGCCACAAAGAAAGCCACACAACGCACGACCAGCGGAGCAGGCCGCAAGACCTCCGCGCCCTCTAGCAACGAGTTCGCTGCTGTGAAGTCCAACAAAATCTGAAATGTCCAATTCTTTCTGTCCTACATAATACAAAGCTAATGAACACAGAATGAATGTTCATGTCCAGTTTAGTCTCAAGTCCAGTAAAAGTCCAAGTGCCAAAATCCAATTGGATACTGGACTAAACTCAATCCAATTCTCAGGTGATGCAACAATTAATGGAGGGAGGGAGAATTAAGCACATAAATTATTTTTAAGTTCTAGAATTCGAAACTTTTCTGTTGGCTCATGTGCAAACTTTCAATCTCAAGTCCAGTAAAGTCCAAGTGCTAAAATCCAATTGAATACTGGACTGGACTCAATCCAATTCTCAGGTCTACTTTAAGTGATGCAACAATTAATGGAGGGAGGGAGAAATGAGCACATAAATTATTTTTAAGTTTGCAGAAATCCTAGAATTCAAAACTTTTCTGTTGGCTCATGTTACAGAGACCTGCAAACTTGAGGGATAAAGTTGATTTTAGCTAGAAATGCTTCCTACGATGTTTTCTCAAATATCATCATATGGTATATAGTATGCGCTAGGCTAGTAGCCCTTTTCCAAAGCTGAATTCCGAATGAATCTATTAGGGCAAGGCCAATGCAGGCACTATTAGTTATATGCCTCGGAGTCCACATAGATAGAACCTAATTAAAAGCGTAGTGTATGCTATGCATATTCCAAAGCTATTGAAAATTTTCGAGGATCCTCCCCACTCTCATCACTCTCCATTTTGCAGCTCTCCTTCTTTTGCTTTGCAGGACACATAAGTCTCCAACGTGGGCTCTGCTTTGTTCTTTTTGTGAAATGGATGCGAGACGTACTGTTTTGTGCTGTGACATGCAACAATACGTGGAGCGTTGGTGATGGCCTTATCCGTGCATCTCTGTCAAGCCAACCGTAAAGAAGGTGACCCCACAAAGGATAGCTTTTTTTTTTTTTTTTTTTTTGAAAAACATGGCAGGAGCTCTGCCCTTCAATTAAGGAAGGAAAGAAGTTAATATATACAGGTAGTTCAAAAGAAAAGAAATCCCAAACGGACACACACCGAACCGGGAAACACCTCTCGCCCCCTCTTTAGGGTTAAATTGAAAAAAGGCTAAACTGGGTTCATAAGAACTCTTCGGCGCAAGTCGATGTCTTCCTTTGCCTTGAGAGCCACATGTCTAGCATCTACGGTCTTATGTTGAAAAATCCTCCTTTTTCTTTCCTTCCAAATATTCCACATTACGTAAATCACAACCCCACAAAGGATAGCTAGCAATCACCCAATCGTGCTCCTGCCATAGCCGACCCGGCTGATGCATGCATGCTCGACATGGCTGTGGTCGCCACCACACCTCGTGCCGGAATACTACTGCCGCTAGTCGGCCATCCCTGCCTTTCGGTTTCGATCGGATCCACTTGGCGACACGCCACTTGTGTTGGCTTATCCCGAAAGCGATTGGGGGCAGGAGAGGCAGCCCAGCGCTGAGACTATCTGCACTCGGCTCCGCCACACTCGTCCGGAATCCGCCGCGTCAGCCTTATACCGTAAAACACGGCTGCACCGGCGTCCGGGAAGACTCCGCGCCGTCCGGAATCTCGCGGCTCGCACGGGAAACCTGGCGTGGTAGCGCGGCTCCGGAATGCGCCTGCGTGGCGCAGGCGCGGGTCCCGCTCGGCGTGTGGGTCGAGAGAGAAGGCTTCGACTCTGTTGCCGTCTCGTCCGTCGGACCTCCGCCAATGAAGAAGAGAGAGAGGAGCGGTGAGGAGGGAGAGCTGGCGCGGATCGCGGCGGCGTACGGCCATGCGGGCGCTACGGACGCGCCGCTGGGCGGCGCTAACGCCGCTGCCGGCCGTGCGGGGCGCTGCTGACGCGAAGCGTTACCTCGCATCGCCGCGGGATCATGGGCGTAGCGCTGCTGCTGGGCGCCGGGCGAAGCGCTGGCCGCAGGCGAAAGCAGCACGCAAAGTGCCGCGCGGGCGTGACGGACGCGCGCATCGGGCGGGGGCCAGACGCCGGCTGGCGCGAACGGGCGGGCGCGCAGCGCCGATCCGTCGGTCGGTGGGAATAAGAAAAGGAAAAAGTACTGACACGTGGATATAAAGGAGAGGTATAGAGGATGTATGAGTGCGGAAGAAATTGATATAGAGGAGAAAATCCCGCTGACTAGGACAGAATATTCCTTTTAAAGGATGAATTTAGAGTACGACGAGTGCGGATAGCCTAATGGCCGACCTGCAGCTGCCGCGGGGAATCGATCCAACCAATCTGCAGGTTGCCATGCCAGCGTACCCCTGCTGGATGCTGCTGCCGCCCGCCGGCGAAGGCAAGCCCAGCCGGCCACGGCATTGTTGCTGGTTGCTGCTGCTACCTAGTCGGCTAGTCCATCGACTATCAATTCTTCAGTCGCCTACAATACACATCACGTTTTCACGCGGCTGATGCGGCGGATATATGTCGCCGCTTGGTGCACTGCACCGCGCATGTTCCTTCGTCGGTGCACCTTTCCCCTGCTGCCTACGAGTTAGTTGTTCGCAAAAACCAAAAAAGAAATTGTATCTTGGAGCGGCCTCGTCGACCTAAGGCCAGCAAAATCCCCCAAAACAGCATAGAATAAAACACCAGTCAAAGGCATCTCTAGAGCACCAGTATTTATTATTAAACCAGTAGATAGGATTATATATGCAGGAGTAGATTATTATAATAATCATGCATATGATCCGATCCGATATTCTGATCTGATGACCGTTCGCCGGAGAAAAGCAAGGCAGGATGTGTGGTGGCTCGTTCAACCTTCAATTCAACGGACCGGCACGTGAGCCGCCGTCGCTGTCCGACTGTTCCGTTCCTCCCAAAATGCCCCGCCACCGGCTGCGCGCGCGCGGCACGCCGGATGCGGGGAGCACCGGAGCAGGCGGGGCAGGGCTAGCTGCTGGTCTCCGGTCCACTCTCCGGCCGGTCCGGCCACCGCAGTCCGCAGCCATGATTACTGACCACTCACCGTGCATCTGCGTGGCTGACGGCTGACCTGATGACCAGTCCTGGTTTAGTCGCCACGCCAAAGGGCGATGATCCACTCCACAAATACACACACACTGAAAAAAAAAAAGTTGGCTTCACCGCACCATCTGCGCCCTAGACAGTGCAACTCTTATGCTTATTGTTACCACTGAAACGTGTAATGGTTGGCTACTAAAATTTATCTGGTCTTGGTCTACTTGGTTCGTGGCTAAATTTTATCATACCAAAGTTTAGCTAACCAAAGTTAGGTAAAAATAATAGCTATGGATTTAGCAAGCCAAATATGAGGACTTGACAAGTTTTGGTAGCAAGTCAATTAATAGCCAAAATAATAGCTTGTCAAATCTTTGGTTGAGTAAATTTTAGAAACCAACCAATCATGCTCATCATGTCAACAATTTGGCAAACCATAATTTTAGAAGTATTTGGTTGGCTACTAAAACTTACCTTCTCACACGTTAAATCTTTAACAACTTTTGGCTCATCAAATCCTTGTTATGATAAGTAGCGAACTAATGAGACCCTAGCTATACACTAGTACAGAAAAAGATTATCACTGGCCGTTGTAAACCTATTTGTACTAGCGTTTTTTTAAACCGCCAGTGAGAGACGCCAGTGAAATCAGCCTTTTTCACTGGCTATGTTTTAAGAACCACCATTACAAGTACCATTTGTACTGGTGTTTCTCTTAAGCAACCGTCAGGACAAATGGTTTTCCATTTTGCTCCAAACATAGCAAAAAACAACAAAAAAAAATTTTTAAACCCGGAGAAGCAACCGCCCGCTCGTCTCCATCAGAGTCACAAGTCGCGTATTTTTTCGCGTAAAATCGCACGCTACATATATGGTTGCCGGCCTTCAAACCCGCGATCTCGGCCTCGCGCGATCCCTTCCCTATCACTGGACCACACACTCACATGTGTCCATATTCTTTTTTCTTTTTCCACATATTATCCAAATCGAGCATAAATTAAGTGTTCTAAGCCCTAAACGAATTCAAATGAAAAAAGTTGTCAACTACAAAGTTCATAACTTTTCAAGATCTACAACTTTTATTTTGAGAGTTTCTCCATCCGAGGTAGTTTGCAAAATTTAAATTTCAAATTTGACAATTTCAGATGTAGTTTTCCGTTAATAGATGATTTCAAATGAAAAAGTTATCAATTACAAAGTTTCATAACTTTTTAAGATCTACAACTTTTATTTTGAGAGTTTCTCCATCCAAGAAAGTTAAAAAAACTCAAAAAATAAATTTCAAACTATATTTATTGGCGGATTTCGATTTCTTAACAAACCGTCAATAGAAATACGATTTTTCTTGGTGGTTCCTTAAGAAATCCGTCAAGTAGAAATACATGATTTCTACTGGCGGTTTTCTTAAAAAATCGCTAGTAAAAATCATATTTCTACTGGCGGTTGCTAATATCAAGAGAAATAATGTCTATACTAGTGATATTACTAGTTAGTACGGTCGGATAGCACCAGATCTCTTCTTCTTCTAGATGCACCACCAGGACAGATCTGCTGTCAAGCTGAGCTTAATTAAACAACTTTCGTAACCACTTTTATCTTATTTTGAAAGGCCGTGAGAAGCTTTCGATGGGAGGACCGGAAAAAAATAGAAGACTTGCTCTGTGGTCGTCGGGATATTAATATAATTGGGATATTGATATAATTTTAACTATACATGGCCCACAACAAATTATAGTTAGGAGGCTTGCATTGCAAGCATCCTAAGCAAAATTAAAGGCCCATCAATTTTTTTCTTTAGTATTCATGTCACCGTCATTATTCTTCCGTCTAAGTAGGGACATTCCACTTGCACACGGTGCATGGAAAATAATGGCACCACAGATAGATAACCCACCACTAGTGCGGTCAAAAGTAGAGAGAGAAAAGGATAGCAATTATAGCTTCACACCCTCTAAATATATATCTAGTTGTTTATTAATTTTCAAAATGCAATATGGTTTTAGAAGACTTATACGGATAAGTGAATATGCATACCAATCCTACTATTGTTTCACAGAATACTTTTGAAGTGGAATATCGATATGAGTCATGCACAATTGCATATAGTTCTATGATTTGGTGAACACATGGTACACACCTCCACGGGTGGTAGAGAGCAATTACGATTTTCACATGATATTGGTGACTAGTTATATATTAGACATATTCCAATAACATATGGCAATCACACGTACTATAGGTTAGTTATTATCAATTGCTAAAAAACTTGGTCTAAACGCGTATCTAGACATTCATTTGCGTCCATATCAAATTGCACCATTAGGCCGGTAGTTCGATTGATTGCCTACATTTGTGTTCGCATTTAGTTCGATGACTAGGCCCTAAACAATACTCCCTTCGTATAGGATTTAGAAGTTGTTTTAGATAGTGATATGTTCTTCAAAGTATAATTTTGACTTTTTTTTTAAAATACTTATTACAAAGTGATATATTTATATTTTTTATAAAAGTAGTTTTTAAGACAAACCTATTTATATGGTTTTTATATTTTTAAACTCAATAACTTAAAAATTAGTCATGATTTATGTTTTAAATGTTTGATCTAAACTTTTTTCTAAAACGACTTTTTTTTCATATACGAAGAGAGTATAGGAGTAACTACTCAGTGGTAGTTGCGTAGAAATGGTATTTCGCCACCACAGATTAGTGCCACCAGGCACCAACAACTTGTGCGCCCGGCTGCCTAATCCATGTGAATGCCAGAGGGCGAGTCCTCTCGGACAATTGGGGCCACCGCCACCACACACACACACGGAGAGCGACAGGGCAGGCAACTGGGAAAGCGACAGCCGACAAGTGACCCCCACTGGGCCACTAGCAGCCGCTGGTACTAATCGCCAAAACCCACCCACCACCGGGTCACGACCGCCAGCAGCCTCGCCTTGACGGGTCGTCGGCCGGATCACTCCCGCCCGCCCACCCGGGCACTCTATAAAATTCCTCGCCGGCTCACCCGCCACCCCCAGTCGACCAGGTCCTCCATTCCACCGCAGAGCTAGAGAGGAGAGAAGCCATAGCAAGCACAGGAGCGGAAACAGCCCGCCAGGCGCCAAGAACAAGAAAGCACCTTCCGGCCGGCGCGGCACGGTTCCGTTCAGCATGGTTGCGGCGATCGCGGTGGCGTCGGCGGGGCTCGGGATGCTGGCGGGCGTCGCCATGGCCAACAGGTCTCCGCCATCGGAGGGCGCCGCGCAGTGGAGGCCCGGGGGCCCGGCGCTGCGGTGGGGCGGCGGCGCCCCGCGCTGCGAGGCGTGCGGCGGGTCGGGTAAGGAGGACTGCCGCCTGTGCGCGCGCTGGTCCGACGCCGCCGCCGCCGGGAAGAAGACCCGCTCCTCCGGCTGCGGGGCGTGCGACGGCACGCGCCGGACGCCGTGCCGCTGCTGCGGCGGGTCCGGGACCGGACGCCGCGCACCCGTGCGGATCGCCACGTCCGCGCGCGCCGCACCGACCGCCCGGAATTCCTCCAGATGAGATGACCACCAGACCATCCGTCGCGTGTGGCCGCGGCGACGCGCTGACGGTGACGGCTCGCCTGTTGTTCGCCTCTCCTGGACGGGGTTCTCAGTCCCGGACCATGGACGAAGGCGGCTCTGTGCCGTGCGCAGCCGGCGAACTGCTGACACAAGGGAATCACGGCGCGGAGCTGTTGCTTCTTTTTTTTTTTAGATGGAGAAAATATTATAGAGATAATGATATTGTTAGCGCACTAGATTAGTAGATTTGTTAGCAAATTTATTGATATATATAATGCTATATTTGCATACCAAGATTAGTTACACTCGACACAGCTCGGCTGTCAGCTCTCCAATTTGCTGTCTTGCTCATGCCAAAGATTTGCTCTTGTCTGACTGCCCCAGATCTTGGCGCCGGTTATCTATGTGAGAATTCTTCATTCTTCTCTCTGAGCGTGAAACAAAAGCGTCGGCACAAAAGCATCAGTAACTTGGGAGTTACTCAGAACGAAGAACATGTAACATACATACTTGAATCGGAGCTTATTCCATTCAGTACAGACTGCAGAGGGGACAGTGAACTAAGCTAGGCATGTTCGTGTGAACGCACGAATCAAAATGGAACCCGTTCACATTTGTGAGCTCGACTCCACTAGATTTGTTTTGTTAGGAAATTTATGGATATATATAATGCTATATTTGCATACAAAGATGAGTTACACTACGCACAGCTCGTCTGTCACCTCTCCAATTTGCTGTCTTGCTCATGCCAAAGATTTTACTCTTTTATGATTGCCACTATCTTGGCGCCGGCGATCTATGCCAGAATTCTTCAATCCTCTTTAATTTCTAAGCATGAAAGATGTTGCTTAACAAAAGCATTGGATCCTTGGGAATTACTCAATACCAGCAAGAATATACGTATATATCATACTGTACTTGAATCGGAGCTTGCGACTTCCAAACCTTGGTAAAATTTACGCAATCCCGTTCATCGTTCCATTCAGTGCAGATGACTGCAGACTGCAGAGAGGACAGTGAACTAAGCTAGAATTCTTCAATCTTCTTTCTAAGCATGAAAGATGTTGCTTAACAAAAGCATGGATCCTTGGGAATTACTCAATACCAGCAAGTACATATATCATACTGTACTTGAATCGGAGCTTGCCACTTCCAAAACCATAGTAAAATTTATGCAATCCCGTTCATCGTTCCATTCAGCGCAGACTGCAGAGGGGACAGTGAACTAAGCTAGGCGTGTGCGTGTGAACGCACGCATCAAAATGGAACTCGTTCACATTTGTGTGTCCGACTCCACTAGGGGACGACATGACGAGAATCTTTAACTTCCGGGTGGTCCTAAAAAGGCGATGTGATGTTACTCAATATTTGCTATCAGAAAAAGAATACAACGTACGATCGGAGTTTCGTATTTTGTCAGTCCTCGAATATACATGAATAAAAATGATAGGGCAAAGGAATGAAAAAGTCTAATGAACCGCCAAACGAAGTTTGTCCAAAGGCAAATTCGTGATTCTTTGCAGACACACCGTACGGAAATGTCCAAACTACCCTCGTCTTCCACCTCCGTCTCCTCACCGATATTTTCGTAACACATCGCCGCCCGTTTTTTTCTTCTCCGGCGAGGCCTTCCATGGTCGCATCTCTCTGTGAACCTCTGCTCTGATAGGGCCATTGGGACCGCAATCTTCCCTTGGTGAAGCATCTGAGGGAATTTTTTTCGGTTGTTGGTTTTTTTGCTGAAGAGGGAGAACATGATGTTAGGATCAAGGCCCACGAACTCCCGCAATCGGCATGGCTTGAAGAAGCTTCGGGACCGCTGCGCGCGCCTGCGGGGTTCTTCAACAGGTGGTAGGCCTCGGGAGAATGGATGGGACGCCTGGTGGGGGGAGGAGGAGGTTGAAGATGACCACAGGGGGCAATTTAGACATTTCCCGTGCCTTCTCTCTCGTGAAAATCCGAGAAATGATTAAAATAATTGTGTGCGGGCAAAGAATCACGAATTTGCAGTGTCTTTGGGCAAACTCTCCGTTTGGCGGGTGTGCCGACAAATTAGACTTTTTTCCGATGTCCTACAGCAAAATTGCCCAAAATGATATGAACCAAACGAAACTAAGGAAGCGTAGGAACTTACCTACTTTAGCTACGAGCTCCATCTCTCTGTGAACCTCTGCTCTGATAGGGTCGTTGGGACCGATCTTCCCTTGGTGAAGAACATGAATTTTTTTTTAAATTTTTTTGCTGAAGGGGGAGAACATGATGTTAGGATCAAGGCCCTCGGCAATCGGCATGGCTTGAGTTCTTCAACGCCTCTGAGACTTGGAGGCCCGGTACTTCAGATATTTTGTCAATGACAAAAGGTTCTCTACCTACCGGTACAAATTAGCAAGCCAGAGGTTGTTGCTTGTTAGCAATTGCTAGGAATTAGCATATATGCTAAAATTAGCAGATCCAAATTAAACAGAATTGAACATAATACCTACAAATATTCCTGCAACAGTTGATAATAGCACATCACTGAGCTAGGCTTGGTGCTGTACCTGCGCCCCTGCCTGAAACCGACCCGCACCAACCATGCAGATGCAGCTCAAGATCAGATCAGTTTCTCCAAACCTTTCTGCTCGGCTGTCCAGGTGCACTAGTGCTCCCAAGTCCCATCACGCAGCAGTTGCCCCCAGCTCTTGGCCATGTTGGCCTCCAATATCAGACAGCTCCGTGCACTGCCTCGCGGCCTCATTTCCGTGCGCCTTCCGGCTGATGCTAACGTGTGCCATGATCGGTGAGGGACGAGCAGGCCTGCTTATACAGTCCAGTTTGCGCGTGGCTCGCTGGCTTGCTGGCCATGATGCGTGCACTCGGTGAGTAGGCTCGATTGCGACATGCCACAGCCCACAAGAGGGGCAAGATCAAAAAGATTATTACCATCAAAACTTCGTTTTGTTCTCTTTCTCTCTCTTCACGCCACCACAGAGGTGGCAAGGATTCTCAATAATTGGGCTGTCTGTCTTTTATATCTCCTCTCTCCCTCTCTCCTCTTTTCCCTTTTGATTTGAGGAATGTGCAAAGAATTTGCATCCCTCACGCAATTGGAACGAATGGGTCTAAAAGTTCCTGCAGACATTGCAATGCTATTTACTTTAATTATATATAACTTATATAAACCAAATCATACTTGTATTGTCATAATTAAGATGTTAAAGTTGATCATACTAAATGCATGGCTACAATCTGATTATCCAACTTTGTTGTGTCGAACTAAGTATGGTGGCATCAAGTATGACAAGTAGGGTAATTGTAAACATGCTTTCTATAGTTTTATTGCAAAGTTATAGAATCACATACATCGAAGTACCCTCAATCTTCCTAAACTGTAAAAACTAAACCCATCTTTCTTTTTAGAAATAAAACATGTTTACTTTAATCTGCACTCTCTCGGAACTATTTGGTGGACAAATAATTGATAAGAACCATTCTGGTTTACTTTTGTTTCGTTTCTTTATAATCAGAATTCTGTAGAAGCATGGAAATTTCCGTAGATAGTTCAGTTCCACTTGTGGGAAAAAGAGTCTTATGATCTTCCACTGCATCTATCCTAAAAGGTGATTTAGAGATAACGATCTGGAAAGGTTGATGTTACGACTCCCCTGGAAATTTTGAAAAGGACCCCCCAGCGTTCATATTTTGGTCCTAGCATGGTTCCACAGAAGTGGATGTGCGCTGCAAGCAGGACGAAGTAGCTAGCCATATCTCGGCATGTTTACTCGGTGGCCTTAAAATGGTATCTGGATCCGTAGCTAGCCATATCTCAGCATGTTTACTCGGTGGCCTTAAAATGGTATCTGGATCAGACAATAGTCGTTCGATTTTAGATGTCTATGCCCTATGGACAGAATCTGTTACCAAACAGGTGTTTGAAACAGACCCTTGTGCATGGGCATGGCCATGACCAATATATATATATCGGCATTTGCCGTGTGTTGTTATTTTTTTTCTAAAAGGCCGACATGAGCTTTGTTGCTATTTTTATTAGATGAAGTATAAGAAATGAAAGCTAAGACCCTGTTTGTTTTCCATCTCTAGACTCTAGTCCCTGTCCCATCAAATGTTTGACCACATGCATGGAGTATTAAATGTAGTGTAAAAAATAACTAATTACACAGATTACAATAACTTTGCGAGACGAATCTTTTAAGCCTAATTAGTCCATGATTTGATAATATTGTGCTATAGTAAACATGTGCTAATGATGGATTAATTATACTTAATTAATTTATCTCGTGGAGTACTGATAGAATCTATAATTTGTTTTTTTATTGGTATCCAAAAACCTCCTCCGACATCTCTCCGATATTCCAATGTGACACCTACTAGACTTTAGTCCCTCCATCCAAACACCCCTAAGTACAGACAAAAATTAAAATAGAAAAAAATCAACTCCTTCTGTCACGCTTCTTCTCGATGTGTCACCAAAAGTCAATTAAATTAGGACGCTCCTAAAGCATGCGTGTGCAGGAAATCAAATTTTTGGATGCACACTTCATTTTAGGAAATAAATTATTCTGGGTGCCAAAAAAAAAAAAAAATTGAGCTCGCTCCATCCACCGGCCATCGCCCCGCCACAGGCGCTAGGGTTCGCTAGAGCTTCAGCGAGCTACGGTGCACTCGCCGGAGCTCCCGTGAACCCTAGCGCCCGTGGCAGGGTGGCAACTTCCCTCTTCCCCTCCCCCATCGCTGCCAGCTTCTCTAGCTCCGGTGAGCTCGCCTACGACCATCTTCTCTAGGTTCGGCGAGCCTCCAGCACCCCTAGTTGGCTCGGCCATCTCCACCGCCCCTAGCTACCCTAAGCCGCCTGCCTACCTTCCTTCCCCTGGCCGACCGGCCATTCTATAGTCCACTAGAGTTGGGGGAGAAGAGAGAGCTCACTGAAACCCTAGAAAACAGATCAAGGAGGAGGAGAAGGAGGAGGTGTATGAGGAGGAAAAGGAAGAGGAGATGGTTGAGGGCCTACCTCGCCATGGCCAGAACCCCCCATGGCTGCTACCGCCGCCATGGATGCCGGTCGCGAGGGTCGCCGGAGGGGAGAGAGAGGGAACAATCACGTGGGGTGGAGGTGGGGACGCGGGTGGCTGGCACTGGGAGGAGGCTGCCGGAGTTGGAATTCCATGTCCATCGGGAGATGCTTGTACGGGATCTGGGTCGGTGGGCATGGCAGAGCTTTCAATCCGGAAGGAGATGCCTGCGTGGGCGGTGGGTCGTACGGTCGCGCTACACGTGAGGGATTTGAAGCGAGGCGTCCGTTTTAATCGAACGGACTCAGGCTGTGTGCAAGCCACCATGCTACCATGCTAATGCGTGCTCGCCCATATGCTAGTACTAGTAGGATGCTCGCGCATTGCTGCGGGTATGAAGTAGAAATGTAAGGAGTTTATAATAGTCGAAACTATGAATTAATATATATATATATATATATATATATATATATATATATATATATATATATATATATATATATATATAGAACTACTATGTTTATATACTCATACTAAGACACTTCAAATCAGAATAAAAGTTATTATTATAAAATAGCCACTTTGAGTATATAAAATAAGATAATTATAATGCTAATTTACAAGAATTATAATAACTTCCTTACTATGTGTTATAGTTACTCAAATAATGCTAATTTACGAGAATTATAGTAACTCCTATATATATATGTTAGTAGTAACTCAACAATCGTAAACGATTATAGTAATTGAGTTACTATAATTGGTTTACTATAATTGAGTTACTACAATTCGTTATGGTAAATTAGCATAGTATAATTATCGTAACTCAAAGTGGCTACGTAAAATTAGCATAGTAATTATTATTCTATATAGGCTACTGAATAGCCTCACCCTATATATATATATATATATATATATATATATATATATATATATATATATATATATATATATATATGATAGGTCAATTACGGATGTTGTATCCATTGATATACATCGTATAGATTATTTGAACTGGGCATCACCCAAATCTCATCTACCCGAAACTCCACCCCTACTATACCTGAGGGTCATCCCCTCCCAAAATTCTTGGAGTTTTCCTTCAGCATGTTTCGGAGGACCACATGTAATCCATGTGATATGCAGTTTTGTTAGGGTTTTCTTACAAACGGGTTTTTGCTTAGAAACGGTTTAAATTTTTACAAAAAGTTATCAAAATATATTCATGTGGGATCTTGTTTTGAAGAGTTTATTGCGAGGAACACCATGGTGCAATTGGATTTTAATTATGATACTTGGTTTAGGTGCTATGATTTTTTTCTAGTTTAAAAGAAATAGCTAGTGGAAGATAAATGAGTCTTAATGGGGTGACTCCTTTGATGATGTTAGCTGACATCACTTTTAAAGCCTTAACTAATCAGAAGCAAGAGAATTATCTTGGTGGGGATTAAGATTATGGGAGTTATAGATATGAGTTATAGATTTAGGATTAATTGAAATTCTGTCAAAAGACTTTTAAAAAAAATTTAAAAGTAGCTCAGCGTCTATGCAATTATTTGTAGCTGAATCCACTTTGATCTAAATTTTGAAGATGGTCATTTTTTTTGTTTTAACAAAAGAATGGAACTTTGTCGTAGAATGAAACTTTGTCGTGTATATGTGGTGCACAAAGCAGAAAAAGACAACATTCACACAAAAATCTGGCTACGTCGACTTTTTGTCGTTTATTTACAGTTTGGAAAACCACCGGTGCCCTTTCCGATTTCCGTTGCCCTATGTGCCCCGTTCCAATGGTCTACTTGCATTGTACTAGTGCCAACCTTCTCACAGGCTTTTGTCGCGGGGCGCAACTTCCCTAGCACTAGGTGGTTTTCCATATGGACGGAAGCAACACTATACCACTCGTATTTCATACAGCCATATATAGAATCCATACACACAACACATCCTAGCTCGAAGCTGAACGTCGAGAACCTTGGTCGAGCTCCGACAGCTGCTAGCGCCTCCTACTCCTAGCAGCTTGTACGTCAGATTCTTGGAAGATGGTCGGCTCCATCGTGCTCGGGGCATCTGCCGGGATTGGCGTGCTCGTCGGCCTAGCAGCGGCCGATAGCTGGCCAACGCCGGCGGCTCCCAGGGCCAAATTGCGTGGCGTGCGGTGGCACAGGGAAGGTGGCATGCCCCTGCGCCCGGTGGTCGGACGGCTGGTGATGTGGCCACGTCAGGTGCAGGACATGCGCCAGTTCCGGTCGCACAGCGTGCCGGAGCGGCCGTGGCTTCGGCACCGACAGACGCACCACTGTCTGGGTCGTCGTGCGCGTGTGCAGAAAAATCTTCTGGCCGTTACGAAAGACAAATGATGGGGTATTGAGAGGAGGAAGTTTTGGGGTTGGTCGTTGTAAACAGAAATAGCTTGTACTAAAAGACAGGCGCGGCGTTGCCACGCCAGGCCGTGATCACTAGTACACACAGCCATTTTCACTGGCATTTTTCTTAATCGCCAGTGGGAGAGGCTAGTGAAAATGGCTGATTTTCACTGGCGGTTGGTTGAAAACCGCCAGTGGAAATCGATTTCTACAGGCGATTCTCGTTGCCTAGAATACTCGAAAAAAATTACAAAAAAATATTTTTAAAAAAGCAAAAAATAATTTTTCGCGTAAAATAGCGCGCTACGCAGCCGTGGGGGTTTGAATCCATGACCTTGGCATCGCATGTATCCCCCTCTACCACTCCACCCACACGTCACTTGTGTCTATATCCCATTTCGGTTCCCCACATATTATCCCAAACCGATAGTAAATTCAATATTTTGGGGTCTAAACGAATTCAAATGAAAAAGTGTTCAACTACAAACTTTCATAACTTTTTGAGATCTACAACTTTCATTTAGAGTGTTTCTCCATCCGAGGTCATTTGCAAAATTTGAATTTTAAATTTAAAAATTTCATTCTTAGTTTTCCATAAAAGATAATTTCAAATAAAAAGTTGTCAACTACAAAGTTTCATAACTTTTCGAAATCTACAACTTTTATTTTGGGAGTTTCTCCATCCAAGAAAGTTTAAAAAACTCAAAAAATTAATTTCAAACTATTTCTACAGGCGCTTAAGAGAACCGCCTGTAGAATAGTCGATTTCTACTGGCGGTTCCTTAAGAAAACCGCCAGTAGAAATCGTATTTCTACTGGCGGTTCCTTAAGAGAACCGCCTGTAGAAATAGGGCCGATTTCTACAGGCTGTTCTAAAGAGAAACCGCCAGTAGAAATAAAACGCCAGTGTCAAGAGAAATAGTTTGTGTACTAGTGGATGGCTCCATGGATCCTCTAGACAATTTCGTAGACCCTTTTTATTGTAGGATATAGATAGCAGATAATGAGGAAGAAACTTATAATTGAAGAAACAAACTATAAGAGCTATAAACCATGTTGGTCCTGGATAATTTTAGTTTATGATAAAAGTAATACTAGCATAGCTGAAATCCAAGAAAGAGAAGAACATACTATTAAGTGAAGGTTCTAAATTTTTGTAAATAACCATTACATATAGTAAATCAATACAAGCAACCATTGATCAGATTTTCTAGAATTTTCTAATTTCGGTGCTGCTTCAGGGTTCAAAGTCTCCAAATTATCTTCAGAAGAATACAGAATTTAACTCGCCTGCTATGGCCCCTCCTGTAATTCCAGCTTCGGCCTCTCCCATGACGAGGAGATGGGTCTTCAATAGCACCTCCTGTCTTGCATTTGTGAAACGTTAAAAAAATGTGGATATTATTTGCTATCTGAAGGGCACTGAGCAGGAAACAGCGAAAAGCGCCATTGATGTACTAAGGATTTGGATCATGGAGAGCCCTCTGGAGTGCCACTGATGGATGCAGTAGTGGTATGGTATATAATTCAAAGGAAACCAAGCGCAAACCACACAGTAGGCAATAAATCATGATGATTTAAGCTATTGTACATTGAGACTCTTGTACATCACCTGCTCTAGTCAAATAAGTTTCCAAAGTTTAGGCTCGCTAACATTGAAATCGGTTCGAATGCCTTCAGAGGTTCTGGTTCTTCTTCTTTCGTTTGTCACATGGTGTTTCTAAATGATGGCACAATCTAGCTGGAATATTTAGGTACCTTAAATCCATAGAAATGTGTTCAGGTAGTTTCCTTTGAGATGATCCTTTTATTCACAGCAGCAGGGAAAAGAACAATCAATAAAGCTCTGCTGTAGCTCCACAACTCAAAAGAAAATGGAGTGTATGCTGGCTGTATAACAGGAAAAGAAGAGTTAGTAAATTTGAATTGATTAATACAAAATATATAATTTTATAACAGAATAATCAATTATAGTATATAAAAGTCTGTCATCCATCTTAGAAGGTGCTGTACATAAAAAATTATAACATGAATAAATTAGTATGTTATTATCTTATAATGTTTTTACTTTTTTTCAGCTAGCAGAATTTTGTTTATAAATATTATTATGACAATACCAGGTTAAGGAGAAAAGTGGTGATTATCTTGTGCACTCTTGCAGCTGGCGTTCTCACTAGCAGAGTATTTCCACTAATGCAAAGGAACTGTGAATGTAACACCCCGACCCAGGGCTTAATATAATTAATATGATACTCATATCAATAAGTTGCAACTTCTTTTCTGGAAGCTCATCTCGAAAGAACTCCAAGGTTAAGCGTGCTTGGCCTGGAGCAATTTCAGGATGGGTGACCGACCAGGAATTCGTTGCCGGGTGCGTATGAGTAAGGACAAAGAATGCAGAAAGGACTGGTGCTGGTCTGTGAGGGCAGTATTGGTCCTATTACAGCTGTCAGATGTAAGCGGGTCCGGCCTCGAGGAGGCGGGACGTTACAGTGAAGGTTGATGAATGAGTGGGAAGAGCTCGAGGGAAGGATGGTGTTCAGGTTTTAGGCAATAAAAAGTTAGCAGGATATAGTTAGGATACATACTTGTTCTATACTTGTTCAGAGAGCTATTTTACAGTGGTTGGAATTTAATCCCATTTAACGCAAAAATGCAACTTTTGTTGATTTTATTCGTCCAAGGGTAATATGGTAATCGCGCATACCAATCCCACGCCCTACCCCCACCTACCGTGCCTCCTAACCCCCCCCCGCCACGCACGGGCCGAGTCGGTCGACGAAAACCACCTTGCTCTCCATCCGTCTCGTCGCCGCGGCCGCCATCGCACTGGGACGCTGTCTCGGCGTCGGCGACGCGGCGCCGCCACCGACGCCCTGCCCTCGCACTCGTTCATCTGCGGGATCCTGTCGATCCCCCCCTCTCCTCCGCTGCCCTGCTCTGCCCATCTGTTTCGCCGCCATCGCCCTCTCACAGCCTGACTCCGGCGGCCCTGCACGGCCACCGCCTCGAGGTCGCCATCGCCATCGTTGTTGGGATCCCTCGCCCACGTTCGTTGCTGGGATCCCGTCGCTCGTCCCTCCTCCCCAGCGCCCCCGGGTGACTCGAGTAGCCTGCACGGCCACCGCCTCGACCTCACCATCTTGTTCGTTGCTGGGATCCCTTGCCCGCGCTCGTTGCTGGGATCCCATCGATCCTCCCTCATCCCCAGCACCCCTGGCTGACGCAAGCAGCCTAGTAGATGAGATTTGCTTCCTCTCTGATCAGATGTGTTTGAACTGCCCTAATTTCTTATTGAATTTGTTTAGTCTTTGAATGTGTATTGTAAGGGCGGTTAAATTTGATATAGTTCATTGGCAGCCTGAACCTGCTAACCTGAAATTGTAATGTAGGTGGCTAGGTTCATACTGCTCAATCAGAGAACTTCTTTGCATTGCTATTATTATTTTCATCAATAAATTGTGCAAACTGGGCAACTCTCAAAACATTTTTGCTCTGTGATATAAAAAGAAAGTCACATCAATGGTCATCTCCCCATGTAGTTGTGCCTAGTTATGTTGCCTTCTTTTGTGATATAACAAGCCTGAAAGTATACTGTGCCGTCTTTGGGCCTTGTAGGCTTTCTTTGATGGGCTCCTCCCTTGGTTGAGCCTTGATGGGATCCCCTGTGGAGTTGAGCCTATCAGTGTTTCTATCCCCTTCTATAAGACCTTTTTTTTTTTTAAATTTTCACTTACAAACTATATCCATAAAACATCCCAGTGGATTAGTTTTATTTTTTATGCAGCATTCCAATGGCATCAGTCAAATGGAATTTGTAATAAATTTATACTTGGTCACATGCCATATGAGTAGGCCATTATGTCATCTCAATGACACTATCATGTTCTCTATTGAGTCATAGGCCAGACATGAAACAAAGTAAATCGATCACTCTCGCGTATTGTTGGTCACATGCCGTATGAGTAGAAAAATAGGCTACTAATAGTATAAGAATGTCAATCGATCACCGTCATGTGCCGTCCAAGTGCAACAATTGAACCCATTTTTATTCATACAATGATTAACATGCCAAGAATGATTAACAAACCAAAAAGATAATTTTTCTAAATAGAGCACATCATACAGATTACAACCCATTTTACTACATGCATTAAAGGAAAAATTAATTTTTCCCTCATTTTTTTGATATGATGAATTTTGAAAATGTTTGAAAATGGTAAATCAAATTCATAAAGGCAGAATTCATTCGGAGCCCAACTAGCACCATACCAGACCACTTGGGCCTCCTGTCTCGTGGGCTCAAATGGTCCACTCGGGTTGGCATGGGGGCTACTCTTTAGGAAACTCCCCGCGTGATTCATCCATATTCATAGGATCCACTATTCCAAAACCGATCTTAGCAACCTCTGCCTCCACATTCATCTCGTATACTCGCCTGCCTCCGCCGCCGCCGAGATGACCAAGACACGAGAAGCCACCACCGCGAAGCTTTCCACAACGGGCTTCAAAAGGAGGGCGCGCTGGCCTCTGCCTTGCAGGCGATGACCTCGGCATTGAAGATGAACAAATGCAACGTCGAGCCCGCCAACCTGGGAACTGACTCTCTCGACCTGTGCAACAACTGCAAGACCGGATGTTCACCCTGCCGGTGCGACTCGGATTCGATGTCCGACAAGGAGGCACCCATAGACTAGGTACGTAAGCATATACATATTCAGATCGACATTTTGCAGAGTGATACAAGTTACCCATAGATCTGGCATCAATATCATACCGTTTGACATCATTTTATCTTATGACTTGGTTTGTCATATCATCTAAATCTTCTCTGGTTGGTAGATATTATTATTTCAAACTGTCAAGTAACTGTACCTCTACCTGATGTACTTGGCCTTGTAATATTGCCTCGAATTATTTGCGGTACATAGATACATACTAATTTGAAGTATATAGTTAAAAGTTTCAGATCTCAGAATTCTGTAGCTGTTAGACCTTATGTAAATTGGTGAACCAAGGGGAATTCATGTTTTTTCTCGGACACCTGAAACTGTTTGAACCTGAAATCATAAAGTTCTCAATATTTTGTGGAATTATGCGAGATGGTTTCTAAATTTGTGCACGTGTGACATGCAAGTTAACGAGACTGTTTGTGCAATCTATATTTTCAGTGTTTTTGCAAGCTCGATATCCTCCGACAGAAGATCAAATTTCACTTTTGGCTTCAGAAATTCCAGATAAAGGAAGTAAAAAATACATTGGCTGCCTTGTCTGGGCAGATTGATAGCCTCACACAGAAGGTTGACACTATGGCTGCGCAGATCAATAAGATGACCACAACGGTGGATGCCATTGGTGGGCACATTCATGGGCTCACAAAGAAGGTGGACAAGTGATTTGTTATTACGCTACTTTTTCCATAAATGAGTAAATTAGCAGTGATGAGTTCAGTTGCTTTCTCATCTAAGATTAGTTTCCTACTTTACTTTTATGTCCTTGTCGCCACGTCTTTTCAGTTTTACTATACACAAAATTCAGAGAACATGTTTTGTTAACATCGTTGGTACACCAATGTTGACATTTATTAAGGCAGCTTGGTCTCTACAGTTCTAGTGAACTCTTGCCGCTGATTTTTGTGGTACCTCTTTTTGAAGTGTTCACACTTTTGTGCGTCTCAAACTAACAGCAAGTATATACCTGAACCCCAGGCAAACAGCACGTACTTACCAGAACCCCAAACTCGAACTACATACTTAGGATGTAAATAAGGCGACAAAAAAATGGGACAACGCAAGCAAATATTTAAGCAACCAAATATTTAAGCTATCTCAGTATCCATCTCATGATTCAACATTTCTTCACTCAAATAATACAAAAAGTAGTAGAACAATAATCGTAGACAAATTCATAATAAGTCTCCTGGATGATTACATAATATAATGTTGTCACTCCTCATGATTCAACATGTCTTCAAACAAATAACTTAAAAGGTAGGAGAACACTAATCAAAGACAAATTCATAATACTAATACGAAGATATAGAATAATGGAGTCACTCCTCATCTTCGGTGCTGTCACTCTCGTCTTCCTCTTCGTCGTCGCAGAGGAGTTTGGCCACCGCCATAGCATCGGCACGAACCATCTCGCGCCAGTGCTCTTCGGTGTTGTCGGAGGTGCTGATTCCCTGCGTCGCAACGCTCGTGTCGAAGCCATCTACCCGGCTCCTGTATGAAGCCAGGACGAACTCCGCCGTGTCCACATGACTCTTCTTCAGATGGGCTGGCAGTTTGGCCACAACATTGGCGATTTGGTGAAAGATGAAGACGTAATTGCTCACCTTTTCATTCACAGGATCCTTGATGGTGCCCAGACCGATTTTCTTAAGTACTCCATTGATGTTCTTGAAAGCCTCCTTCATGACGCCAACGGCCCAAACATCTCGGTCTCCAAAGGGATCCATCTCGTTGTCGTCCTTCTCCACCTCTGGCATGGCATCCTTGTCCACCACGGGCACGGTGTCATCCCCCTCGATGCCCACCACGGGCACGGCGTCATCCCCCTCCCTTGCACGCTTTGCAGAAGGCTCACCCTCCACCATGGCGTCGGCGATGAATTAGGTTTGGAGAAGAAGGCAACCGCCCTGGTGAATTTATTTAGATTAGATCTGAAATGGGAATTGGAGAGTTCGGGGAAGGAATGAAATCACGCCGACTCATATATAAAAGGAAGGAAACCAACCGTCCGACCCACAAATAAAGCCAGCCCATGTAGATGATGCCCGGCCCATTTTTAACCCCAGGCAACCATGAATATATATACCCTATGCCGCTGCTGTAGGTCCACCGCCTTTCGACGGTCATGGCAATCAACAGACGCTCATCCACCCCATCTTCCGGCGACAGCGTTGATGCGGTTGTGGATTTTGTTGACGGTGGTTAACGTCAACTTTTATTAGAACTTTAGACCCAAAAGAAAACATGGAAACACACTAGTCTAGGGTTTTAACTAACAATTTCCATGAGTTTTGCATATTCTGTATTTTCTAGGGTTTATTTCAGAAAAGCTGAAAAGAGGGATTCAAGTGCAAAATAAACACGAAACTTATCCGCTATGGAAAACATCACGGAAAGACTCAGGAACCATCTAGAAGACACCCGAGGCAATGGAGGGCCAGGCCGCCGCCAGGTGGGGGCCGGCCGGCCCCACCATGGGGCGGGCGGCGCCTAGGGTTAGGGGTTGCGGCCCCCCCTTCTGGAATGTTCCTCCACCACCTCTCCTGATGCATCTCGGCCCTTGGTTACGTCGGTTTGATCCGCGGCGCATGCGCATCCCATCAGACTATAAATACATGGGTAGACCCCCCTGGAAAGAGCCAATTCATTATTCATCAAGGCCTCAAGCCATCAAGCATCAAGAGCCTTCTAGTTCATCAAGAGCCTTCTAGTTCATAGTTCTAGTTAGCTAGATTAGAAGTAGAGGAGATCTAGTTCTTCATCGGGATCTAGAGCCCTGGTGTCGGTCTGGAGCGCAAGAGTTCGGTAATAGATCTAGTTCTTACTTTATTGTATTCATTATATATAGGGAGACTTTACTCTTAATAGATTCATATGTTCTTAATTGCAATAGTTATTGTCTACTTTGAATATATGTCTAGGATAGTTAGTTTGATCTTATTGAATTCATGTAATTGCTCGTATAATTTTTACCTAATCGATCGTTGGGTAGATGGTAGACAATATGTAGATGTGGTGTCTAGATATCTTGTTTATCTGCGCAAGTGCACCTTGACGTGCCGGGACGTGTGGTAGTCTACGCAGGTGACAGCTGCGTTGGTTCCTCTGTAGTCCACCCCCCGTACGTAGGACTAGCATGGACACGGTCGCGAAGGAGGTGACCCTTGTGTCTTAATACCCTCATTAGTTGATGCCTTTTTACATGTGATTATGATATAGGGTTAACTTAACAATGATTTCTAGATGTAATTGCACTAATTAGAGTTATTCATTGATGTAGTTATAGAATTACCTTAGATCTGACTCCCTAGTTTATCCAATGGCTAACTATGATTATGACTAGTAGATGCTCTGATGATTATCCATAATTATGATACTTGATGATTATGCTATCACCCATATTTACCCATATTTATCTTGTGACCTCTGCCTGTTATGAGTAGATTAGATGACATTGGTAATATCACTTATTCATCCTATATAGTCTCTTATCAATGTAATAGATTATAGTTTATTACATAGCTTTTCCAGTGGTACAAATATAAATCGACAACCTGGATGAACTCCCTAGGTAAAATACTACAACAGTATAATTATCTGTCCGCTTACAGAATCCATTTAGTTTACAATCATATTATATTCATATCTTTTATATCTGCCTAGTCACATTAGTACATGTAAATCTATAATAATTTCCTAGAAATATAATTAGGGATGACAACCTATTTCATGTTTAGGAATGTTAGTAATAAAGAGGTGGCTAGTTGCTAAATGACAAGTTAATTATATACCGAGCATTTCTGGCGTTGTTGCTAGGGGTAGGAGTTATCTCTGCTTTTTAGTAATGACGGTAGTAAATGTCAACAAATTCCACCTCATACCATCGGCACTCATCTCCGCTGCGCTCCGCCAATTCTGACGACGACGGCACGAACAACATCGTCCATCCAGACGGGTCACGCAACTCTGGCAGCTTCCACAACTCTGATGTGCCGCACAACGGGAGCAGCGACTCCTATACGTCCAACCCTCCCTGCACAGAGGTTAAAATCTGTTAGTTCTTATATTGCTTAGGTTATAGATCCCCTACTGACATAGTTCTTTGTGGTTGTTGTTTCTAGATGGTCAACTTTGTGGACTGGGTTGACGTGAGTGGCCACCCATGGCTCAGGAAACTTTGAGTTGGTTTACAGAGCAAGCAAAACCAATACAGGAGGAGGTGCAAGGAGGCTGAAGAATCTCTCCGGTGGGCTCGTGTCATGCATGAAGAGGCCTTGGAGGAGATAAATGATGATCACGCGAGGCGTGTGGCTAGATTGAAGGCCATTTCTACCTTATCTGCCAAATTAATGAGATAAGGGCCAAAGAACAAAATGAAGACAAGAAGAAGGCATGGACTGTTGTTTTCTGCGTCATAGGACTGCTAGTGTCTTTTCTGCTAGGACTGCTGGTGTCTTTTGTACTGGTCCACTAATTCTGGAGGACAACAAACTAGAAGTAATGCTTAGTCCAGCAAAAGTGATTGAGTCTATGTAATGCATGGATTCAATGTGCAACTACTTTTCAGTCTACTAGATATCATGAATTTGCATAAATTTTTTTTATCATCACTGATGACATTGTTTAAATCAGGAATACAAAGCAAATACTCTTCCAAAATGACCTAGACTATGTACTATCCCTTCTGCTTCATCCTTTCGTACCAGGTTTCTCAGTGCATCATTCCAGAGACGAAGAAATAAGAACTGATAAGTGCAACCAGGCAGTAAGCAACCAAACCACACCAATTAGCGTTAGGAGCTCTAGAGTCTTTTTCAGCTCTTATCTGCATGAATCAGTGCTTTCCAGATCATGATCGACTGGCAACTCGACCAACAATTCATTTTTAACACACAAATATAGTAGTTCAGTTTGCATAGAGATAACATAATCTACATACAAATAACACTAGTTCATTATAAATTACAAAATAGAATGGGGACTGCTTCCAGGTGCCACAACCAAATAGCTGGGACCAATCCCACAACGCAATTAGTCACCCAAATTTTCATGACGCTATCTCTACGGGAATCAATCAAACTGACACTAATTCACCAAGTTTGGAGCTCACACAAGCCCAAGTGTTCTACTGTAATACTGAATAGCAACACCGTTACCACACAACGAAACTGAAACAACCAAGCCTTGGCTACTACCAAACACGATCACCACATAAGCCTCGACTACTACCAGGGACTGACAATTGCATAAAAGTTGAAACCACCAGGTGCAATTCCACATAAATGCAACAACTTATGATTGCAACCAGGCACTACAAAAGCTAACTGCTGAATTCAGTAAAAATGGGTCAACTGATTCATGCCACTAACATTGTTATCTAAAACTGACATAACAAAATCAGCTTTTGCAATGTCTGTCATCAACCCATCTATGTACTGATTTTGATAAAAATTAATGATTAACAGTAACTAACAATGTCTGTTATCAGATTTTGATGAAAATTGACATAACAAAATCAGCTTTCGCCAACTGATTTAGATGTTAGCACTAGCAGCCCCAAAGGGCAAGCAGAATGTTAGCATTTTTCGTTGATTCGCAACTTAGCATTCCATTTCGAATCAAACGGCAGGCATGATGGAAACAGATGGGACGCAAGAAATCACCTGTTGGTGTTGGACGACGGCCACGCGTGCAGAACGGGAGCGGGCGAGGACAGCTCGCCGTCGCTCCGGGGGGCGGCCGAGGTGGCGACTCCTAGGATGCAGGATCGCAGCCTCACTCGCCCCCACCCTAACCCATGAATGGCGGCGGACCGTGGCGGGTGGATGCGTGACGGGCTGACGGCGCCGCGCATCGCCGGCGAGAGGCGGCGTGTTGATGCGCGACGGGCTGACGGTGCCGCACGCCGCCGGGCGAGAGGCGGCGCGTTCATGCGCAACGGGCCGACGGCGCCGCGCGTCGCCGGCGAGAGGCGTCGCCTCTCAAGAACCCTAGAACATTTTTTTTACAAACTAATTATTAAAGAAGAACTATAGTAATTCAATTATACATCACAACTATATTGCTCTAAACATTATTAGTACAATTATGAATTTACCCTTTTACCCTTGATAAAAAAATGAACTACAAAAACGGAATTACCACCCCTCAATTTTGAGGTCTAATGCTCACATTTTCATGAAGCGATGCGAAGCGATTTTTGCACATGGGCCCACTGGCCATAGATACACCAATCGCTTCCCATCGCTTCCGACTCATCGCTTCTCATTGCTTAATGCCTTCGTAGCCGTCGGATCGTGCAATGTGAGCCATCCAATTTTCCCGCAACTATTGTAAAAATTTTCTACATTATTTAATAAAACTATGCGGCCTTATGTGACAATAGTTTACCTTTGAAACACCTCAATCATCTTTATAGTATAGTGTGAAAATATTATGTTTGCTTGTATAATTCTTTCCAACATGATAATCGAGAATGAGAAGGATATGGAGAAGCAACCATGTCTACTATTCAAGCATCTACCATGCATCTCCTCATTTGTCACGATCCACTGATGGAAGAGGTACTATAGAGAAATGCCAAAAGTCGTGACCGTGAAGCTCACAGGCAATAACTTCAGTCTAACATTATTAACCACGTTTGGTAAAAAGTACATTTATTCTAAAAGTTTACTATGATATAGTATAACTGATACTATCTTCGAGGCCAAAATCTACTTTTTGAAGAGGTTTGTCACGAATCTCATTCTCTTAATATCTTCCATAATATATATAATAGACGAAATTCATGGTACCATAGTCTAGTTGACAACAGAACAAGCCACATTTCAAGCACATGATATAGCCATGTTGGAAAGCACCTGAAACAAATATTTTCAATACTATAAAGATGTCACGTTTCAAAGGTAAAATTGTCACATAACCTGATAGTTTAATTAAATAATGTATTAAGCAGTCTATCAATTTTTTATGTTATCCTTCTTTAAAATTCCGAAAGAGATATTTCACAAATTAGACTTTTATAGATCCATTTTTTAGCAATGGGATAATCATAAAAAGGTATAGACTAACTAAATGGAGTATTATCTACGGACAAAAAGAACAAGGACGTCTAGGCATACTTGATCTAGATAGCTAGTACAAATGTTTACTTAGTAAATGGTTATACAAATTAATTAATGAGGATGTGGCATAACAACAAATCTTAAGAAACAAATACATCATCAACAATTCAATTACTCAAGTTTATAGGAAGCCCGCGATTCATAATTTTGGACAGGTCTAATGAATATAAAAAATAATTTTTTTTGGAAATTTTAGATTACAAGATACCAAACAAGTTAGATTTTGAGAAGATAAGTGGTTAGACATGTGTACTTTAAGAGAGCAATATCTAAATTTATATAATATAGCGAGAAGAATAAATGCAACCGTTGCTGATATCATGCGTTCTGTACGTTTTAATATTTTATTTGAAGATCTTTAGTGGGATAAAACTTGCTGTTGACATAATTTGGCCTTACGACTAGTAAATATACATTTACATATCAACTAGATACATTCAGAGAGTCTCTTCATTAGAATGGATGATTTTCGATCAATGTATAGTGCTAAATGCTACATTGAATTCAGATTTAATGCCACAAAATAGATATTTATAGAAAATTAAGATATCTTTAAAGGTAAAAGTTTTATTTTGGTTTTTGTACAATGGGGTCATGCTTACCAAGGATGATTAAGAGAAATTGGCATAGAAACGACAAACATGATTTTGTAACAACCTTGAGACTATACAACACTTATTTTTTTTATTGTGCTCTGGCTAAGTTCATTTGGCGAGTAGTTCAGATAACTTTTGACCTCAAACCTCCTTTAAATGTGATGCACTTGTTTGGAACATGGCTAGATAATATCATAACAAGTTAAAAACTATTAGTCTTAGTAGGGGCAGATGCCATGTGCTTGGCCATATGGTTAAATGAGAACGATATTGTTTTTGATAATTTTATCTTTTATGCAGGTTATCCATAAGGTGCACATTGGATCAGGACATGGTCACTGTTCCAAAAGGAGGTGAAATACAACCTATTACGTAATGCATGGCTGCTGCTTGAAATTTCGTTAATGGAAATCATTGCCAGATATGGATGGAGATTTAGCAAGTGTATAATGAATTTCTTTTGCTTTAGCTTAGTTGTTTTTGTTCGCTGATTGGTGTGAGTGCTATGTGGGCGATGAAGTATATCCTATAGTAAAACCTTGTAATAATTTATAGGCCACAAGCATCTCATGATGTTGACACCATGATGTTTTTATTTGCTTGATAAAATAAACTTCCCTTTATCTAAAAAAACAATCATGATTTGTGGCAATGGAAATCTTTTTGGTAGAGGTGGCTAAATTCCCAGCCCTCTCTATATAGGCCTCCATTGCATTGGGTCCACTAACGGTCTCCTCTAGAAATATAATTTTAGAGACAGTCATCCTAACATCGCTAGTCTAGAAATTGATTTTTAGAAGCAGGTAGGTCTAGAGTAGTCTCTTAAAACAGGTTTAGCACATTAAAACTCATAACCTTTTTTTGAACAAAGTTGGATGAAGATAACTTTATATTAAAATTGAATAACTCGAAAAAGATCTACAACTTTATAGTTGACAACTCTTTGATTTGAAATCCTTTAAATCACACAAATTTTGTTTCAAGTCCTCACTTTTTGAAATTCAATTATCCAAACGATCTCCAAAGGAGAAATGATTGAAACTAAAGTTATAAATCTAAAAAAAGATACATAGAACACTATGGTTGAGGATTCTTTTATTTGAAATAATCTATGGTTCAAATGGTAGTTTGAAGTCTGCACAACCTAAAATCCAAAATTTTCAAACGATTTCGGACGGAGAACCAACGAAAACCAAAGTTGTAGATTTTGTAGAGATATACAAATTCATAGATGATAACATTTTCATTTAAAATCATCAACTCAAGGGAAATTATGTTTGAATTTGTCAAATTTGAAGTTCAAAATTTTAAAACAATCTTGGATGGAGAAACCATCAAAACCAAAGGTGTAGTACTCAACTATATCTAACTTTGCTATGAAACCGTTTTTCATTATTTCAATACATTTATTAGGATCCAGATACTCATTTCAAAATAAGATAAAGTAAGGGGATTATTTATGCAGAAACCGACAACTTAATTTTGTTTTAAAAAATTGCAGAAACCGACAAGATTCACACACACACACACACACACACACACACACACACACACACACACACACACACATACAAAAAACTTGGTCCGTCAGCTTCTGTTCACGGTTAGGAACCTCGCCTCAAGTTGCGTCCGTTGTGAACTGTGATGTCGAGATATTGTTGCTCTTGCCCAATTTGCCCGCTTCAATTGGGCTACTTGCTAGTGCACTCATGCTACCTTACTTCTCGCAACGACCTCTTTGTCGTGAGGTGTAACTTCCCCAGTACCAGGTGCTTCTATATATATGTAATACGATACCACTTCGTATGCCATACACATTCTATTCTATCTTATAAGCCGGTACGTCGAGTCAAAACTTCGATCGAGCTCCAAGTCTCTCCAACAGCACATCAAATTCTTATAGATCCTAGCAAATAGTTTGCATTGCAGTAGTAGTACATCAAAATCAAATCAAATTCTTACAAGATGGTTGGGCCCATCATCGTGCTCGCAGCATCCGCCGGTGTTGGCGCCCTCGTCGGCGTAGCTGCAGCCGACAGGTGCTCGGGGTGGAGGTCACCGCTGGCCGGCGCCGGCGCGCATCAGGGGCTAAACTGCTCGACGTGCAGTGGCACAGGGAAGGTGGCATGCCCCTGCGCCCGGTGGTCGGACGGTGACGTCGGGTGCAGGACATGCGCTGGGTCTGGTTGCACGGCGTGCCAGAGCTGCCGTGGCTCCGGCACTGGCAGACGCGCCACTGTCCGGGTCGCCGTGCGTGCGCAGAGGGCTCTCGTGGCCGTTACGAAAGCCAAATGATGGGTCCGAGAGGGTGATGAAGCTTTTTGGGGCTACGCTGGAAATAGAAATAATACTTCAGTTTATTTGTAGGCTGTTGTAGCGCAACATGGCCACGGGTGACTAGTGATGTGAATGTACATACTTGTGGAAGGGGTTTCTATAGCTCTGAAAGACTACTACATGTGGTTTAGTATCGACTTTGAAAACTACCTCTAGAAGTCGATTTTTTGACTATGTGATATGATAGTAGTATCAGTTGTATTCTCTAAATGACGAAAGCAGGACCAAGCTCTCACCAGAGATTGGGCCACGTCAACAATAATTTATCGGTCGTACGACATTTATCCAATAGCTCCCATAACAGCTTTGTAAAAATCCTTCCAGAACAAACTATTTTACAATAGCTATGCAAAGGGCTTCTGAAACAAGCTAGCTTCCTTATTCCGTTTACAGGTTTTTACAACATCTTAGACCAGGATGGGTAAGGGCAAGTACATTGGTATTGTCTTATAAGCGGTCTCATATGGTGCCACGTAATTTCAAGACGACATAATATACAATAGGTACGATGGTTATCTTTTAATTTGTCTTATAGTAACTTATAATTCCTTAATTTGTGTTAGAATAAAGAGAAGGTTTGTGAGTTGCATGGCAACAACAACTCGTACAATGGTATAATATTTATCTCATAGTCCTAAGTTTTAGCACATGAGGTGGTTGTTTCGCGAAACAACGACCTCTTTCTCTCTCCTCTCTCTCTGTCCTCCACATCAGCTAAAATCCTACGTGGCACTGCATGAGACAGAGTATGAGACCGTTGATGTGTAGCAATGTATTGCCCTAAAGGGCCTTCTAGAACAAGCTAGTTTCCTCGTCCAGTCTACCGGTTGCCTTATTTTTTCTTGATGCCTCTTCCACCTCGTTGAAACTTGCAATCTCTTGCAGTGACGCTCTCATGCTCCACCTCCATCCATAGCTCAGCCCTCTCCCTCCTCCGCCTCCCCAAGCCTGCTTCACGCCACCACATCTGTTGTGAGCGACGCACTGCATCGACAACGTTCAAGGCTGTCACACCCTAAAATTTTTATTTTGGGTTGTAAATAGATAACACTAAATAAAATAAATAATTTATAATTTTTCTAAAACTTTCTAAGATTTAATTAGATTATGGATAATTCAAATAGTGTCTAATGTGATTTTTAAAATAATTATAATTTAATTTTATATGATTGTTGCATTCATGCTGTTACATTAAATTTTATTGTGTGAAAAATGAATTTAAGACATCAAGTCTCAAGTAGGTTTTAATCTATTTATGAACAATAAAGTTTTAAATTTTAGTTTTAAAAAATAATGTGTTTTGGTCTAAAGTTAAATCTATCTCTCAAGTTCAATCTTAATCGATCTCACCGGATTTCAGTTCTTTCTTCATTCTATTGGCAAGCCATATCCTCCAAGTTTAATATTTTTATTTACTCAGTCTTAAATATCATTTATCTATCTCTTGATGTCACGTGTGTATCTAGACAACTTTTAAACCATGCCAACATATGTCCCTGGGTTAAAGCGTGCTCTATCTTCATGCATCCAATTAAGCTCATCATCTCTCATCCGTTTCCCGGTTGCCTTGGCCGATCAGCAATGCATGTGCATGTGCATGTGCATGTGCACATTGAAGACACGATTAGAGGGCACTGATGAGTAAATTGGAACTGTTATCTGCTCTTTCATCAATTGTCACCGCCAGAGATGCAAACCGCTGTCTTGGCATTTTGCAATAACAGAGCTCCACATCTGCTCAAGATTAATTCTGCATGCAACAGCCTTCAATCCCACGCCGTCCTCTCAGTTTCCTTGCTGCAAATATAAAAGGGTCCTCAGCTCCTCCGAGCTTCCTTTTCCATTCTCCATTTCTTCAGAGGCAAGTTAACATCATCGTCTATCGGTTTAGTGAAGCCCTCCCTGCTGCTGCTGTTTCGAGGCACTCACCAAATATGAAGCCATGGCCGCTGCCACCGGCATGTGGAGGCCGTTTGCTGCTCTCCTTTCTGGTGAAGCCGTTGCCCCTTTGATCCCGTGCCCACTCTTCCTTCTCTAAATTGATCCTTTTGTCCTACGATACTACAGATCATGCTGCAGACCGGACAAAAGGTGCATCGCCTGTGCTCGATCTGCCTGTCACCATCTAGAATGGAAACAAATAAGGTTGTTTTTCTCATTCAGTTTCTGTCTTCCTGATTCGCATTGAAATCCACCGCACGTAGCCCTTTGATCTCCGATGTATGCATGGACTGATTAAATGGTCACATATCCTTTCATTGTTATATCCTAAACCTCCAGTGTAATCTTCGTAATCCTGTCTTGTACCGTGCATGTGCTATTTGTAAACTAGCACAAGCCAGCAAGTCCAGACACTAAATACGTAACTTATTCAAGCTGATTTCAGTGCATTACCTCATTGTTGATGCCGTATATAGACACCCATTCTTTATTCCTTTCAAGTATAATTTGTCCATATCCATAATTATCCATATGACAAGCTAATAAACTATGTCGTTCTCAGATTTATTCATCGTTGCCACCATTCATGCTAGTACTTGATATCCGGTTAAATTTATATAGCCTACCCCAACTTGCTTGGGACAAAAGGCTTTGTTGTTGTTGAAATTATTGCTAAAATTAATGTTTAGTTTATTTAAAATACCAATTTTATAATGTTAGCTCATAAAAATTCAAAAGCTCATATCTTTTAATGACAGCTCCGTTTTTAGTCATTTTTGCGCTCAAGCGATCGTAGAGACGAGCCATACACGTTAGTACCTTTTTAGTTTTATTTCCTCATGTATGGTGTATTGTTTTAGGTATATTTTGTGTGTACCTGTTGTTGCTATCTCTCGAAGAGAAGATATCCGAGGTTGATCGAGAAGAAACGTCTTAATGTCTGAACAGCGGTTGGAGGCAAGTGTCCTTGACCATACTTGCACCTACTTTATTTTATTATGAGTTGGAGTAGTTAGACAATTAGCTGCATACTGAGTCTAAATTTGAATCCCATATTAGAGTTTACTAGAACTTGATATGATGGGTAGAATCATGCTTAGCTTTGCAGTCTTGGGCTGGAAAGGTTATAATTTAATTTTGACTAATGATTTATGCAACATGGATCTATGGGTTGGTAACCTAGTGGTGGTAGTAACATGGTGAGTAGACAAATCCAGGATAGACCTTTTGGTTAAGGTTAGTTTTTGCCATGTAATGGAAGCTGATGTTGGCAGATTGAGTTTGTGCCACTATCCTGCCTGGATCTTAAGGACCGGTTCTCAGAGCATGTAACCCGGCTTAACAGCGCAACCAAGGTTTGGAATGGGACGGACCTAGCTAATTAATTAGTTTTCTCCAAGTTATGGTTTGCATCAGGTCAGATTGTGTGGCAAAAGAGGAGGCTTCTGCAATAGTGTTGGTACCTACTGTTAGTGGTGAAACCTTAGTGGAGGTGTCAAACATGCTTGGAGGGGCTTTGTAAAGACCTTGTAGTGAACCTGCCGATTTACCTTGGAAGTGGGTCAAGAGGCTAGCTACCTTGGGCAAAAGGGCATCACGACTCATGGTGAAAGTGTGCAACCTTTGTAGAGTGTAAAACTGATATATCAGTCGTGCTCACGATTAAGAGCAGCTTGAACTTCTTCGAGATTAGTTGGCTCCCTGGTTCATGGTTGGGTGTTTCAGGTAAGGGAATGGGCGGTTCTGATGGTTTGCTTGGATGGAATCTAAGTGTTGGTTGGCTCGGATGGAACCAAGACTTAGAATAACCGGATGGAACCAAGACTTAGAATAACCGGCAGTGTGCCCGTGCAATAAACGGTAAAGACACAAGAAAAAGAAGAGAATGCACATTTAAATAACCACCACTATTAGTAAGCAATATTTATTAGCTAACTAGGTAGTGTGCCCGTGCAATATTAGTGAACACCGTGCAATATTAGTGAACTATGTTAATACACATGGATCTTACGATAAGATAACAATACTATGAAATTAAAAACTAACATTAAACATTTAATCTAAAAGACAAATTTATGTTCATGAAATTAACATAGTCATGGAGAGTGTTGCATCGGATGCTTACCAACTCTACATATAGACCTTTCTGTGATGCTGTAACAGTGCGACGGGGAGGATGGTTCCTAATTCTAAGTCTAGGTACTTAATGAATATGATTTGAGAAGGTTTGAGCTACTATTTATCTTATTTTAAGTGATGCTAAAATTCTGGAGACTTGATTTCAAAAAAGATAAAAATATCACATGATGAGTTCCTTGTATAACAAGCTTTAAAATTTCTACCAGAGCCACATATGATATTTAGGCCAGGAAACTTCTATATTTTTACTGTTTGTTTTTGCATTGAGTTTTGTCAATCTCTATGACCCTTTATGAGAGACTTGTCATGCTCTTAAAGTTAAGATCTACACACAGTCAACCTTTATATGCACTATTATACACCGTAGTAGGCACAGAAACATGCTCCATTTAGATCCACCCAAAATTATTTTTCTTCTAAATTGGGAGTAAACACCAAAAATATGTCTTATAGAATATCCACCAAATAAATGCTCTAAATTTCTGTTGCAGTCCTCAAATGTTATTGCCAAAAAGGAGATACGAGCTAAAGAAAAGGAAAAAAGAAAGAGAGTTGAAAAAATAGACAAGTATTTGAGCAATGAAAATAATAGGTACTTAGATGTCTGTCTCCCTAATGAATAAAGAGAGGAGAAAAAACAAAGAAAAGATAGCTTATGTTTTCTGGCAAAGGTTCCCAAAAGTTTAAAAGAGACAAATTTTTTTAGCATAGTAGAATCAGGTCTACCACTTTCCAACAAATATTTCCACGATATTCCACACACATGTACATCTTAATTTGATTGTATGACTCGTTTCTCTTTGCATCCTATCAAAAAGGAAGTATATAAATGTTGCAAAATACAACATATATTGAACATGAAAATTTTGAACAAAATTAAGAATATATATATCATGGAACATCTCGTTAAATACACCTAATATATACTATACAAATAGTGTTATTATATTATAGAATAAAGAGGTCAGTAAATCATTTTTGGAAGAGGTGCACGAAACAAAAGTAATCAAGAGAGAAAATACAGTAAGTAAAAAGGAAAAAAGAATCAAGACAAAATGAAATAGGAAAAAGAGAAAAATTAAAATGAAATGGTAAAAAAGATGTCGATATAAAAAGGAAATGAAATAAAAAAGAATAAAAAATAGGAAAAATATGTATACAAGGAGAAAATAGACAAAATAGATGTAAAGACGCTGTAAACAAAAAGATAAGAAACATGAAATAAAAATAAAATATTATGGAAAAATGAAAGAAAAAGAATAAGAGGAAAGGAAACACTTCCATCACGCACATACATGAAACCTAATGGCCTAACTGCTTCCAGTCCAGTAATGAACTAATTGGCCCAGTATATAAAACCATAAATTACGACCATACTCTGTCGACCTACAGAAGGTCCAGGCACTCGAATCCTAATTATCAAGTGGGAAAAAGTCTATTTGACATCTCTCAACTACTAATATGTTTTGTGCAGAAAAACACTATTGCATAGGTTTAATTTAGGAGTGACTACACATCTTTCGATTGGTTTTGTTTCAATCCATCAGTCAGATTTTCGTCAAATCATTACGTGACACTGACACATAGGTTCCTTAAACATATCTGAATCCACTGGTACACAAAACTCCAGTACTAGCGGTTCCAAACGCATTTGTACTGGGGAACCGCCAGTACCGGAGGCCGGTAGAAATCGGTCATTTCCACTGGCGGTTGTTTGAGAACCGCCAGTAGAAATTGATTTCTACAGGCGGTTCTCTTAAGGAACCGCCTATAGAAATCGTTGCCCAGAAAACGTGAAAAAATTGCAAAAAAAATATTTTAGAAATAGCAAAAATATCTTAGAAACAGCAAAAAATATTTTAGAAACAGCAAAAAATTGCAAGTCGCGCATTTTTTCGCGTAAAATCTCGCGCTACGCGGCCAGTGGGATTCAAACCCTCAACCTTGGCCTCACGCGATCCCTCCCTTACCACTGCACCACACACTCACTTGTGTCCACTTTTCATTTTTGTTCCCCACATATTATACAAACCCGATGGAAAATTGAATATTTGAGGGTCCAAATGAATTCAAATGAAAAAATGTTCAACTACAAAGTTTCATAACTTTTCGAGATCTACAACTTTCATTTAGAGTGTTTCTCCATCCGAGGTCATTTGCAAAATTTGAATTTCAAATTTAAAAATTTCATTCGTAGTTTTCCATAAAAAGATGATTTCAAATGAAAAAGTTGTCAACTACAAAGTTTCATAATTTTTCGAGATCTACAACTTTTATTTAGGGAGTTTCTCCATCCGAGGAAGTTTAAAAAACTCAAAAAATTAATTTCAAACTATTTCTACAGGTGGTTCTCTTAAGAAACCGCCAGTAGAAATGATCGATTTCTACAGGTGGTTCTCTTAAGGAACCGCCAGTAGAAATTGACCATTTCTACTGGCGGTTCCTTAAGAGAACCGTCTGTAGAAATAGGGCCGATTTCTATAGGCTGTTCTAAAGAGAAACCGCCAGTAGAAATAAAACGCTAGTGTCAAGAGAAATGGTTTGTGTACTAGTGATCGGAATCTGGTAGATAAAAGGGAAAATTACCCAGATTTTACAGAGATATAAAACAATAAAAAGTGAGTGAAATTCCAACAATCAACACCCACATCTTATTCAAATGGGGGATCTCCTATGAAAACTGAAACACGTGCACTCCAGAAAAATGGCGGAGATTTTCAGCTGGACTATGAAACGTGAACCACACAACACAAGTTGCAGGCATGATGTTCCTATGAAAGCTGAGCAGCACTACTGCAATGTGTGTAGCAGGGAGGTGAACACATTGCTGGCCTGCTCACCACACGTTACTAGTCCCCTGCAAGAATTTCTGAGAACTTGGGCAGATGGCTAACCATATTTAACTGCTAGCTAATATAACCTACCACTAGTTTACATTGTTTTATTGGTGGCCTAGCTAGCATCGTGCATAACGTACCACTAGTTTACATTTACATTATTTTGTTGGTGGCCTAGCTAGCCCATCATGACAATCTTCTCTGTATCCAAAAATTTAGAAAACATCAAACATGCAAACAAAGAAAGAATAACTAAACAAAACAAATATCTGTGATTCGGGTAGCCACCCGAACTTTATAGGGTAAATTTAAACACTAATAATCTCAATATTTAAACTGACAATACTCTGGAAGGTTGAAACAAAATATGGAAGAACTGATATCTTTTCTTTGGGGGATGGGGGCAGAAGAACAACTAATATCTAGTATTTAAGAAAGCATTTGAAAATTAAACATTGAATCTCATAACTCATTTAACTAAACTGAAAGGGTAACTAAACCACTGAAAATGAAACTAAGCAAAAAAAGAACAAAAAAGAAATAACTTGACTGAACAAAAGAACAACTTCTGAAAGTCAGACTCAATACCAGGAACCTTCTCAAGAGGAAAAATATGGAACTAGGTTATTACAACTGTGTCTTCTGCAACACCGAAGAAGAAACTTGTCTCCACCTATTCTTCACCTGCCCGTTCAGTGCTCAGTGTTGGAATCTGATTAACATCCATTGGGATCACTCCCTCCAACCCTTGGACATGTTTTGCAGAGCCAGAAACTCTTTTAACAGTCCAATTTTCAGAGAACTTGTGATCACAGCATGCTGGATTATTTGGACCACCAGGAATGGGATTATTTTTGATGCCAAGGGGTTCTCTTTGAATCAATGGAAATTAGCTTTCAAGAATGAACTTGGATTGGTGTGTATCAAGTCCAAGAAAAATTTAGCTGTAGCTCTCTCCACATGGCTTGAGAATTTCTCCTAGTTGTTTTATCTTTCTTTTGTTGAGCACTGAGTGCTTTGTAACTTTGTACTTGTACATTTCCTTAATGAAAATACAAAAATATAGGTAGGGGCCTCCCCTGCCGATTCCCTCAAAAAATACAAAACTGAAATTTCAATCACATTATGTGATTCTAGCCAATTAAAATCTTGTAAGCAATAAATTGAATATTCAAAACTGAATCTTGAAAGACTTAAATACACAAATAACCGATCTAAGTATTGTATTGACAGTACAGCACTATTGATTGAAATGAGATATCATATAATTACAGCATGCAAATCTACTATCCTTTCAAATTTTAAATTAAGGCAATTAGAATACAATGAAGCAGAGTTGCTAAAAAAACATAAAATAAAATTGAGCAAATAAAGAAGAATTTTTGAAACTAAAACACTGACAAAAGAACTACATGCTAATTGAAATAGATTTTCCGCTACAGGCCAATTTTGTAAGCAATAGGAACTGAAAATTGAAATAGTAATTTACACCAAAGAAACCTGCAACTAATCAAACTAGATAATCACAATGATTTGAATAATGCATAAAAACTCAAACTCGCAATTGATATAACAACTGCAACAAATCACTCACTCACTCATCCTATAGATCCAGTGCACATGACATGCCCCATACTTATCAGATATGAGCCATAAAAGACATAAACAAATTCAAAGAAACACTAGTACACAAAAGCTCTGTACAGGCGGTTGGACACCTATTTTCACTGGCGTTTTTCCCAACCGCCAGTGGGAGAGGCTAGTGAAAATGGCCGATTTTCACTGGCGGTTGGTTGAAAACCGCCAGTAGAAATCGATTTCTACAGGCGGTTCTCTTAAGGAACCGCCTGTAGAAATCATTGCCCAGAAAATGTGAAAAAAATAGCAAAAAAATATTTTTAAAAAGGCAAAAATATTTTTCGAACCGGAGGAGGCCGCCCACCCGTCTCCGTAAAATCACGCGCTACGTGGCCGTGGGGGTTCGAACCCGCAACCTCGGCCTCACGTGTATCACCCTATACTACTCCACCCACACATCATTTGTGTCTATATCCCATTTCGGTTCCCCACATATTATCCCCAACCGATGGTAAATTCAATATTTCGGGGTCTAAACGAATTCAAATGAAAAAGTGTTCAACTACAAAGTTTCATAACTTTTCGAGATCTACAACTTTCATTTAGAGTGTTTCTCCATCCGAGGTCATTTGCAAAATTTAAATTTTAAATTTAAAAATTCCGTTCGTAGTTTTCTATAAAAAGATGATTTCAAATGAAAAAGTTGTCAACTACGAAGTTTCATAACTTTTCGAGATCTACAACTTTTATTTTGGGAGTTTCTTCATCCAAGGAAGTTTGGAAAACTCAAAAAAATTAATTTCAAACTATTTCTACCGACGGATTTCTTAAGAAACAGCCAGTAAAAATCGATTTCTACTGGTGGTTCTTTAAGAGAACCGCCTGTAGAAATAGTCGATTTTCACTGGCGGTTCCTCAAAAAAACTGCCAGTAGAAATCGTGTTTCTACTGGCGGTTCCTTAAGAGAACCGCCTGTAGAAATAGGGCCGATTTCTACAGGCTGTTCTAAAGAGAAACCGCCAGTAGAAATAAAACGCTAGTGTCAAGAGAAATGGTTTGTGTACTAGTGAAAAACTAAAAAGAATAAATATATAAAAGCCTAAATGATATGAACTACCACAACTCATATTGGCCGGCGGAGTTGTTTCTAGTTCATGCGGCGGAGTTACTCAGTTTCAGCTCAAGGTTTGGGTCTTGCTCGGCGCTGGTTGTTGGGCGGTGCACATGTACTCTTCTTGTTCGGCTCCAACGGCGTTGTATTACGCAGTAGGCGGCGATAGTTTTTGGGCGTGCGGCTGAATGGCTGATTTGGTCGTTTGTGGTCGGTAGGCTGGGGACTTGCTTAGCGCTTGTGGGTGGGTGCGGCGCAGCGCTTTCGGTTTAATTTGTCAGCAGTCTTGTTTGTCTCCCGGGAGTTCGGCGTTGAGTTATTCACTTATTCTTCGTTTCTACTCAATTTCGTTCTTGTTTTCTATCCGTTTTGCTTATTATGCCGTGAGATAATGATTGTGTTCCGTCAATTCGTAAGCAAGCAACGGAGGTAGTGAAGATAAGGAGCAGCAGCATCTATTACGTATTTACGTCCTAGAACAACCTAGATCTTTGGGCTAAATCCACACAGAATGGGGGACACCACGAGGAAGAGAAAGACTGCTATTCTGCAACAACGGTCAATATTCTCCCTCCAACTCTAAGAATTCAAAATACGTGCAATATGTGGAATAAAAATATAAAATACAGAAAAAGGGAAAGAGAAACACAAACATAGACCAACAAGAAACTGAAACGGCCCAATAAGAAAGAACTCACTCAAGATGGCATAGATCTTAACAAAATCGTAGCCACAGAAAACTGATTGTTTAAGAGACAAATAACAACCGGGCGATGAATATAAATTCTCTTATAAATTATGAGAAATCAATTTTAAGCTCCTTTGACTATTGAACGATTGATTTGCCTCTTTGAGCGTTTTTGAGAGTGGTTTGGCTAACGCCAAGTCAACTACGAGAGAGATAAATAGGAGACTTCCACAATAGTTTAATGAGGTCAATTAAATTGTACAAAAAATATAGAAATAATTTTTAAATATCCAAATATTTTTAGAATAAGCATATTTTTAAATCTGATCTAATATTAGAAAATATATTTTATCTTGGGAAAATTTGAAATATGTTGCCTATTTTATCTAAAATCATTCTTAAAACTTGAAGCAAAAAAAAAATTCAAAAACTTATCCAAATGTTTGTCTAGATTAAATATGTACTTAAAATGCCAAATTTTTATTTACTATTAGAAAAATGAAAAATCATAGAAATTTTGGTTCAAATTAGAAAACTAATCTGGTTTCATTTTTTTTTTTTTTGCTAAAATCAAGCTCTATAACTTTTTGGAGCTAGGCACCATATTCTACAGCATATGAAAATCAACAACAGCAAAATCAATAAGAGAGCCATTTGTGTCCATGTGGATGTTGTTGGTCAAGTCACAATAGTTGATTCAGGATGCTAAGTCACATGCAAACTGAGCATCTTTAAGAGTTTGCCAAAATTTAATTGACAAATCTTATGATTTGGCAACTCTCTAAATTATATGACAATTAAAAAAGTATTTCTCCAATAGTTTGGCATAATTCACTTGCCAAACCCAGATCAAACTTACATCAGAAACTCTAAGACGTAAAACAAAATTATTTTTATGTCCTTCCACCTCTTGAAAACTTACATCAGGAACTCTGAGGCTGAAACAAAATTATGTTTATACCCTTCCACCTCTTCTAATATGGATGGATGCGTGCGCGGAGGAGTCGAGCGCGCATATATGCGCGTGTGGAGCTCTTTTTACCAACTTGGGATAAATGGCAACCTGGGATGGGGAATTGTTGGAGAAGATTTTTTCTGTTTTTGTCAAAAAAAAAAGATGACAACCTGGGATTGGGAACTGTTGAAGATGCTCTAATGGTCAATTAACTACACACGTTATTATGGTGATGGCGCCTAAAGAAGATAATGCTACTACATAGTTAAACCACGTAATACATGTTGCTAGTACGCAATCAGAGTTTGAATTATATGTTTTATTTGAATTTTCTCATGCAAGTCTTGATTATTAAGCAAGATGTTGCTTCCAGTAAATGTCTTTTAGTTTGCGTGGAGGGTCGCACCGCAATTGAAACTATGGTTTGCAACATTTTAACTTGGTCTGTATCTCATGTTTTATATTTGGCTCAGTTTCAAATCTTAGGAGATCATATAAGATTCAACTATTTGTAATCAAGGAAAAAAGGGTAAAGCATAATTTTAGTAAAAATATAAAGTTGTCTTCATATTTTTTAAAGTTAAAATAAATTTTATATAAATTTTTAAATAATAAAACAAAATTTCATATTTTTAAGTATGTATCTATTGCTAAAATTATTTGAATATTTTTTAAAAGATATTTATATATTCCTTTATAGATTTTTAATTGATTTATCTAACTATTAATTTGGCTCGCATCACCCACGCATGACGGGCCCCTAGCGGCGCATCTTGCAACGACTGCAACATCCACCCTTCCTACAACAGTGGACGCACCGTCCCTAGCATGAATCCCGCTAGAGGTAGCAGAATGGGAGGGAAAGAGCCACAGGTTCTAGCCTTCTCAATGCCTAGCAGTTGCTCCGGCACCCATGGCTTCAAGTCGTGGTCTCTATCCTATCGGTTTTTCCTGACGCCCTGATGAGTAAAGTTTGATTCAAAGATGAATTTAAACATATGATATAATCTCAAACACTATTTAGAGTTATATTTCCCGTTGCAACGTATGGACATATTTGCTAGTAAATATTCTAACTGAAAAAGGCAAGTCGAACTACAGAATAGTTGCGGAGGGATAAAATTAAACTTCTTCGTGCACATCATTTCTGACTTTGCCCGCGATGTAATAAGGCCCAACGGGCTTTCTTCCGTCCCTGATTTCCCCCATGTTTCTGTGTGCCGTAGGCCGTGCCGAGCCACACCCGTTGTACTTCTCTGCAACGGCGAGGGCCCTCATCGAGGTGGCGCCGGCTTCGCCAGAAATGGCTCAGTTCGGTTTGGAGGTGGAATCTGCGGAGGCGGGACAACCCGGCGGAGGCACCAACATCTTCAAGCGTAACAGTCACTGGGCTGCAGAGGATATAGGTTAGATCCACAGTACCGCTCTGGCGATGCTAGCTTCGTTATAATAATTCACACCAAGTTCCGCGTCTCACAGGCTGAGATGCATGTCCAAAATTCCATTTGCTTCCTTTTTGAAGTGTAAAAACGGCGGTTCTAGAAATCATGCATGTTGTGATAACCTTAAACTTTTTGGTTCACCGCGCTGTTTGATCTGGGTATCTCTGGCATTTGACACTACTACAAACTACTACAAAAAGGACCTTTCGTCGATGTGGCAAATGAGTTTTAGTCCTGATAAATTTTGCGTTCGGGACTAAAAATGATTTAGTCCCGGTTGGTATTACCAACTCGGACTAAAGGGTCTCCATTAGTCCCGGTTCATGTCACCAACACGGACTAAAGGTCCTTAATCTTCAGTCTCGGTTGGTAATACCAACCGGGACTAAAGGTAGACCCTTTAGTCTCGGTTTAAGACACGAACCCGGACTAAAGGGACCTTTAGTCCCGGTTTGTGTCTCAAACCGGGACTAAAGGTGCTTCCAGACCGAATCTAAAAGGAAAGTGTATCTCTTGCATGTCACATGCGCGGTGGGGTTCAGATAGCCAGTGTGTGCAAGCTAGAACTAAAGTGGATAAGTCTGAGTTTAAATCCTAACACCACATCTATTTTTGTAAAATAAACCACCTTTAACCCCGGTTACAGGAACCGGGACAAAAAAAACGGGGACTAAAGGGGCTTGAGGCCCGGGGCTAAAAGCCTATCCTGTAGTAGTGTGAATTTAAATAAATGCACATCATCTCACCCTAGAACCAATGAATTCTAATTTTAACTAGATTTATAGCTAGAGGCATATATATGTGTAATTTTGTTTCTTTTTTTGTCTCTTGAGACTTTTGTCTGTGTTTGTAACTGTACTCCCCACCCTCCTGTTTTGATTAAAAAATAAACTAGATTTATAGCAAACAATTATATCTCTAAATAAGTTTATTATAAAATATATGGCATGATCAGTTTAATAATGCTTATTTAGTATCATAATATTAGTATTCTCTTATATATATTTGGTTGTGCCAACAGCTTCTGTATTGCCTACCCCAAACCCCTGAGTAGTCGACGACATATATATTTATTCTTTGCAATCTTTGTGTTTAATTTATTTCCAGGACTAATATAGTCGATGAGTTGTCGCTTTAGCAATGCCCATCTCTATGGATTCTGCTGTGCTGTGTGTCTGCCGTTTGATTGTTGTTTCAACGACACAACCCACAGTATCTCAGGTCAGGACCCTATCACTTTACAGTGCTTATGGATCCCTTGTTCCACTTTTGCCACCGGAAGCTGTTGATCAGTCACCTCATCGACCTAGTATCAACTCTCTCACTTGACAATTCAGGGTTAGTTGGCATCCATTCTTTCACCTTCGTCCTTGCAAGTCAATATGCTGTTCCGAAATCCTACAAGTTGGTAACCATCCAGTTTGGGTCATTGGTTCAGCGCTCACACATCTCTTCTTGGGTTTTGGTTGGCTCCTCCATGTTGTTTACTTGTTAGCCTTTCTGAGTTTGACACAGCCCTATGTAGCACAGGTGGCCTGCACTGCACATGCATGTATGGCCAGCCCACCTGGACCTGCATATGGTTTGGTACAAAGCTCGCATCGCACATGCGGCACCTCACCTGTGGACTGTGGTGGTCACCTGCAAGACCGGTGGTCCATGGTCACCTGCAAGATCGGACCCGCCTGCATACGTTCATTGTCATGCCATTTCGCTCTCACGAGCAGCGTTTGCTGCAAATTTTCTTCTCTTTTTGTTGGTTTGGACAATGAGGGCACATGACCTTATCTATGCAGCCAACAACAGCATTATTAGCAACATGGTAGGATTTTGTTGAGCAAGGCTGCATCAGACTTAGTTCAGTTCATCTTCACTTGTGATCTGGCATGCATTATCTCTCTGGAAAGCATTTGAATGGATCGGAGTATCGGTTCATCTTCCTGTGAATGTAGACATCTGCTACTGCATGCTGTACTACGGAATAATATATCTGTCCCAGTCAATCGTCGTAGTTCAGGCTACCAGCTTCTTTTTGTTTGATTGCTTTGTCTGTTGCAGAGGAAAGGTACATGTGTTCTAGACTGCTAGTTAATCACCTGTTAGTTCCTGTCCTATAAATTCCTAGTTTTGGATTATAGCATCTGTCATGTACTTGTGATTCATTATACTTTCCTTTATTTATCATATAACTGGTTGTATAGTTCCATGCAACGCAAAGGGTGAAGCTGAAGACGGATCAGATGCAATCGTCGTGACTGCAGCAGCTTAAAAGTTAAAACAGAATTTCATGATTTACAAGCTGACATGCATTGATCACCCAAAATTCTGACAGATACCGATGAAAGGACCAGGTGGGAAGTTAAGGTGATAGCTTTTCACTGAAACTATTCACATTTGCACTGCCTTTTGCACAACCAGTACATGGAACGTGGGTATCAGCTCAGGCTATCAGCAGGACATATATAGTACACACGTGTAGCTGCAGCTCCATGCTTTTATTTGAGTAACTAGCTAGCTCAGTAGGTTTTGATCAGATTTTGCAAAAAGCTATTGAAACCTGAAACACCACATAAGCTCATGAGCTTGACTTTGCGCATCTATATATCATATCCTTTCAGGAATTAATCTTCCAGTGTCGTCCTCCTAAATACAGTTACCTAGCTCTAAATTCTAATTTACCTTGGCAAGGAAGCTCGCTTTTGCATCAATGATAGGGTCAATAATGCTGTAAATGCTGGGGAGCACGCATGATTCGTCCAATCTTTGCAGGGAGAATGACGGGGGGTGGTTTTCAAAAGGCAAAAAAGAGCGAATGTGCAACATGGATGTGATCTTTGCAGTAGCATCATGATGTTCTTGTTGACGCAGTGTGGTACCTTCTGATGAAAGGCAATTGACTTGCATTCTTGCATTGGGGAGCCAGCAGGCTTGTAGGGAAGTAAGCGCAATGAGGAAGTCAGGGTAACTTTTGTCTGGAGCTCCTTTTGTGGTAATGCATGCCTGTGGTCTGTGGAGAGCATATATTGGTCCCAGGTGATGACGCAGCCATGACGACCGGCCGGCGAGTTGAGAGGTCAAGGTCAGTCAGATATATAGATACCTATTATTAGTTCCAGCATGTTTGTCTAAATGTTGCTCATTATTTCTTTTTTCATTTCCATGCCACACCAGGAAAATACTCTCTCTATATATAAGGTTTTTTTTTTTTTATAGTCTCTCTATATAAGGTTGATGCTGCCTACTTGCTTAGCTTGCAGGTGTGATAGACTCATACTCCTAGGTCCGGCTGCAACAAGAGCTGACCTAGGTGGGTGAATGAAAGGTGAGTGATGAGTGAGCATATATTTGAATGAATGAAGAGTAATCGGGATGCACATGGGTTCCCTGCACCGTGTTTTCAGTCCTGACCCCTGAAAGCCCCTGACGGACCTGATAGCAGATAGTACAAGTACTGTGTGTGATTGTTCTTTTCCGTCCTGTTTGGTCTGCAGGTCCGTTGATGAAAAGGCCGGCCGGCCGGCCGGCACATGACCAAAGCCATGGCAGCCGGCCGCCCAGCCAGCCAGCCAGCAACCACCTCTGTTCCTGATGATCGCCCCCGCCCCTGAGCCTGATGATCCATGATTCGTCCGCCTCAATCATTTGCTACCGCCTGCTTGACGCCCGCGATGCGCGCAGCGTAAGTTGCAGGACATATATATATATATGTATATATATACACTATATGCTGCTGCATCGATATCCATGCCTGCATGCACCTGTATTCAGCAGATGAGCAGAGCAGAATTATTCGTCATGCATGCAGGTGTTTTTTTTCTTTTTTTGCCACCGTATATGTCTTTCGTCTGCTGTGCGTCTTGTGTCACCACCGTATCAGTGCAGTGCATGCACGTAGAATGCAGTTCTTAGGGCTTTTTTTTTTCTTTGTCACCGAGGACAGGTGTTCTTCTGTTGTGCATCGTTGTAATGTCTCTCTCCCTGCTATGCATATACCTCGATACACATCTAACAGTGTAACTTGTAAGATAGAGGAGGGCACATTGCATGTCGTAAGCAAAGATTACTTCCTCTATGTACGTATTACTATGTTCTTAATCAAGTAGTAGGAGACTACTAGGAGTACTAGTAGTGTCTGAACCACCGGTGTGTGTAACCATGGGTAGGAGCAAACTGTTGTGCTACATTCAGTTCTGAACACCATTCAACTCAAAGCATGGAAGGAAACTGTTGTGCTACATTCAGCTCTCTCTGTGGACATGATATACATGTGTCTGTGGTTATTACGCTCGCATGAATGCATGCATGTGAAAACACCTTGTTTTTTTATCTTAGGCAACAAGGTAGAGTTTTTCTTTTTCTTTTCTCTTTTACATTACAGTTGCAGTACAGTTTAAGATCATGAGTGACAAGTAACCATGCATACAGATACAGTTCAAGATCATGAGTGACAAGTAACCCATGCAGCCTGGTACCCCATGGTTGACTGGAATTAGCAGTTTGAATACATGTGCATGCAAATGCAATGCAGTCTGACTTGGCTGGTTTCCTTTGCTCGCTCTAATCAACCAATGCAAAGCATCTTGGGCCGAACAGTAATTTCAGTCAGACTGCGCGCCTGAGCACAGGGGTTCCAGTTCCACTCACGTTGTAGCAGTACCACACACGAACAGAAAACCAGATCTATATCCAATTTAATATTTTATTACAAAATAAAGTATATTTATATTTAATATAAACAAAAAGGAACTCGACAGATAAACCTAAGTCCATCTCCATCATGGCATGGCAGTGTAAACCGCCACACCTCAGCGTTTTTTCCATAACGCAGTTGTTTTCCTTTTCTCTCGTTCCTGAAGCTTCTGTAAACTAAGAAGGTAGGAATAACTTGCTCGTCGTTTGCATTGATGATAAGAAATCTTTTCATGAAGCTTCTGTAAATAATAAACTATATAAAAAGTTAATCAGAGGAGGAAGAACACAGGAACCAGACGACCCATGATCCTGGATCTCAAGCTGAAAATGGCATGGCATTAATTCACATGAGCTGGGGGCGGCAGAAAGCTTTGAAGAAAGAGAGAGTTACAGCAATGGTGGCAGCTAGTAGTTGCCATATCTATCGATCACAACACACGATCGAACTGCCGGCGTCGCGGAGAGGCAGCAGGCACCCTTACACTTCATCAAGAAGTGTGTTGGAGCTAGTATTAGCTAGCTAGGAGGACTAGGGGTGGAAGCGCTGCATGCAGGCGTGGCAGGTGATCTCCAGCGCCGCGGCGGACGACGCGGCCGAGCCGACGAGCCGCCTCGCCGCGATCTGCTTCATGCGCTCCACCCGCTCCACCTCCTCGCGGGCGCGCTCCCAGATGGCCCTGGCACGCGCGAACTCCCGCTCCGCCAGCTCCAGCTCCCGCCGCGCCAGCTCCCTGACGCGCTCCGCGTAGGCGCGCTCGGCGGACGCCATGCGGGCCTGGTCCGCGGCCTGCTGCTTCACGGCGCGCACGTCGGCGGCCGCATGCGGCTGCTGGTGCTTCTGATGCTGCAGCCTCGTGCTGGCCGGCGCCAGCACCGCCATCATCCCCGGCGCCCTCCTGTTGTCGTTCTCCGGTGGCGACCGCGCGCGCGGCGGAGGCGGTGGCGGCGGTGGCGGCGCCGGTGTCGGGGCCGCCGGATGCCTCGGCCCGATGCTCATGGACAGATCGAGGTCCAGCTGCGGGTGCTCCACGGCGCTGGCTGGCACTGCTGGCACCGCCGCCGGAGCGTCACGGAGGACTGCAGGCGCAGGGAGGAGCAGCAGCTGAAGCTGGATCTGTCTCTCACCTTGCTCCTCCATGGAAGAAAACCGAGAGGAGGGGACGAAGTAGCCACGAGGTATTTCTTGCTTGCTTGCTTGCTGGCCTTCTACTCCTTTCTAGGTAGGTGTGGAGTGTTTGTTTGCATTGTAATATTGTGTATGGGTGTTTATATGTATCCTCAATTCCTCATTCCCCTCCTCTCTGAAAGAGGAGCTTGTGAGCAGATAGATGTGATTTTACTGGGATGCCCTTATTATTAATATCTGAAAGACTGGTACCACAGCAAAGTAAGCAGCTAGCAGCTAGCAGTTAGGGATATCCATGGTTTAGGCAGCTGCTGATTTGCATTGTGTGGTCCAGAAGAAAGGCTTGGACAAACAACCTTGTCGATGCGGATGCATCCAATCAGATTAATATGCATGTACTCTTATTGTAGCGGTCTGCGGAGTAGCAGAAGTTTGCCTTCTTTCCCTATATACTCTTGTTGTATACCTGTCGTCAGATTTGAGAGGTTTGTCGTTTGTGTATATGTATATGTATATATATGATACGTGTTAGCGTCTTAGCGATGATAGGTTTAATTCTCACAACTTATTATGGGGTTGTCCTGATATGTCCAAACTGCTACGATCAGGCCGACTGAATGCATGCATGCCTATATATATATGTGGTATGCCACTGATGATCTCCTTTAATGTTTCCTTTATTTTGAAAATACAATTCCGTTTAAAGAATAATACATGTAACTAAGGTAGGTTATAAAATATCCAAAAGCCTAATATATTAAGATGAAAAGACCTGAACTAAAATATCCAAGCGAAATAAACTTGTATTATAAGCTTCAAGCAGTAGCAAACCCAACCCTCGAAAATGGAATATGGACAAAGCTCAAGGCACTAATGAGATAATGTGTTTTTAAGCTTGTAGCAGAGCGCAACGCGACGTGGCGTGATGAATACAGATGTGCGCCAGCACCAGAGCCTGGGTGAGCGCACAAGTTTGTCGAGTTCTATGTCTGCACCAAAGGTTTAATTTCAAATAAATGCACAATGTAAATTATTAGAAAAATAGAAGCTCCAAATAATACAAGAATAAGATATAATAGTAAGAGTTTAGGGATATCATATTTTGTCTATGGCTAATGATAAATGGAGTGACATTGTTGATTGAAGTAAGACGTAATTTGGCACAGCTATGTCTCCTTGCTACACTGCTTGGAGGAGAGCTATGTCTCCTTGCTACACTGCTTGAAGGAGCCAAAGCCAGGGGAACAAAAAAAATACTGGTTTCATTGACTTAGTCTGTAATCGGAGAGAGAAGATAATATGGCTCCTTGCTACAGTGTACAGAGAAGCTAGAGGTAGAGCTATATGACAATTGAACTATACATGGCTTCACGGGCCTAACTAAAGAAAAGAAGCATTTAGTAAGGGTCAAAACCGCTGCCAAAGCCATGCAAGAGTGGCACACCGCAATGTACTCGACCTACCTAAAAACATGGGAACGGTCAGGCTGACCGAGTGGTTAGTCCGGCTTAGTACCTCCCCAAGGGACTCACCCTTTGTGGCATTTATGCCACATTTAACCGGAGGAGGAAAACAACTTCCTCATCTGCCCCACGCCAAAGCACAGGTCTAAGGCTAGCCCAGTCTCACGGGAGCTGTGGTGCCGCTGTGTATGAGTGGGGTAGAGGTTCGGGGGTTTTCTTGACTTGCGTGAGAAAGTCTTCTTCTTAAGCAAAAATGGCCAGAGGCTATCTTAACCTCCGTGGGTCGAGTTTTGTTTACCTAAAAACACAGAACAAGTTTAATGTCATGGTGATGCAATTTGAAAGTTTGTGACCCCCCTACCCTCACCTCCCTCTCCCCCCTCCCAAAGTGACAAGAAAGGACAAGTTTAGGGATCACTAGCGAAGAAATTCGTTCTCATCAAACTGTGGTAGGTTTTTAATTTTAATTTTTATTTGTTTTAAAAAAGCTAGGTTCTTTTTTTGTCTCCCCCTGTGCATTCTCTTCACTTTTTATTATGCATGCAATGCAAGACCCCCACTGAATGCATGCAAGACTATTGATGAGCTGAGGGAGGGATCTGCCGACCAAATCCCCAATGGGGCACAGGGGGAGCTCAAGATGTTGTTTCATGGCCGCTTTTGTTCCACATGCTGCGTGTCTAGCTTTACGGGTTGGCAATGGCGCAATAATGCATTTCATGCATGCATGCACAAGTTCTCCCGCGCGCGCGGGCGCGAGGTGAGCGAGCTTGGGAGAAGTTTCATGCATGCCTGCTTGGGTTGGGTGCATGCTGAGCGAGAGCTTTATTGGTAGGCCTAGGTTGTCCGCCCTGTAAAAAAGATAGAAACCACGCACAAAGGTAAGCCAGGGGTTCCGAAAGTGATGAGAGAGAGAGAGAGAGAGAGAGAGATGAAATGCTAGTGTTGAAGAAAGAGAGAGATGAAATACTATTCGGCTACAGGCAATGGACCTTCTTTTGGAGCTTGGCTCGTTGCCTTTGCTCTTTTGCAGCTTCGATCTACTGCTTTGCGTATTGGGATCATTCACTAATTGATGTGCGATCGAGTGGTGTTCTTGTTTGTCTCTATATATATATGCTTGTTATTACCGATGGATCTGCTGGCTCTAATTAATCTGCTGCGAACTTCATGCATGCAGGACAGAATGAACAGCAGCAGCAACAGTGTAGTAGGCAAGTTATGTGTTTGTGTGGATATATAATATATATTCCCCCTGATTGCTCGGCGACAAACATATATTATTATACATACATAAAGAATTTGTTGCTCGATCGTTTTCTTGATGCATTGGCTCGATCGAAGCATTTCACATTTTTGTTTTTTGCTTTTGGAATGTATAATACGAGAACGATAGATAAGCTACTGGAGTAGTATTTAGCTAGCGTATGTATACATACATATAAATATAAAAACTGCTGCTAGCTCTGCTGGTTGCCCAAAGTGGTAGAGACTGTATTGCCCCCAGCTGTTAACTCACTCTCTTGCATTGCATCAATCAAGGTGATCGATCGAGGATACCAGTAAAAAAAATCAAGCCCTGCGTCAGGGGCCATAAAAAGATGCATGATTCTATTTTCCCTGGGGACACCGGCCGTGTGCAGTGTGTGTGCTCTTGCTCCCTGCAGCTGCAGGGCGGCTGCGTTCTCCTAGAGAACACAGCTTAGTGGCGAGAAAAAGATGGAGGGTGAGGTGACTCCAAATCAGTCACTGGCTAACGGCCCGACTGGCTGCTGGCGCCAGAGCCAGACACCTGCATGAAATCATCGCATAGCTGGCGTCTCTGCATGGGGTAAAGCAGCTGCCTCCCTTTGCCCGGGAGATGACATCACCATGTGTAGGCCTTGTCTGCCATGAGATTTTTAATCTGGGAGAGGATCGATCCTAGCTCTGGTGGTGGTGTTAGCAACCTTACAAACCTCGATCAGCTAGCTTGATTCTGGTGAGATCTCGTGTTAATTAGCTAGGGACGATCATGCATTTAATTAAAAACCTTTTTGCAAAAGTGTTTGTCTATTCCAATACATGCATATATATATAAGGTCCTCAGACTTGTGTAGTTGATGTGAGGAGTGAGAGTGTGGGACATAATTTAGTTATCTTAATTAATTGCTGAAGTTGAGAGCGAGAGAAACTAATGACAAAATTCAGACTACGTACAAAAATGCGTACTCTGTTTGAACTACGGCTCGAGGGAACAGTGAACTACTTTCTGTTAAGACTTTCATGGGCTACTATGTATAAGAAATGTACATATAGGACGTCAGAGGTCCTGTCAAGAGCGTACTGAGGAAATAAAGTGATGCCGTTGGTTATCAGATTACAGAGAATATATAGCATGCCAAATCCCGCTTTTGGGTGCACGCAGTAGCTTTTGCTGGAGCATGGTAAAAAGAAGGCAGGGCATGCAGGGTAAAAATTAAAAGGGAAAAAGACTGCACAAGATCCAACAAGTGCATCCGAGTGCGTGGGTTTTGCTTTATGTGGGGGAAAAGCTGGGATCAAAGGGGACATGGAGCATGTCAGGCCACCATGAATATATGTAATATATGTATATATGTATACATGCATGCATGTAAGCTCTACCAAGGTCAGCTTTTTTTGGTTTTGGGGGCCCTGCTCGTGCTCTCCACTAACTTAATTCTAGCCTACTGTTACTGCCATAGTCTGCTGCTGCAATATATGCTGGACCAATATATGCCAATGTCAATACTACTCGTGAACTGCTGGTTAATGGTTATGTATACTCTGGTATATGAGAACGTGAGGCAAAGGGCCTCTTCTTTTGGACAATGATTTACGCATCATGCATGGTCCTTCAACGTTGCTCAGCAGCAGCTAGACAACATCCAGTGAAAGAGAAAGGAGAGCCTTTGGCCATTAGGCATATAGCATGAACCAGACTCCGACCTACAAGACAAGGGTTTTTGCCCATTTCCATCTTGGACTGTTCCTTCTTTCACTTTCCTATGCTTACTAGCTCTCTCTATCCCTTGCTTTTGCACTTTCAAGGAAACCACTGATCCAAAGCCACTACTTTGGGCACATCACAAGACTGGACACACAGTACAAGTTCCTGTGCGAGTTCATGTAGGATGTGGTGTGTTGTCAACATTTGCAGGCTTCACAGTTGCTCAGTTCATTGGAAAAGGCAGAGGGACGCTGACCTTACACTGTCTCAAGTTAGCTTTATATATATCTTAACCAGACTGAGGGCCAGAATGCTGGTCATAGGGAATATGCAGTATCACGTTCAAGCGATGGGCAACCAGCTCTTATCCTAAGACTTGATTTGAGAAAAGAATTGAATATATATATATATATATATATATATATATATATATATATATATATATATATATATATATATATATATATATATATATATATATATATGTGTGTGTGTGTGTGTGTGTGTGTGTGTAGTATGTAAAAAGGGTTAATCATAGGAGTGTCCAGAATTCAAATCACAGACGCGATTTTACGTGGCTCCCATAAGGTGTATATGATTACTGCAAAGCACATACATGTAAACACATAGACGCGTAAACATACGTCTGTCATAAGCTTATGCTACAAGCACATTAACTCTAAATGCGTTTGTAACTTGTAAACAAGTGTGTGATTTTTTTTATAGGACAGATGAGTGAAGTCAAGATGTAACAATAGTAAGACGTTACCAGAGATGTGCACGTTTTTCTTCACACGTGTCTATAGTAATAAGTTACTAGAGACGCTTTTTCTTTTCACATGTCTATAGTGAGAACAATAGTACGGATACCACTTTATAAACAGGTCTGTACTAAAATTGTACCGATAGATGCAGCTAGTCTACACGCGTCTGTAGTATTGTTCTTACTGTAGATGCATTTTGAATCTCCGATCTATTTTCTGGCGCTTATATCAAAGACATAGCCACATCACAAAACGCACAAGTTCACAAATGATATAAATAGATCTCACGTAACATAGAATAAACCACTCAAGTTAGCTTCAAACTCATCAGAGTAACAAATTATATTCATCACAACTTAGATCACAGCTCCAAACTCATAACAGGTCTTGCTCATCATGATTGATTTGGAGCATAAAACTTATCGTTTCTGTCGATGATTTGCGACACAATGAACATGGCTATCTTCTCTCTAACTACCTCCAAGTTGATTAGGATAGTCAGCACTTAGAATTCCTATATGACAACATGTAGTCATAAGATGAAGCTACATATATAGCCATCATCCATCAACTATAGGGAAGTTTACTTGCATTGTGCATTAGTGTTACTGATTGTATAGTACAAACAACCATCTTAGAAAGGCACATCTAACTTTCATAGAAAAGGCTATCCTAGCTAGCACACAAACTAACTTCAGACTAATTTACATTCAGAGATGATAGCAACAGTAAAACTATGCATAAGGCGCTATTTTAGCCAGTGTCAGAGCCAGGAATTATATATAAAGGGGGCGAACAACCAACATATACAAACTATGGCATAAATTTCGAATAAATATCCAACATATATAGTATAGATCAATGATATATTGAATATATTATTAAAATTTTCATTGACCATGCATGCATCGTCATTAATTTTGAATGAGCAGAATGCATAGGATATAAAGAACACAGAGTAAGAAGTTCTGTAGTTCAATTTGTTTACTGAACATGCAATTCAGCTCATGTGCTTGATGAACCTGTTGCTCATCAGCTCCGAGTGATTGAGCCTTGTAAGGGATCCTGCTGCTACGTATGCTTCCAATGCGTGTGTACATGTATAGTGGTGCAGCCTGCCACCCAACAGTGTGCTTGTGTGGCCATGTCCTATACCCACCAGCCCACTGCTACACAACCTATCGTGATATGTGCACTAGAAAGCCACAAGCCCACAGGTGATAGGTCTAAGGTCTCCAATGCAAGGGACGACCTGTGAGTAGAGAAGCCACACGCGGTGCCACAGTTGCTGATTCATGTCATCATGTGCGTGGGGATACGGTGTCAGCGTGAACCATGATGTATACTTCTGCAGTTCCATCAACATTGGGAGGGCCATGGCCCCTGCTGGCCCCCTGCCTCCACTAATGATTCCAGCAACCTTACCTCAGGATCATCCACTAATTTCATCTATCCCATTGCAAGCATCAAGTTGTGGGCCTCATAGAAGCCACATGTATTGTTCAAAGGTTGTTGCTGGCACTATAGAAAATATCAAACGCATAATTAATTTTTGAATCGAATTAAAACACTACTTCATACTTGGAAGTGAAGCACTACTTTGCAGATTTGGTGGCATGGGACATCTTCACATTTTTGGGGTTGTTCATCACTTGCTTATGAATTTGGCAAAAGCCCTACACATACATGAGGTACACATTTGTCTAATTTTTTGACTTTCAATAACACAATTATAAAAGAAATGCATGAATCAATAGTAGGTTAATAAATACTCACTCATCTATCATAGATTTCAACTCCCCCATCTATCTTTTTGCCTCTAATGGAGTCGAGGTACATAACCTTCTGCCACATGGGAATGATGATGACAACAATCCGGTGCCCACCACTGTTATGAACAAACATCACATAATCTTTGTTGGCATGTTTCTTTAGGCCTTTTTCCAAATAATCCATGCTTCTCTATTGCAACTCATGGTGGTTACTAACAATAGATCTAGATCAAGTAAGCCAACAAGAACAAAACTAGTCCCTAGCTTCAACAATCAATCATCTAGGAATAAAGAAGCATACGAAAGTAATTTAGAAACTAAATATACAAGGAACATCCCTAGCTAGCAGTCTATGTGCACAAAAAATGAACAAGGTTAAAAGAGAAGAAATTGTCCTTATAGTGTGAAGCAACGAAGAATGGACATATCCAATGCATCAAGTGTGATGATGTCATATAAATCTTTGTATCCTACAACGAAAGGCTAAGAGGTAATTGTAGGCAATTCATGCGCTTGAACATAGCAACTATCCCATTTTTTCTATTTTGGGCACAGACTTCCATAGTGGGCATGAAGTGCAGTATACATAGGTCCGACCAGTGGCAGAGCCAGGGGCAGCAAGGGCCCTGGCCCCCCTAAAAACAATGAAATTTTTTTACTATAGGAAAAAATTCATTTATACATCCTAAAAATCAATTATACACCCCAAAATTCAATTATACATCATAAAAATTTCTTTTTTCACCTACTTTTCATGATAATATTGTGATTTTTATTAGTAATACTAAATATACATGTAAAATATTGTAAAGTTATATACTAGTTATATATATTTGTTGTATTTATGATGTATCACCTATTGCTGGGCCCCCCTTATTCAAAAATCCTGGCTCCGCCACTAGTCCTACATTCTTAAGTTTTGTTGCTGGTAGCATTGGTTGTCCAAATTTGAACTTATTGTTGGGCATTGTCCATGTAGATGATACAAAAATAGGGGCAACAAGTTAATAGTTCCCAACCGCAGGTGGAGTGAAATCCAACCAAAAAATCAGTAACTAAAAGAATAAAAAAGCTTTTATTGAATCATTTAAGTTATAAAAAATTCCTGAACCCAAGGATTCAAAATGATAAGTTCTTATTTACCTAGAAAAAAAGCACCACTATTAGAGGATTTGGGTTCCTACTACTATTGCACTTGACACCTACCTAGTATATATTGTTGTCACTCTTAGATGCTCCAGGGGCTCTTCTTTTGTTCTTAATTGGTGGAGACTAAGCTATAGCACATGTGGACTTAGTTGCCTTCTTGGCTACCATAGGGTGAGGCACTCTTTTCTACACTAGAGGCACTCTTGGCTACCACAAGGCCCTTTGGAATGCTTTTGGCTATGATATCAGAGGCATTCTATCTTGTAGGCTGATGAGACCTAGGTAGTGGAGGCCTTGATCTTGGAGAAGTGAGCACCTTCATTGTAGGGTTGACCACAATGCAACTCTCTTTCACTAGACCCTTCTTGAATAGAGCTTCTCTCAGAGTTTTTTTTAAACTACCTCTCTAAGAGTTTTTATCTCATCATTATATTATGGCACAAATTCAACACAATATCCTCATGTTTTGGATAGACAAGTTCAAAATTGAAAGCCCTAGTTTGGTTTTAGTTAATTGATGAAACCTAGGACTAACCCTATTGCTAAGTGTGTAGCATTAGAGAAAGGAGAGGTCCAAGCCGAGTGGTGGAATGAAGATCAAGGTGATGGAGATTACCACAGTTGATCAAATTACCACCTTTGGAGATGAAGCAAGAAGAGGAGCGAGATGAAAAGCTAGAGGCAAAGGTATATGCTGGGCATTTCCATTTCGCTGGCCTTAGGCGAGTAGAGAAGATGATGGCCGAGTTTAGGATTGATAACCATACTATTAAGAAGGGTGATGTTGCGCAATATCGGTTATTTAAGTGCCACTAGGTGAGCAATGACTTTGCATATGCATTAGGGACCTAGTGTGCTAACAATCTCTTGCAAAATTCAATTGAAAATGCTAACACACGAGTACAAGTGGTGAGACACTTTGGTGTTGGCACATGAGAGCAAGGGTTGATGAGGTTTGGGTGAAAACCCCTCCCGTCGAGCTTGCGAGGCGGGACTTGGCAATTTTCGGAGAGACACATGCACTTACAGAGGCATCGGACGCTGTGTCCAGAGGCGTCGGACGTGTCCGATGACCCTGTGAAGTTTGGTGTTGCACAGAGTGTGCATCGGAGCTCCGGCATCTATTCACCTGCGCGTCCGGGGCAAAGCAAATGAGTGACAGAATGCGCGCTGTGCAGTCATCGGACGCTGGTGCGTCCGGTGCCACCCATTGGACATGTCCGGTGGGTGTGTGCCAAGTTTGGATCCTCTCTGCATAGCATCAGGTGGCTCGGCTAGCGTCCAGTGGACTTCATCGGACGCACGCTTGTTTGCTTGCTGCCATAAGTCATCGGACGCGTCTAATGATCGTCATTTGACCGTCCGACGCTGGCACAACAGCTAGCCGTTTGCATGGGCAACGGTCAAGTTTGAACGTGGACACGTGGCGACTCGTTGTGGCTCTGGTGTGGGCGACGAACGCGTCCGGTGCCTTGGCATCTGATGGTCCGACGCCCCCGACTCAGCCCTACTTAGAAGGTAACGGTTGGATGGTTTGAGTGGTGGCTATATAAGCTAGTTGGCTTGCTTGGGGAGTCTTTCTTGCACATTTTGATCATTCTTAAGCACCCTAGAGCCAAGCCATCCACCTCCCTCTCATCTTACTTGATTGCTTGCATCCAAAGAGTGATTGGGAGTATTTCTAGTGCATTTACATTGTGATTAAGCATCTAGTGGCACTAGTGAGTGATCTTGCTTGATTGCTTGCATCCAAAGAGTGATTACGAGGGGTTTTGATCCTACCCCATGGTTGGAGCAGCGGGAGGGTGTTGAGCAAGTGAAGAAGATTGTTCTTGTTACACCCGGTGGTTGTGAGGGGTTTTGATCCTACCTGTGGGAGTCACGAAAGGAATCCTTAGTGGAATCTCGTGTCATTGAGTTACCCTCACTTCGTGTGATTTCTTGTGGCGCCTGGTGAGGGCTTGGTATTGACGTCGATTAGCCACCGAACTACCAAGTGTGTGGTCAACACAACGGGAAGTAGCGTGCCGGCAAGCACGTGAACCTCGGGATAAAAATCGCGTGTCCCTTGGTATTCTTGTGTGGCTTGATCCTTTGAGATCAACTTGGATTTCTCTATTGGATCATTTCTTCAGGTTTTATTGTATTTTTTCCACACGAGAAACCTCATTTCCATTATAGCATAACGGAAATACAAGCATTCAGATATTACAGAGGAGAGCGATAGACAGTTCAAGATAACATATAGCCAACACCGCCTGGAATGAACCTAAGATCGCCAAACTCAAGACTTTCAAAAGAACGACCCCTCAACAGGGCTGGTCGACCATATCCCAGAACCCCTAGCAGGCAACTTTTAACAGAACAGACAAGTTTCCAGAAAAAACATCAGACACTATCAACCATACACTTTAACTTCTACCCAAATTTGAGACTTGACTGAGATGGAACTGGGAGAGGGCCGTCGCTCTTCCAGCTTCCTTCATATCTCTTCCTCCTCTCCGTGATGATGATCTTGCAGTAGCAGCTGATCAACTTGCCTGGCTGTCTGCGTTGCAAGCACCTCCTTAGCTGTTTGAAGTAACATGTCTGCTCCTTCCGTCAGCAGCTCACTGTTCATGTCTGCAAATAGACCCACCCAATATTTGAGCAAAGCACATATGTGACAAACAATCTCAATTGGATTCTTGATTACTTTTTTCTCAAAGCACGCGTTATTACGAGCTTTCCAAATAGCCCAGCACACAGCTGTAATACCACAAGTATGAAGGTTATTATTGTTTTTCAGCCAATTAGCACACCATCTCCAGCATTGGTGTAAGCTGCATGGGATATTATTAGCACCAAAACAAACTGCAATTACTGACCATATTACTTTAGCAGTTGGACAGGTAAAAAACAAGTGAGTTACAGTTTCCAGGCCATCACAGAACATACAACTCGGATCACCTTGCCAATTTCTTTTGATAAGATTATCCTTAGTTAAAATTGCATCCCTAGTGACCAACCATAAGAAGATCTTAATTTTAGCAGGAATCTTTGCTTTCCAGATGTGGTTGTATGATAAGCCAGAATCAGAACATATGAGGTAATCATATAGAGATTTAACAGTGAATAGTTTGTTTTTTCCAATTTTCCACTGGATTACATCTTTTTAGGTTTTAGATTGAAGTTTACAGCATCAGCCCAGATGTTTTCCCAGCATTCTCTCCAATCAGAATACAACCATCTTCTAAATGAGATATTTTGACCACCAATAGCCTCGACTACTGTAATGTGTTTTTCATTGCATAATTCAAACAAAATTGGGAACAAAAAGCAAAGGGGCTCAGGATAAACCCATGAATCTAGCCAGAACCTACTTTTGTCGCCACTCCTGACTTCTACTTGCCTGTTTTGTAAATATAAATATTTGACTTTCAGCAGATCACTCCACATTGCAGTCTCATGTAGCTTGTGTTTTACCTCATGTATAAAATCCTTCTTGAGATATTTATAAGTAACTATTTTTTGCCACAAACCTTCTTCTTTTTCCAGTTTCCACCACCACTTGCATAGAAGAGAAATATTAATTTTCCAAAGGTTTTTTATTCCTAATCCACCTTTTTTCTTGCTTTTACAGATAACTTCCCATTTTATCAAATGATATCGCTTTTTTGTCTTCCCTCCTTGCCAAAAGAAAGTTCTCCTGGTTTTGTCTATAGAATTGATTATAGTTTTGGGTAGCAAATAGACTGACATATGATACATAGCCAGATTGTTTAAACTAGCACCTATCAGAGTAGATCTCCCAGCTATGGACATAGTACCACCTTTCCATATATCAAGTTTCTTGTCCCCTTTTTCAACTAATGGCAACCAATCACTCACCCTCAATCTGTTTGGGCTAGTAGGAACCCCTAGGTATTTGATAGGGAACAGACCAATTTGACAATTGAAGATTTCAGCATATATGGGACCCCAACTTCCATCATCATTTATCATGTAGATTTCACTTTTATTGAAGTTAATTTTGAGACCCGCCATGAGCTCAAACATATATAACAACATTCTCATGTGTACAGCTCCTTCAATATCATTTTGTAGGAAGATAATAGTATCATCCGCATATTACAGTACAACAACTCCATTAGGTATGATATGCCCAATAAGCCCAGAAAACAAACCTTCAGATTGAGCTTTGAGTATCATTCTTGTAAGACAATCAGCAACTAGATTAAATAAGGCAGGAGACAGAGGATCTCCTTGCCTCACTCCCTTATAACTCTTTATGTATGGCCCAATCTTGTCATTCACTTTGACACTAACAGTCCCTCCTGACACTACCTGTTTAATCCACTCACACCATTTCTTATCAAAACCTCTTTTTTCCAAACATGTAAATAACAATTTCCAGCTCACTTTATCATATGCTTTTTCAAAATCTAGCTTTAAAATGATTCCCACTTCCTTTCTTTTCTTAGTCTCATGTAGGATCTCATGCAAACATAAAATTCCAGTCATTATATTTCTACCTTTCATGAATGCAGTTTGTGACTCAGTATCAGTTTACAGATGACTCTTTCAAATCTTATTGTCAAAATCTTTGTGATTAATCTGTACAAACAATTCAACAAGCAGATAGCTCTATACTGCTGTATTCTCTTGGCTTCCTTTATTTTGGGCAGCAAAGTAATGATTCCATAATTGATTCTGGAAATGTCAACTTTCTGATTATGAAACTCATTTAGTAATTCTATTAAATCTCCCTTCACAATTTCCCAATAGTGTTGGTAAAATTCAATAGGTATTTTGTCAGGTCCAGGAGCTTTGTTTTTCTCCATTTGCCATAAAGCATTTTTGATCTCTGATTCTGAAAATGGCTTACACAATTCTTCATTATCCATATTAGAGACTTTAGATATTTGATTCCATATTTCAGAGTCCATCTAAATTTGATGATCAATGGGAGGGCCAAAAAGCTCAGTATAGTACTCTGTAGCATGCTGTAGCAGATTAGAGTCTCCCTCAGTAGTGAATCCATCATTCTCAAAAGAAATGATGTTTTCTTTTCTTCTTCTCCCATTAGCAATTTTATGAAAATATGAAGTATTATTGTCACCCTTCAAAAGCCAGTTAGTGTGACTTCTGTCATACCAATAAGTTTCCTCTATCTCCAGATTTTTTTAAATTCTCACATAATAACCATGCTTTCCTTTCCATCTGCATTCTAGACAATCTTCTTTTTTCCTCCTCTTCTTCTAACTTTGCTAACTCCATCTGATATTCTTTCCTTTTTTTTCCTCAACTCTCCTTGTAAATTAAATCCCCATCCTTTAAAGTATTGTTTGAATAATTTCAGCTTTTGCTGAATCCTATCCAACACAGTCTTGGCTCTACAAGGTTTGTTCCAAATTTTTTTCGCTAAGGGATAGAACTCAGGATGTTTTAACCAATTTAGCTCAAATTTGAACTGAATAAAAGGGAGACTTGAACTATTGTCAGATGATATAATCAATGGATTATGATCAGATATATCTCTGGGAAGTTTGTTCACTTTAACTCTAGAGAATGCATCCTCCCAATCTTTAGTAACCAGAATTCTATCAAGTTTTTCCAAAGTAGGGTTTTTATGATTATTCGACCAAGTATACATGCCACCAGTCATAATTAATTCCCTTAATTCATAAAAACTGATCAGAGAATTGAACAAAGGTGTATGTCTGTATACACCATTATTTGAGCTCTTTTCTTTAGAGTATCTAATGATATTAAAATCACCTCCCACAAGCATAGGTTTAGAGTTATTTGCATAGAATCTAGACAATTCAGATAGAAAGTTAATTTTTTCCTCCTCTTAAGTAGCTCCATATACAATAAGCAAGTTCCACTTGAGTTTAGACACTTTATCCCAAAGGTTCATTTGGAGCATGAAGTCTCCTTGCTTAAATGACCCAACATCAAACCTTTCCACATTTATGCCAACTAATATGCCTCTAGATTTCCCTTTAGAAGGATTCCATTTCCACAAGTAGTCTTGGTTAACATCAAACTTTCTTAGCAAAGAGTCGTTACAATCCTGAACCATAGTTTCTTGTAAGCCAATAAAATGGAACTTGTGTTCCAGAATCAGATTTTTTAGAAAGACAGCAACACCTTTTTTCCTCAGACCTCTGCAGTTCCAAATAAGACCTGATATCATCATTTTTTCTTTTGTTTTTTCTTTTTCCCAGATTCACAAGGATTTTTCGTCCTGAATTCTGAGATTGCAAGCCAAGATCTTTCTGGTCTTACTTTTTCCCCTTTGGGGAAGTTTTAACTTTCTTAACCATCTTTTTATTTCTCTCTTTTTCATGTTTGGACAGGATTCTATCCAACTTCGAGTCATTGTCATCATCACAGACATCATTTTTATCCTCTTCCAGAGATGGGATATACATGACAGGTTCCTCACCTTCCTCAATTCTATTTACATTTGAATGTTTTATCATCAATTTTTTTTAGCTTGCCAAACATCATTAATCAGATCTAGAGCAGTGAAATCAGAATCATTTAATTCAACACCCATGTTCTTAGCTACACTTTTCAGAGATCTATTAGCATTATGAATGGGAGGTTTGACATAGTTACCTTCAAGGGATCTCTTTTTAGCCATAGCCTCATATTTCTGAGATGTGGTGAGGTGGGCATCTTTCTTTAGCCTCTCACTTCTTCTCATCTCCAAGTTGGCATTATCAGCCTTGCCCTGAATCTTGACACCACCATCTTCCTTCCCCTTTCCATCTTCCAATTGTTGCAGCTTCATCTTGTCATGATCCTCTTCATTGACCATCTCATTGATGTTATATTGACTGTTATTCTTGCCATCATCAGTAAGCACACTATCCTGGGATGGAAAGACAGCATCCCCTATCAGCATCTCAGCTCCCACTATCTTCCTTTAACTGTTATCCAGTGGTACAGAGAACATGTTGTCTTCATTATCATTCTTGTTCTTTGACAAAAGATTCTGCGTAGTCAAGCCATTGAAAATTGCTCTAGTGACCTGATCAACATTGTTTATCATCACCCATGTCTGTTGCACCACTTCTTTCTTGCTATTCTGAGAGCTTGGACATCTTTCATAGTATGCATCAATCTTCCTTAACTTATCACTAAGAGATTCACTCTCCCCTTCAGAGTCTTGAAAGTCATCAGGGATGAGGACTTTCTCATTTGTATCATCCAGGTTAGTCTCTTTCTTCTTATCTTCCTTTACTGATTCAACATCTTTTCCTTTGATTCTCACATCCTCACTGTTCTGCCTGAGGCAAATTCACAACTTCTAGACAATCAGACTACTGAGTAGATTGCTTATTCCTGCTTGTATTGCCTGTTTCTCCCCCTTTGTGGCCTCCACTTTCCTTGCCATCTGTTTTTCAATGCTTTTAGTTTTGGCTTTCTTTGCAGGATGATCTGAGCCTCCCACCAGTATACCAGTAGCAGGTCTATTACCCTGAACATTTTCCTCCTCTTCTCTCTCAAAGACAAAGTTATGGATATATATTCCAAGATTGCCCTCAGCAACCTGGGAACTTTGTGGATATCTCTGCAAGCAATCCTCATTCTGACCCATTCTGATTTCAATCTTGTCCTTTCATCAATCTCCATCACTTTTCCCACCAAACCCCCAACTTTGGCACAAGTTCTAATGGATCTCTGGTCAATGGGAATATCCTTAACTCTGAACCAGGCAGTCTGTAATTCTCCTTTAGCACCCAGATTAGGTGACCATTGAGAAATCTTCATTTGAGCATTGACTGTCCTCATGGTCAGAGCTGGGAAGAAACTTAGTTCCTTGACTTTGTGAGCATTTGGAAACCTCATGACAAATCTGTTTTCACTTACTTGTCTGGTAGTCCACTTCCAAGCACTGGAACCCAACAGATCCATAAATTCCTTCTCAATTTGCTTAGCATTGACTTGTCCCTGCAGAATGAATATGACTGCAATGCTTTCTTTATCTCTAGAGATTCTTGGATCAATGCATTCTTCTATAAAGAAAAAGCTCTGATCCTCCACTTGGGCAGCACATAGCTCTGGGCCAGTATTCTAGGGGATGCATCTCTTACAATCATAAGCCACATGATTATTGAAACCACAGATCTCACAGAACATTCTCCTACAATCTTTAGTTGAGTGATTATAGAGGCCACAGATCTCACATGGTTTCCTATTCTGATTTGCATTAGATTGAGAATTCTCAGATTCCTTGTTCATACCTTGCTTGCCACTTTGGGGATCTTGTTTGATTTCTCCTTCTTCTTCAGTTTGCTGATTGTCCTGGTACCCTTTGCAGCTTGTTCCCATTTATCATCCTTGTCTTGCTCGCTCTTGTTCTGCTGGGCTTTCTCACCAGAGGATTCAGCTTTGTCAGAACCACCTTGGAGCTTGCGATCCCAAACATTCCTGCCAGCTCCACCATATCCTCTTCCTTGCGGACCTCTACCATATCCTCTACCCTGACCAGCACCGCCCCCTCTCCATCCCCCACCTCCGCCTCCACCACCACCCCATCCCTGGCGTCCCCCCCTTTGCATCTTCACCCGCACAACCCCTGCCGGCGTTGTTCGGGTCATAGAAGCAAAGGATTTCATGGGTTTTCCCCAAAGGTGACCCACAAATTTAGAGATATTGGCTCTGGCACATCGGGATGGGATGATCTGTGAATCAGATTTGCTAGGGTTTGTGGGAAACGGTGACAAGAAGGGAGACGAAACCACCGATTGAGGAAGATGAGGGGGAATCAGGCTACCGTCGTGCTGTGTAGACAAGCGGTTCACACACCCCTTTCCACCACTCACCGCTCGCTCACCATCCTCCACCTCAACGCCGCGTGGCTCAACTGTGGGGGCTTTCCCCAAAATGCCAGGAACAATTCTGACCTTGGGGGTGGCCGGAACCACGGTCTCTGACTCGTAGGGCCTCTTGGGACGAACACCCCCTCCTCTGTTTCCTCTGTTCCGGTGTCGTTGCCTTCACCGGCGAGCAGCTTCCTTCCCTGAATCACCATGGCTTGACCAGCACAAATTGATAGGAATCCTCTTGATCTTCATGGAGCCACTCTGGATTTGCTCGAACAGGAATGAATCCTCCTCAACAATACGAACAAAACGTTTAGCCAAGGTATCTAGAGGAACTCCCACTCGCCGCCCTTGAGGACGACGGCGAGCACTCTCTCGAATCGACGGAAAACTCTTCTCATAACCTCTGCCCAACGCCCCTAAACTTCCATTTCCGCCACCATACACACTCTTTCCACCGCTCCAACCTCGACGTTCACCACCTCTGATGGCGCCGCTGGTGGTGGAAGGTATCTCTGCCGTGGTGATCCTAGCTTCCGCCATCTCCGACGAGACGGCATGGGAAGTGCTGTTTTCGGCACATCCTCTCACGCCATCCCCACGCTCCTCGGCCTCAAGCTTCTCCGGGGAGAAGATCTTCTTCCCCCTGCCCATGACGCGCTCCGCGATGAGGCGAACAATCTCCTCCATCGTCGGCGTCGACGGTGATCCCTGCGCCGACGTGATCACTAAGGCATCGCCGCTCCGCTCACCGTTTCGCTCTTTCATTTTCCCCCGACAAAAAAAACATCATCATCCCAAAGGCACGGTTTGCACCTCCTCTATCTCTTCCTCACGAGTTATCCTCATGCATTAAGTGTAGTGTGTAGTATAGTAGGTTGCTTGTGTGTGATATAGCTTTCTAGGTTGCTAGAATTGGATAGGTCGATTTGCAACCCCCTTTAGGCTAGCGCAACACTTGCTTCGCTATTTAATTTACTAACCAGTTTGTCTAGTGCTTTGTAGAAATTTTATTAGGCTATTCACCCCTCTCTAGCCGTTTAAGACTTTCAAACATGTACAACTATGTAGCCATCTTGTACTAGGACTAAATATAGCTCAACTTGCTAATGAAACACCTGACCCCTTGCTACCTCCATCTAATAACATTTAGGGTATCAGCAAGTAACATGATGTTGGCTTGGTAAGAATATCCATAGAATCTAGATCTAAAGTTGATCAAGCCCATCCAATTGCAGATTGTCAATTGCATCCTAGGCTGAGGCACAGGTGCTCCTCCAACCACCTATAGGACTAGCAGTGATGGAAAGAGACTTGAAATGCACTCCTTGTTCATAGCATGTCCATGATATCTTGAGTGATCTTCATGTTAATGTCTATATATGTCACCTGGCTTCTAACTTCTTGTGTCACCTAGCTTCTAATTAACTTCTTTGGTCACTTTAGCATTTTCCATAAATGCTAGAGCACTCTAGCCCTCCATACTTCCAGCCGTTGTAACTGTTGGTATTTCTCAGCATCATCATAGCAAATAGTGATAATTTCATTCTCAGTGATTCCACTATAGAGATACCTTACGTTGTTTCTTAATATCACTACTAGTATTACATCCTCAATAAGATTTTCTATATGATCATGGTATGATGCCTTGAGTTTACCATGACTAATCTTTCCACAAATATCGAGAGTACAATTCTAACAATACTAAGCAATACCTTAGAAATGTTGTAAAGGTGTAGCCAACATTCTTTAGCATTATCACTTAAATTGAATTCCTAACTACCATATTAGGAACCAACGTATGGTAAATCTTTATAAAGACAAAAGTTGGTCCGTAAGTGCACGGAGTTCGATTGTAGCAGTTCAACTCAGAAGTATTCAGGGTATCGTTATTTATATTTTCCCAAAGGAAGACATAATTTAGTAGAGTGTAGTGTTGACATAATCTAGATAACATGACTGCATGATAGATCATTACTCAATACACGGGTAAACAATGATTTTCATGATAGTGGAGGAACACATACTTGAGCATATCTAGAGAAAGATAAATATCAAATAAATAAAGAATGAAGAATGGGTAGTAGTCTACATTAAAGCTAACAAATCTAATATAGTTATGTCTAAGTTAGTTAATGATTATTCCTTATATATTAACTCTAATCAGATTAGCGAGATGGATCGGGAGGCCACTGAGTGCTAGTCTGCTACTAACCTCTTGGTGGCAATTTACATACTCCTACACCATAACCGGATGTGGGGGATTGCAAGGGAGGACAAGGCTATCACCACCTGCCGCCTACCACCTCAACCGTAGACTATGAAATGCATTTATCTGTCCCCTTATACCTAAACACTATGTTTACATATAATGAAACTATTTAAGTCCACTCGGGACTCTGACCCTCTAGATCGACAAGTAACAGATTAGGCACATCGTAAAGCATGGTAAACCACCATCTTTATTATCTTATTACTCATGGGGCTTATTAGCACATCGTAAAGCACGATAAACCACCATCTAATTGAACAACATAACTATAATGATGAAATGAGAACAAGAACAAGAACTTAGAGAAACAATATATCTTATCCATACCGAGATTCTTCTCCAAGGAGCCAAGCCCTCCAAGATAGATTTTCTAGCTCTAACTAGAACTACTAAACGATAAAGTACAAAGATAGAAGATGCTACTCACGCATGGTTGTGTTCTCTGTTTCCATATGTGCTCTTCCCCTTATTTCATACTAAAGAAGGTTAGTTTTGGCAGAGATAAATATAGTAACCATGCGAAACCACCTTAGAATATTGCCATACAACCGCCAGAGGAAGGTGGCCCTGAGGGGAGCCAAGGGCGGTGCGCCCGCACTCCTGTGGGCCTACTCACCACTGCCTTCACGTGGTGGACTCCTGGTTGGGCCTAGAGTATTGTTATGTCGGTTGCTCACCTAGATTTGCTATGTTTCTTCAATTCTTAAGTCAAAATGGAGTGAAATACGCCTTTGTTGAATACACATTTTGACGCTTTTCACTTGTACTCTTGAAAATAAAGGAATCTCCAACATAAGTGGAATTCGGTCAATAATACACATGGAATTTGTCTTTTTCATCCTTTTTATATCAAATTGACAGGTTTAAAACTGTCGCTAACGAACCTCAACAAGACCCCCCCAAGATTACCCCTTGCGCATCCCGAGCAAGCGAGAAGCTTTGGTTGTTGATCAGGAATTGCTGCAGTGCTAATTACTTTTCAAAAATCCCATACATATAACAAAAACATCTTCCTTAATTTGAATATATTAGCATACTATCCACCGCTTTATTATCTTATTACTCATGGGGCTTATTAGCTATATCCATGTCATGAATTCTTACGAGAGAGATTGGTTTTTATGAAACTGCTTATCATCTATTCTTTGATCAACTCTATCTCTAGAGTTTTCTTAGAAATATTTTTTTTATAATACTAGAAGTATGAATATAAGTAGTCACTCTGGCGTACACTTTGATCGAAATGTGCAAGTGTAGAAGCATTTTTTGCAATACCAGAATTCCAGATACTATTCATCAAAAAAAAATTCCAGATACCAGGCCAGAAGCCATTATGGGCTAACTGGCCTATCTCTAGGGCCGACTAGCCCACTAAAGCCACGGAGACGGAGCTGAAGAAAAAGGAAAACCGATGCCAAAACACCGCGAAAAGAATAGGAAGAAGGAAAAAAGGAAAATTAACGGCTCGTCGGCCCTCCACGAAAACGGAGTCCAGCCGACGGACGCGAACCCAGAAAAATCTCACGAAATCTCCCGTGGCCGCGGCGACCGGAAGAAGAGACGACGACGGAGGCGGCGGCGATGGCGTGCCGCGCACTTGCCCTCCGCTCCCTGCTCCTCCACGAACCGCTCCACCGCATCCCGGCCGCGGCGCCGCCTGTTGGGAGGCCGCCCCCCGCGGCGGCCGCCGTCCGCACCTCCGCTGCTGCTCCGGCGGCGGGGGCGGAGAGCCCGGGCAGCCGCCGCAAGAAGCTGTACTCGAGGCCATATCCAGTGAGTCTTCATCCCCCACTGCTTATTAGTACGAGTTATTCCATCTTTCTTGTTCGCCGCTTCAGCTAGTCGCTTCGGTCGGTTCTTGCTCGAGTGTTTGGTAAGGAATAATTGTTTTAGACATCGGGATACCGAATAACTGGTTTATTGCGATGATTCGATTCGGGGTTACCTTCGGATAGGTAATAGCAATGCGATGCTTCCGTGGCCTGGTGTGATTTAGCAAAAAGGCAGTTTCGGCTACAGTACTTCAGTTTCGCATGGGTTGTTTGCTTTGCATATTATACTGTAAAATTGGGTAATCAGGACAAGCCTCAGCCTATAACTGCTCAATAGACAATAACATAGATGAATAGGCGGATTGATCAATGCAAGGCTCTGCATGTTTCAGCTTGTAAATTGTGAAAAGCAGCTTGCAAATTGTAACAAATCTACAAGCTGGGGGGCAGATTGTTGGATTGTTACAATCTGGCCTGTGGATTGTTACAATCCAGGGTGAGCTGCTTGTTTGTTTTAGCTTGAGATAGTAAAAGCTACATACAATCAGAATACAAAACAAACAGGACCTAATAAGGATATAAAGTTAAATATCTGCTTGCAGGACTATGTTTGGTTAGTGCCTACTTTGCCAAATTCGTGGAATTTCTGTTCATGTATGCAAGGATTCATGTTTTCACTGAGCTAAAACTTCTACCAGGGTTTATTCCATGCTCTAATTCATACTGGCTTTTATTTCTTTGAAACCAGAGATAGCAAGGTCTAAAGGAAGGGTTGCACTCACAACAAATATGGTTATGGGTGGTACTGTGACTGATGATGCTAGTGATGAATGGCTTGTTCTGGATCAGAAGGTGTCTCATTGTCCAACTTTGTTCATCTGCATTACAATTTACATAAAGATAGACTTACAATGGGCACTCTACGAAATAGTTGACAACTAAATTTTGAGATGCATCGAGAACCCTTTATATTATATTATATATTTGAAAAGCTCTTGTTTGTACCAATATTCTTTCTTGAAGCAGTAGCTTGGTAACATTATGGTAGGATTTATCATGTGTCCTGTTTTCAGGAAATGATCAGTCATGGGAAGCTAGATCACATGACTTTTAACTTTGACACTCATTTGTGGTATTCTTTGTATGTTCTGAATACGATATTTTACACCATTGTTGGTCTTCAACTTTTTCGGAAACACAGTAGTGATTGAGAACATCCTATGCTTTTATCATGATTAGTACTGCTGCATAATAAACTTTAATCAGTTTGTGTTCAACAACGTGCATCTCTGCTATATCCTTTTTGATTTAAAAGTTAGAAGGAACCCTAAAATTGTAATTTATATTTTGTTTTAGGCATTGCTTACTAGCTATGCTGTTTTGCTTCACAGGTAAATTCCTACCCCACAGATCGAGGATTCACAGCAATTGGCACTGGTGGTGATGATTTTGTCCAGTCAATGGTAGTTGCTGTTGAATCTGTTCTTCAAGAATCCATTCCCAAGGTTAGTTTTTACACTTCTTAAAATTTATTTGTAAACCTTGTAGTTATCGACAGGAAGATGTAGTTAGACTGCTGCTGCTTTGCGTAGAGCCAATACTTCCGTGAAATGGTTTGTGCATTAATAAGTTCAATATTTTTAATCTGATTGTACACTAATCATTTTCACAACTTCACTTTAGTTATTTGTTTTTTATGCTTTTTAGATGGCAGTAGATAAATACTTCCATGAAACTTTCCTTTCCTATGTGAAGATATGAAGGAAAAAAGCTGTGCCAGGAGACATATTCCAATGTTAGATTGTAGTTGTCTCTGTTAGAAAGGCAATATCATGGCCATTACTGACCCTCCTATCTCAGTCATTGCTGGCCCTAATAGTAGGTCATATCTGCATGTACATTTGTAGCATTGTATTGATTATGCTAGATTAGAGGACATTATAGTATTCTAATTCTTTCCTTGCATGTATACTCATGGCTGTAAGTACAGCCTGCAGCAATAGAGAAAATCATTTCCCTATATTCTTTCAGTCTCATTTTACAATCATTCCGTTGATTTGTTTGTCTGATGCTATTCATATGTATACTGAAACGCACAGGGCCGTGTATCTCAGAAATTATCTTCAAGAGGAAAATATGTTTCTGTAAACATTGGGCCAATTCGTGTTGTTTCTAGTGAGCAGGTGATATAAAGTTTCCCCTTTATTCAAATGTCTTTACTCTTTACCAGGAAAAAGATGCCTCTTTTCTGAGTTTTTTTTTTTGTTCATTTAATTTTGTATAGACATAAAGTTTCCCCCCGTTTATTGAAGTTATGCCTGCTGCTTTTCAGGTCCAAGCTGTGTATCGTGCCATGAGAAGAGATAACAGGATGAAATACTTCTTATGAAGTGCGATGGCATATCCTGCATGTTCCCTAGCCCATTCCATCTTGTAGTAACATAATGAGTCCTACAATGCATGGTTGCCATATTTGTAAGTACCAAATCAACAGATGGAAACGTTGTGTAGATTGCCTGATTTCTAGTTGGCCCATTGTGATGCCAAAGTTCCCCTGACTGTAGGGAATGAAGGCTGGACGTCAGGTGAATTCCAAAAGGAAATGGGAAGATTTTTATGTGCCATCCAAGCCCAAACTGAAGCTTCTCAAATAATCTGCTACAAAACAATTTGTTGGGTTCAGTTATCGTTATGTAGCGCATATGTTAAAGATGTATTTTAGTGTTTCATATTAGATGTGGTTTACTATTTTATTAACAGTATGAATAGCAGTATAAGTGTTCCTAAATTATCGATGTGTCTCTTCAAGCCAATAAAAACTATAAGACGAGTCATGCTGCCATTGCTTTTTAGCGCAATTACTCCCCTAAAAACTGCCTAAAAGATGTACCTCATGGAGGTATTTCTCCATGAAAATAAAGCACACACTACATGGCTACATGTATAACAATACTCATTTTTTATGATTATTAATTCCTCCATCCATAAAAGGATGCAGTTCTAGTTCTATTGTTTATTTATAGAAAAGTGTCAATATTTTATGACACTAATTAGGTTACTGTAAAATATTATTTACTATCATAGATATTTTTTGACAAAACAGGAGGGGGAAAATCCCCTATTGAAATCATTTTTTATAAATATGTCTGTACAATAGAGAAAAGAACAGCTGTACAAGACTCAAAGCAAAGAAAGCCAGTCCCTAAGAAGAGGCTTTGCACCTAAGAATAGTAAGACTAACTTCCTTATGCAGGTTGGATTTCCAACGCCACAAAGAAAGATTTTCCCCATCAAAGATTGTTTCATTGCGCATATTCCATATGCACCAATGCCACAATGATGATTTCCAAAAAGATGGGCTATCCAAAATGCTGCCTTAGTACCAGCCTGTCCAAAATTGCAACATTGAGATCACAAACAATGCCAAGCAGTCACCAGCACCACGAACATTAATACCAAAAGAAGAATTTGTGCTTGCCTCGACAGCTGCTCTTCTATAGCCAGGAAAACTACTTAGGCGTTGAAAGGTACCCATCAAGGCTCTAAGCTTGTTTGCTGTTATATTCAGAATAACAAGCTGCTGGAACGCTTCAACAGATATTTCATTATGTAAGATGATTTGACGAATCTAATGATATTGTATTCTTTTCCGTGTAGTGCATTAAGGGTTGACCACATTAGCGCCGCCCTGCCCACCCCCCCCCCCCCCAAAAAAAAAAACAACACACCACATTGCAAGAAAGGAGATCTACTTTGTTGCAAACTGATTTACATACTACGGTGAAATGCCAAAGCATTGTTGCAAACAAAACGTACGTGACCATCTAGGTTAGATTGTAGGACCATTGCCAGGAGACAAGTTCGAATGTTAGATGTCAAAAAAAAAAAAAAAAAAATGTCAGATTGTACTCCCTCCATTCAAAATGGCAAGACATCCAATCTTTTTTTTTTCACATAATTTTTATTACCCACTTAGATATAAATTATGTCTACATACATAGTAATAGCTATGTATCTAGAAAAAACTAGAATATCTTGGGAATAGTTTGGAAGCGCATGCCAACAGAAATGGTTTCAGCAATACAGATCACGTTCGTTTCCATTAACCTGATATGGCCATTGGTATATTTATAACAATGGTTTTTAGTTTAAAAGTTCCCGGAGAAATGCTCTAGTACAGTGACGGGATAAAAAGTGCTCTGCACAAGCTAGCATGTTTTATATATTAGACCGAAATCACAAGTTCGGTATTATTGAAACCACGGCAGAGCAGCAACGGTAGAAGAGAAGAGACCATATATATGTGTTCTTCAGGATATTGAGCTACGCAGCCTTCGATTACAACTAAACATAAATATGATTGGTCTGCATCATGTCCGTTGGAAGCGCAGCATGCCGGTGGCACTTAAGCAGCCATGGACACGATTCGGAATCCACAAGATCAGACGCTCAGCTCATGTTTGGTCTGTACTCTGTGGCTTCCGGATTTGCACCTTCCGTGGCTGCTTCCTTCACTTGTCCTACCAAAGGTAAACATGTGATTCAGAAAACTTCATGTTAAACATACAAAAAACTAATGCTTGTACGAGTCTTCTAGCCTACACTGGCACCTGATTTCGCCACCGTCTAATAATTGTGTTGTGGATTCAGCGTTGAAGGAGACTTTGCAAAGCTAAAGAGCAGCCTGCGGTGAGCCGGCGATAGATAGGCTGGCATGATGGTATCGATGGATTCCACCGTCGAGCACGGCGAGGCAGCAGAGGGAACACTGCCTAGTATGGTGGAGGACCAGTCGTGGGCCAAGTTGATTTCGGGGAGTCAGGGAGGATGATGACAGTGGTGGCAGGAGGGAGCAGAGAGGAGGCTGCTTTGCAGGTAAGGTACGATAGTGGTAGTGGGCAGTGCTTCCTGAGTGCCCAGTAGACAGATTCTAAACACATCTGCGCTAACAGAGTAAGAACAAAAGCTTCCTAACTCACCACTTGGTATTGTTTCTCTTCTTTATAATAGCGGTTGAAACCCAGTGTATCCTTGATCTCCTGAAAAGATGGCAAGATGCTAGGTGGAGGTACACCGCCGTCTTTTATTGCAACTAGAGCATCCTGCATGTCAGAGATTCTTGTGTTATGAACAATAAGTAATGCTTCTGATATCATCAGAATGAAACACCTATTGGAAACGGCAAGTGCTTCTGATATCATCAGAATGAAACACCTATTGGAAACGGCAAGGCTAGTCAATAGTAGTTGTGGTTTGTTAGCACCAACAGGATCTTCAGAAACTAGGACACATTATAGTTGTCTATTAAATATATATTGTTGAATGATTATGTGCCAGGTGAAAGGATGAAATGAATGATACAAGATCATGAGTTGAGGAAGGGGAAAAACTAAAATAACATAAATGATAGTGTTAGAACTTAGAACTGACAAAATAATAATAATGCTTTTCTCAAACAATACAGAAGAGCTGTGTCATTTCATTAAGGAAATAAGTATAAACTGCATACAGAGAAGGGAGAGACCAATGAAAGCCCTTCCCAAGCACACAGCACACACGAGACTACAGGAAGACAGGCCAAGGTAAGGGACACGACCACATCCAGCCCACCTCTAACCAACCCCAAGGGTCAGGGCCCAGACCTAATGAGGAACTAACTCATGGAGAGAAAGACAGCACCAAAACCCACAAGCTGCTTTCATGAGCCACTGTGAGACGGAGAGTCTCAATGTTTAGCCTGGCTCCTTCAAAGACCAGTGTTACTATGTTTCCAAATCTCCCAGGTGACAAGAATGATTAGAGTTCAGGCCCTTGTGCATCTCCTTAGGGAGACCTCTAACAGCACAGCATCACCACTGAGAGAAACCGGTTGCAGATATATGCGGCGCAACCGCAGAGAGGTTAAGCTTCTAAAAACCCTTTTCCAGGCCTGCCAGGTATACAAGCAGGAGATGAGGTATGCTGAATAGTTTCTTCTACCTGATCACATAAGGGGCAGGCCCACGGATGAGGCACCCCTCGCTTGGCAGGACAGTCAACTGTCCAACACCGGTTATCGATGGCTAACCAAATGAAAAATTTGCATTTGAGAGGAACGCAGCTTTTCCAAATTCTTTTCCATGGGGCAAACTTAGTCCCCAAGAACGAAGTTTGGTAGGCCGACTTGCTGCTGTAGGAACGAGAAGAGGAGAGTTTCCATCAGTGTTGATCTGGGACATCTTGCTGAAGGACCAAGCCATCTACTAAGTCCCCTTTATCCGAGTGATACAAAAGATTCACCATGCCTACCGTAGATAAGAATGCTAGTATCAAGGTAGGTGCTACCACATCACAAATAAGAAATGATAGCTTAGGATGTCAACATGATTCACTACTCACTAGACATAACTCTGACCACTAATTTATAGCCTAGGATGTCAACATGATTCACTCACTAGACATAACTTTGACCACTAATTTATAGCTTAGGATGTCAACATGATTCACTACTCACTAGACATAACTCCGACCTCTAATTTATGTTGTCATATGTTCACAAATCTAGCAAATTATACTATGTGAAAAAGTACTGTCAAGACACATGTATGCATACCAAGTCGGCACGTCCAATCATACCATAATACCTTTATCAATCCACAATGTAATCCACCCAAGGATATACAGGTACAGAGAATGTGTAGTCAGATAAACGTACAAGAAATCAGAATTCAGATTTACCAAGGAAATGTAGTTCAGTATGGAATAATTAACTGGAGGCAGCAAAAGGATCAACAAGAACTAGGACTACCTTGAGCTTGTGTTCAAACGAATAAATATACACGTGATCTCTATCAGCAGTTTGCACTCATTACCTCAGCTCTGATCAATATAGATAAAAAAAAAAAGAAATGAATAATGCCACATGCTTCACATAAGTAAGAAAACAAACCTGCATGGCACGCATTGATACCCCAACTAAGGATAAAGGATAGACTACAAGCCTGAAACCAATTTGCTCAAGTTCAGCAGGGCTCAATATGGGAGTTTTACCACCACCTTCTAACATGTTTACCTGAACAGAGTGTAAATGAATTCATATGTCATATCACTGCTAGATAAGGGAACAGCTTGAAGAAAATGTTAAAAAAAGGCAAATGGACTAGTTGTTGCCACTGGTAACAAAATATGAGCAGTAAAACTAATTTGTGCTGGAATGCTTTCCAATTCAGACTTAGGGAACATGAGAAAACGGTAATTGTGTAAGCAAACCAGTTCATAATCATTTGCACTAAAGCTGAGTCCAAATGGTCACATTATAGATAACCTAGGGGAATATGACAAAATGGTAATTGTGTAAGCAAACCAATTCATAATCACATTAACCTATTTCATCGCTACTATCTTATATTCAAATTGAAGAGAAACAAAAAGCCTAGGGAGACATTATACTATACGTTGACCCTAGCATATTTTCCAAGGAATACTAGAAAGGAAATGCCAAAACTGAGGTATTGAGGACTGTTATACTGTACAATCTGGATGAATGCAGAAACTACCATAACCCTTGGATATCACAATTCACACGGCATTAGAAAAGCAACAAAAACATAGAATACAACTAACCATCTTTGGAACTTCTGGTGCAACAGCACAAAATGCTTTCATCTCTTCTACTGAAGCAAGGGCATCTATAAATAGAACATCTGCTCCAGCTTCAGCAAATGCTTCCACCCTCCATAATGCTTCATCAAGAGAAATAGCTTGGCGAGCATCTGACCTTGCTACAATAACAATGTCAGAGCCACTCTCCTTCCTAGCATCTACAGCAGCTTTTATGTGCATGATAGCTTCCTCCCTAGATATAACTTTCCTTCCTTCAGTATGTCCGCATGCTTTAGGTGCCACCTTAAAAATGTGGATTGTGGAAAGCCATTTTTTTCAGGATAAACAAAAAGATTAATATGAAACTGAAAGACTCGTTTCCATATTTTCATATAACCTAAGTAAGCAAATATAAAAAGAAATAGGTAAGCATCGTATCATTGCATCCTGCGAACATAGAATAAAACAAGTTAACTGCATTACTTTTTTGTGTTGGGCAGTAGGAATGAGTATGTATCCAAAAAAACACATTGTTGCAAACAGTGTCAGCTAAATATGGCAAAAACCACATGAGCTATTTAAGTCAGTTAAAGAGTCAAAATAGATAATGACTGTATTGCAACCATATGATCTCTGCTTTAACTCTCCTAGATTTTGATTACACCAAGTGCAATTCAGTAAACGTTCAATTGCAACATTTTTTTAGAATACAACAAAGGTAACCTGATCAAGAGATTGAACATTTGAGCATATACATAGCAGTTGCTTTTCAATTAGGCTAATGCAACATTAGGAAAGTATCCAGTAAGACTATATTTGAACGGCACTCACATCTAAAATAGGATACTGTGTACTTGATCAAGATGATTTAGTTGAATTACATAGAGCCAGTAGGCCACCAACATCTTTCAACAGTAACATGCAAGCCTTCTTTATTAAAAAAATAAATAAAGATTATAACAATGATTGAACCTAAGCCAGCCATCCTAAGTAGCCATGAGCCCAGCAAGGAAGAAGAAATAACTTCCAGAAAAGAAAAAAAATGTCTCTCTCCATGCAAACTACCACATCAGCAGCTCACTAGCACATGCAATTATGACATAAACCTATTCATACAAGTTACTCATGTCAGCAAGCAGCAGCATCCACTAACATGCATTTATTTGTCCACACCATCCACTAAAACTTATTTATAATAGTTTCTCTATTCATTCCAAATCATCCGCAATACCCGCAGCAACAACAGAAAGCATCTCTCTCCAGTCGCCCCCATGTCGCCCCGGGAGACACGGGCGGCAAATCCTAGCCACCGCCACAGTCAGCCAGCCCACAACCTTCCCCACATTGCAACCCGAGGGAGGTGCCGGGAGGCCTGCGTGGCTCCCTAGGAGGGCGGTGACGTGGCACTCGCCCAGGAGGGTCACGAGCACCTCGTGCGGGGCAGACCTCGGCGGTCAGGCTAGCACCGTGGCTATGCGCAGCAGGAGTTGGCGCGTGAAGGACGGGGAGGGCGGCATTGCAGCTTGCGGCGGGTATGGCACGCAGGGTACCGTGAGGGTGCGCGGCCGGGGCTTCCAGGCGACGGCGCCCCTCTCATCGGATCTTCCCGTCTCGCAGCAAGGGCCATGTGAATCCAGCCGAGTGCCCGGACCGGGCGGCTCCGATCGATGCCTTGGCTGGGGCGGGGAGCAGTGGCAGACCTTCTTCTTCACCTCCGTCTATCCCCTACCTCCATGGCCATGGCGGCAGCAGCGCTAGCCTAGGCTGATGGGTTCAGTGCCCAAGCACCTGGGTATGCCCTGGTGGCTGGTTGCTTGCTGGGGTCGGTGCCTACGGCAGCATCGCATCGGCATGAGGAACCGAGGACGGTGTCTTGGCAGCCGGACCAGCGCCCCAAGGCAGGGGCAGGGCCCATGGTGCTGGCGGCAGCGGTTGGCAACGGCCTCGGCGCGCGGTAGTGTTACACGAGTGGTAGAGTCAGGCCCTGTTCTATGCATTGCTCGGTTAGAGGGGGTGGCGACCAACGCAATTGTGCGGCTGTTGTGTGTAGCCGGAGCATCTATGCCCCACAGAAGGGGTTTCTGTAGGGCAGCGGGGCAGCGGAAGTGACAATAATCACTGGCAAGGGGTCCGGCTTCATGGCCCGACATTCGTGCTAGAGGGTTCTTGGGCGAAGGCCTTGGCGATGGCGATGTCTGTGGACGCCGTTTTCCCAGTTGGGGCCGTTGCGTGTCTAGGGTAATCATCCAAGGGTGAAAACCCAGTCCATTGTGGACGTGCGGCGGTGCCACCATCAACGTCGCTCCTTTCCTCAAGGCGTCGTATTTGGATTTTCATCGCAGCTTCGTTGTCTACTTCAGTGGTTGCTCTTTGCCTCTTGGCGCTTGGTTGACACCTGGAGGCGGGTTTTGCAACGTGAAGTCGAAGCTACTGCACCGGGGACATGGCTCGGCAACGATGACACGCACCCCCCTTCATCATAAACTAGGGCTATGGTAGGGGTCTTCATCAGCTGGTAACGAGGGTGTGTTCATGATTAGAAGTCAGAGCTATTGTTCGTTGAGCTTGGCAACGATGATCGGTTGGGGCCGCTTGCTTCGGGACAGTCAGTGCATGGCTTGTGAGTGGCCTCCCATGGGAAGTCGGAGCTGCTTGCAGCTTTGCTTCCATTCTCAGCAACGATGACCCTTGGCAATGTTTTGTGTTTGTACTCAACCACGTTGCATGGGCTGGTTAGCCCCTCAGATGTCCTTTGACATCTCGTTGGGCTAACTTTCTTGTACATATATTCTTTCATCTTAATTGAGCGCCAGAGCTCCTGCCATTGTTTCCAAAAAAAAATCCCTACAGCAACATGTGGAATATCCTTCTAGTGTTGATTGTTTGAGAGAAAAAGTAGATTTTGAAATATACATATGAAATAGATATTAAAATGAGCTCAAAGGAGGTCGAATGAGCACCAAAAAGGGCCAAACTTATTGTTCTTATCAAAATTACTTACTCGTGTTCTTGGTAACACTAGTTATAGGTATTAAACGCCAAATCTTTTTTCCCTGTTACTCTCCTAGCTACTACAGAAAACTTATCTTCATGGCATACATGCATCTTTATTGGTCTGCAATCTATAACATACAAAGTGAGTCTAGTGACTAATATGATAATACCCTTTCTCCAAGTTGAAGGGCAGGCCTGGCGCAGTGGTGAAAGCCTTCCCACTGAGCCGAAAGGTCCTGGGTTCGAGCGGCCTCTCTGTCAAAAACAGGGGAAAGGCTTGCCCGTATTTTCCCTTCCCCAGTACCCCACTCACGTGGGAGCTATCCAGCACTGGGTCTGCCCCTTTTACCCTTTCTCCAAGTTGAAGGATGGCACCTGCTAGTTATATACCCTTAATATAATATCCTCAAGAAGGGGTCCTAATCCTAGCCACCAATAGGTCTTCAGCTGGGTATTCATATTATTTATGGAAACATGGTTGCAGGAAGTATGCACAATACACAGGAAATTGTTGTTAGTTGAAGAAGCAGAGAAGGCAACTAATTCCAATTAATCAAGAAACCATAAGGTTAACCGTAAGAAGAATTCGCTTGTAGTGTAACATGTCTTATTTGTTGGAACTATGAGTAGTGATCATCAAGACAAGGAGCTGGTAATCTGTGCAAGGATGAATGGTAGTGACTTGGACAACGCACCTGATCCTCAAGCATAATTCCAGCAAAACCAGCATTGATATACCCTTTTATGGTTCTCTTGATATTCATAGAGTTTCCATAACCATTGTCTCCATCACCAATCACTGGGATGGAAACAGCTTCATTGATGAGACGCCCTTGGTCTACCATTTCTCCAAAGGAAATGAGGCCAACATCAGGCAAGCCAAGTCGCGCGGCAGAAACACAGAAACCTGTAAAGATAAGGAGACTCCAATGTATGAGATAACTTGAATATCTCCAGAAGGTTTCTTTTGGACAAGCATAGTAAGCAGAATCTTTTACGCGGTTATTTCTAAGCCCTATAAGCAACAACAGAATAATTTCCACAGTAGCCCCTGTCACAGAGTAAATCTGCATGAAGAAATGCTGGCCACCTGAACTACATTCCACAGTTCTAATGAAACCATTTTACCTTTTCACACGGATACATTGACATTCAAACACTATTGCAGCATGTAGTCAGAAAAATAACCACAGAACATCTCTAGCCCGAGACAGGATGGCTGCCAATATCATACCCTTCCTCTTGAGGTTGATTTAACATTTAGTTCGAATGATGCACGAAGTTCAGTTCAATTTTAAATCGTCGTGATGAAGTTGTGCGTTTGCTTGGTTTTAGCAACAGATTCAAGGATAATTCACCCATACAGTTTATGACCGGTAGAAAAGCACACGAAATGAATTAGGATTCAGTAAATCTGCTCCGATTGGAACTACACAGCGTGAAGCCTACCGAATAGTACCTTTGCATTCTCAAACAAACTAAACCCAATCGCGAGGGTTTTAAGACGACCAACATCACACAGAAACACACAAGACCGCAGAATAGATAACAAAAGCCCACGCGAGGTTGACCGAAAAAACGGGAACCGCACGCACCGCCCATGAACCCGATCGGGAACCCCGCGCGCTCGACGAGGCGCGCGCCGAGCGCGTCGTAGCAGCAGGGCGCCTGGTGCGCGCCGGGTGTCGCGAGGATCCGGCGGAGCGCCGCGGCCGGGGACTCCCCGAGCGGATGCCGCGGGAGGACTCCTCCACGGCGAAGTAGGGGCAGCGCGCGGCCATCCCGGCGGTGGTGGCGGAGGGCGGAGGCTGGAGAGGGATGGGATCGGAAAGGGGAGTGTGCGGTGTGAGTGTGACTGACCTGGCGTCTACTGTACTTGAGAGCTGCGTCAACCTGCTAGTCAGTCACTAGTCAATCCGTTTTTGGGCGGGTCACGTCTATTTCGTGAGATTGTGTGACTCTGAAAGTTGCCTGGCTTTTTCTTCAAAAGAAGGTTACGTGGCTTTTTCTGTTTGTAGAGGCAGTTTTAACACTCTCTTTTTTTTTATCATAGAGGCAGTTTTAACTTTTAAGCATAACACCGTTGTAAAATATTCTTAAAAATTATATACAAAGTATTAATAATGGTTTTCTTAGTAAGCTTACAGTTTAAGTCATTATACAATTTAGAACCACCTTTTCCTATTCATATGTATGATCCAGGGAATTGGGACAATCTTTGATAACAAAGACATATTAGTAGAGAAGAGGTTTATTAGAGAAGAAAATATTGCGCTTCTTATGGATGCCAACTCAAGACTTTTTGCATACACTCGTTATTATTTAGAAAAAATGGGACATAAAAATGGGACACATGACAAGAAATGATTGGTCTGATCAAAAAGTGTTAACAAAGTGGTTTGCTTTTGTTATGAATTGTTTCGTTCTACCAACTGCAAGAGTTCATTGGGGTGTGATGGGTTAGAGATCGGAGGCATGTTAGTGAGAGACTAAAAGACCATGAAGTTAGTGTGGATCACATGACCAACATTAACTCATGGAATGAATTTAGAGTTAGATTAAGAAAATTAAGCAAACATGAAACGATTGATAAGGAGTTGCAACATCAAATCACAAAGGAGAAAGAACGCATTGCCACTGTAAACTTTTTTGGAAACATAGCTTAGCTTTTAGAGGATCTAGTGAGCAACTTTACAATAACATGAATGCTGATTTCTTAGCATGTTGTGAGATGGTTGCGGAATTTGACTTGGTAATGTAAGATCATCTTAGACGCATTCAAAACAAAGAGCTGCAATATCGCTCTATTAGACATAAATTCAGAGTGAGTTGATTTCTCTTATGGCTTTTAGCATTACAAGCTCCATCATAAAGATTGTTAAAGAGGCCAAATATTTCCGGGTTGTCCTTGATTGTGCCCCACATGTGAGTCACCAAGAAGAAATGAGTTTATTGGTTCAATGTCTTGATATGTCTGAGGGAAAAAAATAAAATTTAGGGAGTACTTTATTTGTTTGGATGACACATCTGGCCCGAGGCTTTTCAATGTATTATTGACAGCATCAAAGTCATTTGGTCATAATGTCGATGACATTAGAGGTGAAGATTACAAAAAATAGATCTAACGTGAAAGAAAAACATAAGGGGGGAACAAAGGCATTTGCTTGATATAAATAATCTAAGAACATTGTATGTGCCATGTGCATGCCATAGTCTTAATTTCACTCTATCATATGGCTAAACTTATTTCATTCTTTTGGAATTGTGCAGAGGATACATGCATTATTTTCAAGTTCTACCGAAAGATGGAATGTTTTGCTTAAATGTTAAAGATTTGACTATAAAACCATTGAGCAAAACTCAATGGGAGAGTCACATCAAAAGTGTGCGAGCAAATAGATATCAACCTCCTCAACTAAGGAGAGCTTTGTTGTGGCTAAGTGAGGATAGCGATACTCAATGAAAGAATAGGAGTGGCGTAAAAAATTTATATGATGTTCTTAGCAACTTGGAGTTCATACTTGGTATGGTTATTTGGCATAACATTGTATATTCTACAAATATTGTCAATAAGAAGTTGCAATCACAATCCATATGCTTTGATTCTACCTTATAACATATAGAAGGCATGGTGACTTTCAGAACTTTATAGAAATATTGGATTTACTGATAGTCTGGTTAGTGCCACAGAAATTACACTTGAAATGGGAGTAGAGGCACCATTTCGAGTAAAGTGTCATTCCCTTAGGAAGAAATAATTTGATGAAACTGACTGCAATATGATGCCATTTTGCATGCTGAGAAGAATTTTGATGTTAGTTATTTTTTTGGTTATGGTTGATATGGCAATTGGTTCATTCAATGGAATATTTGGACTTCTATTGAATTCCATTTGGACTTCTAATGAACTCAACATCCATGAAGTCATTGGATGGTATTGATCTAAAAGACCAATGCTCTAAGCTTGTAAAAGCATTCTCTTTGGATGGTTCCTTGGGTGTTTATATAAATCACCTAATTTCTGCGTTCACTGTTATACAGTTTACTCCGCTAGATAAGCTAATGTTTACTATGTAGATTTTGAGTTCATCACAGAAGCGGTTGTTATCTTAATATTTCTGTTGCTTATCTAATCCTATTCAGGTGAAAGAATCTTTTCAATGCCAAAATTATGAAGAATTATTTGAGATTTACAACGTCCCAAGAAATATTAAATGGTATGGAAACTTTATGCATTGAGAAGAAATTATTAGATGAAATTGATATTGATGCCATCATCAATGACTTCACATCAATAAATGTTAGAAGAAATTTTTAAGGCAAGATGTATAATTTGTTTGATAGACAAGAATGTCTTTTTATACATGCTAGGATAGATAAAAAAAACTTTTGTCCATGATCTTCGTTACACTGATTAGAAGTATCATTATATTATTGGAGTTGTAATATATGGTCCATCTTTGTAGCTTCGCTCTAGGCCTATGAATTGACAAGACCGGGCCACCTGTCACTCCTATAACCCATGTGATTTGTATTGTAGGTGAGGAGCGAAAAAACATGTTCCCTACATTCTGCTTTGCTCTCTTCTATGGCAACATTCTTCGCCTCTCCACCTCTCTCATGGCTTGCTCCTCCCTTACATTCCCCACATCCCCTCACTTTAGTTCTGCTCTCCCCAGTTTCACCATACAGTGTTCTTCTCTACCGGGCTGCTACTCTCCACCACCATGCCCTCCTCCATCATGCCCTTCCTCGTCACACCGTTCTACTAGATCCGCTATGACGTCATGGAGTTGAGGGAGACGCCCCACTAAACACTTAAGGTTTCCACTTAGAAGCGATTTTAATAACAGCTACAAGGAGTAGGAGCTGGAGCGATTGGAAGGTTGCTGAAAACTACTACTTCCATTTTAAATTATAAGACGTTTTATAAATACATAAAATTTCCTTTAAACTTAAATACACACTATTTGTAAATTCACAGTAAACAAAATATCTAGAAAAATAAAAACTTATAATTTAAAATGGATGGACTGATACCTAGCTAACTTGGCCCTAAAATCCAAATATCTATACATCTATAAAACAAAACTTATCTAAGGATTTATAGACAAATGCAGTTATATTCCTTCGTAGTTATCAAGCCACTGAGAGTTTGTTTGGCTACACGTAAATACATCCTAATTCATACGATTTGGAGAGGATTAAAGTGAAAATATATCTTAATCTCTTCGAAACCATGTAAATTAAGATGTATTTATGTGCAGCTAAACCAGATCTGAGTGTGTCTTACATTACCTATACACTGATGTCTCCTTTAAAATTTAATGATTCTTTCAAAGACAAGAGTTTGGCTCAGGAGCAAGAGATGCTGACCAACGGAAACCCGAAAGCCAAAAGTCCAAAAGATGCAGTGCATGCCATCTCATCCTCGATTCCTGTTTTCTATCACACTCTTCGCTCTACAGAATCATCCAGGCGTGAGCGACGTGTCCTCGCCGGCCATACGTGCCCCGCCGCATGCGCCGACACGTAAGCGCCTGCCCAGGCCCCCACGAACCCGAAGAAGCCAAACACCATCTCGGCTTCTTCGATCTTCGCGAGTAGATAATCCCAGGCACTCGCCCTGCTCCCTTCGCTTGCTAAATCCGATCATCTTCTCCTGGTTGTTGCTGTCGTTGCGTACTGTCGCGTTGTGCAGAGCAGCTCAATTTCCCTTCCGATCGTTGATCCCCTGCGGCTGCGAGTCGACGGCATCGTCGCCATGTCGGGGATCTCGCTGGCGGTGGCGCCGAGGTCCGACCCGGACCACGGGTCGGAGCGGCAGCCGACGGCGATGCTGGGCGGCGTGATGGGTTCGCTCCGCGTCATCGAGCTGCAGCTAGTGGCCTTCATCCTGGTGTTCTCGGCGTCGGGGCTCGTCCCGCTCATCGACCTCGTGTTCCCCGTCGCCACCACGGTCTACCTCCTCGTCATCTCCCGCCTCGCCTTCCCGCCGCTGCACTCCAAGCTCGACGCCGCCCGCTCGCCCGCCGCCTCCCAGGAGATCTTCCGCGGCAGCAAGTAATTCCTTCCTCTCTAGCTCCAATTCGATTGTTATTAATTACTCACTTGGAGCCGCCGCGCGCGCGCAGGCTGTTCCAGGTGTACGTGGTGGTGGGCACGACGGTGGGCCTGTTCCTGCCGCTGGCGCACGTGCTGGGCGGGTTCGCGCGCGGGGACGACGCGGCGGTGCGGTCGGCGACGCCGCACCTGTTCCTGCTGTCGTGCCAGATCCTGACGGAGAACGTGGTGGGGTCGCTGGACGCCTTCTCGCCGCCGGTCAGGGCGCTGGTGCCGCTGCTCTACACGGTGCGCCGCGTCTTCGTCGTCGTCGACTGGGTGTACGACGTGTGGGCCAGCAGGGACCTCACGCGGCCCTCCAACGCGCAGGAGGCCGCCTGGATGTGGTTCGGCAGGTACCTCGCCGCCGCCAACCTGCTCTACTTCTCCGCCAACCTCTTCGTCTTCCTCATCCCGAGGTTCCTGCCCCGCGCCTTCGAGAAGTACTTCCGGATGCGCGACGAGCTGTGCGCCAAGACGGCCGAGGACAAGCACGCGCGCGGACAGCAGGAGGGTGCCGCCGGCGCGGCGAAGTCGGAGGGGGCCAAGAAGGCGGACTGAGAGTGGGAGCTCTCGCCTCTGGCGTGTGCGATTGCTCAATTCGGTCGCCTGTGTGGGTTGTGGTGGCTTGTAATTTCTCCCTTTTGTGAAATACTTTTCAGAGGACCCGTGCATGCATGCAGATGTTGTCAATTGTCATCGCCTTTGGCCATCGTGATTCGTAAACACTGAACAGGCCTGGACGACCGATCTTGAGTTTCCACAGCAAAAACAGAGTTGACCATCGACCATCGCTCGCTCTGGGTGCTTGTGTTTGTGATGTTGAAGCACAAAAATATACAGTACGTTGGGCTCGCTTTCTGGGCCAGACTTTAGACAGAGGCACAGAGCCCGCTAGTTTTTCGGTCAAAACGATTGAAATAAATATTTGATTTGGATATTATTGTCAAAATATTTGAAATAAAAATTAGCACACCTATCTCTATCTCTACTACTAAAACTTACCGCCAGCCATCGTCCCCCATTCCACGCTATCGCTTCACCACAGGTCCCCTGACTCCACGCTTATCGCTTCACCAACGCGAGTGCCGGGGTAAAAATAAAAAAAAAATTCTCCATGCATCCAATCCCTCGCAGCAGCAGCTGCCGCAGCCACGCCCTCTGGCGAGAGGCAGCCGCAGCCCGCGACGTGACACCCTCCTTTTCGCGCGTTGCCCTCCTCTTCGCGACTCCATGCAGCCGCTCGTCTTCCTCAAACCCTAAACCTGGAGACCGAGCTTCCATCCCTGCTGCCCTCCCAGTGCTATCGCCGCAACGCCGTGTCGAGGAGGAGAAGACCCACGCTGCAGCTGCAACCAGCCTCCTCCAGGACAACGCTCCCCTCCTCTAGGACGCCAACGCCGCTCGATGCTGCCCTCGCCCCCACCACCGTCGCAACGCAGGCCCACGCCGCCGGGCGTCGTCCGGCTCTGGCACGGAGAGCACCTCTATAACCCAGCTCCCAGACCTCCATCCGCCGGTGGCTGATCTCCGCGTGGCTGGGGCTCTCGACGGTGGCCAGACTCGCCAACGTCGTGGTCTTCGCCGCGCTCACCGCCGCTTGCATCGCAACCTACGCCGGCAGCCCCATCCATCCATGAGATCAAGCGCAAGGTATTAGACTCACAGTCCCTGCCTCCCTCCATCTGGTCCATCAGATCTCGTGAGCGTCCCTGCCATGTTATGTGAAGTTTAGATTATATTTCAATCAAGCATTGCCTCCAAGCAAAGTCCGGCGAGTACGTAGTTCCGCGCGTGGAGATTTGGATTCTTAGTTGGGATCACTGGAATGGTCCTATACCTATTTGAGCACCAATCGCCTCGGTGTTGTGATGTTTTGATAAGCAACGAACTGTGTATAGGTGTGCGTTAACTTCTCTCTGATTCCTTACACTGTCCACTCATCGTCTGTACTTGGATTGAGTGACACTGTTATCCTTGTTTTGTCCACTCATCCTTGAATAACTGTTGTCAAATTAATTGGGTGCACATGGAAGATAATAGTGTACGTTCCACTCTAACTGTTGTTCTCTGTGATTGCTAGTTGCAGAGGAGACTTGAGGGTGCTGCTGCTCTCTACCTATTGCCACTCTGCTATTGGTGAGTTTGAAAAATATGGAATGGTGTCTGCAGGTTATTATCTCAGAATCTTTCAAGTATATTTTCTCATGTACACATTGTGATTTTTAGTTTCTGCTTTTAATGTTTTGCTCAGACAGTGCAACCGCCTCGATAAGAGTTTGTTCCTCATTCTCCATATGTGTGCCTCAAGTAAACCCTTGACTGACCTGATATTTCTACTGTTTATTGGATTTTTCATAAAGTCATGATACTTATGGATCTATAATGTTGTCCAGTGACGGTGTCGGAGAAATGAAGAAAATGTTGGATATTTCATGATCCAGCTATTTCGTTCCATAAAGGGTTACCCTACAGATCTTAATCAAACCGGTTAGTTTCTTGCTTAAAATCATATCTCAGGGCATTGATGCTACAATAGAAGCTGGGGTTAACTTCTTATGGGTAGATTTTTCCAGTCGAAGAACAGAATCTGATTAGATTATTCTTCTAATTGGAAAAAATTAGGTGCCCATGCTGCAACGATCAGGTGTTGTGAGGCTAGCTGCACTTAGATGGTGTTGTATGTGCTTTAATTGATGTTTGCCTCCATTGCAGCCTCAATGATTTCAGATTCAGATGCAGTTTTCATATATGCTTGATTGAATGAAATCTGGCAAAAGGCGTACACACTGTTCTTGTTTTGTTAGTTGTATAGAGATAAAATCATTAGGTTATTTGAGAACAAAGAAATGTGCATATTTATGAATGATGATATTGTCTCTATCTTTTTTAGGACAATAGGTCCTATTGCTATGCTTCAAATCCTACTGCTCTGCTGTAATATGCTCTTCAGGTGTTCTCTCCTCCAGTGGCTATAAGTCCTAGATATTGCATCATTTTAGGTGCTATATAAGTGGCATGTTCACTGAATTTACCTTTCTGCCAATTTCAGAAAAAATGGAAGCTCAATTAAATTGTGCCATTTTTAACAAGTTCTTTCTTGCAGATGTACTATGTGAACCAGGAGCTTGCGGTTGAGAATTTTTCTTTATGAGACGATTGCTAGATATACCTATCTGTGTCTGTTGACGGTGGATAGCGTCAACTTTTTATATATCAAAAGGCATGAAACATACATCAATATCTAGAAGGCTAGGGTTTTATCTAACAATTTTCACGAGTTTTGGTGATTTACCAATTTTCAGGAACTAATCCAGAAAACACCGAAAAAGGGGCATAATTATAAATCACACCACAGAATTATCCGCAACTCAGGAATATGCCAAACTACTCTTAGAAGGATCCAGAAGACACCGGAGCAAAGGGGAGGAGGAGTCACCTCCAGGTGAGGCCGGCCGGCCCCACCACCCAGGCCGGGCGGCCTCCCCCTGTGGGCAACACCTGTCATCTTCTGGAGCCTTCTTCCACCGCCTTTGAAGATCAATCTCAGCCCTACGTGAAGTCGGTTTGATCAAACGGCTGTCGTGCATCCCACCGGGCTATATAAACGGAGCCAGACCCCCCTAGAAAACCCTAATTCATTCAATACCTCATTCAAATCATTCAAGGTTGAGCCAGTTGAAGATCAAGTCATCTATAGCTTCAAGTTCTAGTTTCTCATAGCCTTCTAGTTCATAGTTTAGCCTAGTTAGATCTAGATTAGAGGGAGTCAAGGCGTGTTAATCAGTCTTGGATTCCGGAAGTTGTCAAAAAGAGAAGAGTCTGGTACAGTTCTTAAGCTTTTCTTTCTTATTGTATTATCTGCGTTTGTATGATATTTACTAGCAATATTGTTCTTCGTCTTAGTTTAATTATTATGTTCATTGTCTACTTCAATACATCTAGTTTAGTTGGTTTGCTATTATATTCATGCACTAGTTCGTATAGCGCTCATCTAGTTGATCATATGGTGAGTGGTAGGTAATATGTAGACATGGTGTCTAGATGCTTTGCTTATCTGCAGATATCCCCAGTTGTGCCGGGTAGTGAGGTAGATCGTGGGTGTGACATACCCATTGAGTCCTTTGTAGGCCTTCCCTCGTACGGTGGATTGATAGAGTAGAATTGTCAGGTTAAGAGTATATTATACACATGAGGTTCCTGTACTCATCTTTTTCTATACATTGCTCTGATGTGTTTGGGAATTATGGTAGTATTACTTGACAATGATTACTAGATGTACTTGCACTAGTTGACGTAGCTTTGACATGTAGTTAAATACTTAGGAGTTATTTCTCTATTACTTGATTAGACAACACTGATATGATTAGAGTGCTATGATGGATTAGTATTATTAGGAGATGACTGATTAATGGCTCATTATCTTTACCATTATTATATCTATATTATCTTGTGACTTACCCTTGTTATAAGTAGAGTATACGACATTGGTTACATCGTCTATTCAATGCATATACATATAAGTGTTATCAATACTATAGAGTAGCTTCTTAGCAATGCCTTCCCAGTGGTAGAATATAAATGGCAACCTGGTAATACTCTAGGTAAAATGCTACAATGGTATAATTATCTGTCCGCTTGCAGAATTATTCTTAGTTTATATCCATCTTTATTTATTTCTGCCTAGTCACATAAAATGATAAGATTTAGTACCAGAGTTTATTCCTAGCTTTACAATTGGGGATGACAATCTAGTTTCATAGTTGGGAGTAAGGGTAAGAGACTAGTGGCTAGTAGCTAAAGGCAAGTTAATTAATACCAACATTTTTAGCGTCATTGCGTGGGATAGGAATTGGAGATTTATTGCAGTGACGTTAGAAATACCAACAAGCATTTTAGGCGCCGTTGCCGGGGAAGGCTAATAGACTTAGGAAAAGTATTGATAACATATATGCATTATGAATAAGACCGATCATCCAATTGACCTCTAACTCAAACAGGCTTACCATTGTTCTATCTATTTGTATATCTTATACAGGGTAATGAATGAATGAACGGATTTGCTCTTCCGGACAATTACGTTGAAGATCCAGAGAGACTTACGAAGAAGGAAGTTTGTCGATACGAGGGATATCTTTGAATCACCATCAAGAACACCCTCCACTGAAGCTCAATCTTTGAGGAATCAAGTTCTAACATCCGAAGAAGAAGAATTAGAAGAATCAGGAAATTTAGCACCAGCTTTTGAAGCTATGGCTGAGAAAACGCTACGCGAGTTCTCTGGTCCAACAACCGCCAACATCCACACTGGACCTAATGTCAATATTGGTGATAATGGATTTGAACTCAAGCCTGCGCTTATTACTATGGTGCAAGCTAGTTAGTTTTGTGGAAAGGCTCATGAAGATGCAAGTGCACACTTACAATACTTTCTAGAGATTTGGAGCGCCTTCACTATCAGAGAAGTACCAAGGGATGCTATTTTACTCCGCCTTTTCCCATTCTCACTTCTAGGAAAAGCAAAACAGTGGTTCTATAACAACAAAGCAACCAACACTACATGGGACAAATGCTCTACTGCTTTCCTAGCAAAGTTCTTTTCTACAGACAAGACCAATGCTCTACGTGGGAAAATCTTAAGCTTTCATCAACAACATGATGAATCGTTCGCCAAGGCATGGGAACGTTTCAAGATTATATTGCAGAATATCCTCATCATGGGATAGAGGATTGGCTACTTATGCAGCCCTTCTATCATGGGCTAGTCTCTAGTACTCGTGAGTCCATGGATGCTACAGTTGGAGGAGCTTTCTTGTCACTTAAGCTCGCCGATGCAACAGCACTTGTGGAGAAGATGGCCTGAAATCAGAGCTAGAATGAAGAACGTGTGCAACCCTGCAAGAAAGGAGAAGGCATGCACCATATTAAGGAGATTGACATGGTCACTGCAAAGCTAGACCTCATAATGAAGAAGCATGACAACAAAAGCAACGAGAATAAAGAAGACATGCATATTGATGACTCCTGCATGACTTGTGAAGAATGTGGAGATATAGGTCACTCAGGAAGCAACTGTCCTAAACTCCAAGAGGATGTGAACTTCATCAACAACAACATCAACTATCGTCCTCAGCAAAATCAAGTATGGAATCAATCGAATCAATGGTGGAATCAACCTAATCAAGGATGGAATCAGCAAAGGCCCAACTACCAAGATAACAACCAAGGTAACAACAATTTAAATAACAATTTTCAACCACCTTTAAGGGAAGTAATTTTCAATCAGAATAAAGCTGTAGAAAATTTATCTAAGAGGGTAGCATCCAACGATAAAGTGCTAGAGAATATAAATACTAAAATGGATAGCCTAACCTCTGCTATTAAGAACCAGCTTAGCTTTAATAAAATGTTAGAATCACAATTAGCTTAGCTGGCAACCGCTGTTCCACTGATCCATGAAGGTAAGATTCCTGGGCAACCCCTAGAGCCCGAAACCGCAAATCTTGTTGATGTCCGTGTAGGTTACTACATAGAAGGAATGACAGAAGGATGGAAGGATGAATCCATGCCACTCAAGAGAGGAGGTCCAGAAAGACCTGTGATTCCCATTTCTATTGGACGACACGATTTCTCCGAAGTTGTCTGTGACCTTGGTGCTAGTGTCAACATCATGCCAAAGGTAATCTTTGATCGTATTTTTCCATGGGCAACTTTGTTGTACACGAATATGTGTTTGCAGCTTGCAGATTAGACAGTTAAACACCCCGAAGGAATCCTAGATGATGTATGCATACGAGTAGGACAATCATATGTTCCAGTAGACTTTGTGGTTTTAGATACCGGCAAAGACCCGAAGAGTTCTATCATCCTAGGCTGACCATTCTTGAGCACTACAAAAGCAACCATCTATGTATACAGTGCAAAGATATGTTTCACCATCAAGGGCAATGAAGAGAAATTCAGTTTTAAAGACAAGGTCCTTGAAGATCCCGCCAACACCTACTATCCAGAGAAGCCTACATATAAAGAAGCAGAAGTACGGAAGACCTGTTCAAAGGGAAGAAAGAAGAACAAGAAGCAAGAAGGAAAGAAGACTCAAATAGTCAAGGCAATGGAATACAGACAAGGTCACCACCCAGTCTCACCAGTCTTAGTTGGAGATCCTGGTCTACCATCAATAGAGTGCACCATTGGACAGAATTCCTTCTACTCAGCCGTTTGCGACACTGGATCACCTGTCAACATAATGTCAAAATAGATATACAATGCACCTCTAGATTCTACATATATTTTGCAGCTGGCAGACAACACAACACAAATACCGGAGGGACTAGCAAGAAACATCATGATTAAGATCTACACCCACAGAAGGTTGATATACAAGGGCACATGATTTTTGAATTTGTAAGCAGTTATGAGCGTCGGTGAGAGGAGCAGCGACGCCGCGGCGATTGCGCCTCCAAGCTCACCTTTGACTCCGACGATCGAGGAGATCGTCCAGTTGATCGCGGAGCACGTCACGATTAGGGGGAGGAACCTTTTCCCCTCGAAGGTTGCATCGGAGAATGTTCTCTCGGGCGACGAGACGGTCATCCCCAACCTCACAGAGGTATGCGGTCTGCCCAAGGATTCTGGTAGCGATTTGTCGTCTCTAGTTTACAATTCGGTTGCCTTTAATCCGAACCATAGTGACCATGGTGGTGATAAATCTGAGGATTTAGAGAATTTGCTCGCACAGCGGGATGAATGGAGAGCGAAGAACATTCTGACATCCTATTCGGCAGTCGAGGCGATTGTGAAACAGGATTGTCACGAGGAACTCAATCTCGAAGCGAGATTGGAGGTGGGACTATCATATTCAATGATTGAAACCGTGGTTTCTCCATCATCCATTCATAAACTTGAGGATTTCCCAAGTTTGAAGGAGGCTGTGAAAAGCAGAGTGAAGAAAAGAGGATTTGCCCCTCCGTTTGATACTACGAACCGCTGGTTCAAGTACATGAAGAAGAACAAGGATTTCCCGTTTGAGGAAATTGATTCTAAATCTATGAAATTGAAATCAGCGCCAATCGAATTTTGATGGCCTCGCATCGATCGTTGTAGGAGCTTGGATGCCTCTGTCAGGATGAACTTCGTGGATTTTGGAGAAAAAGAGGAAGTGCAGAAGAGGAATTCTCCATGTTAGTTCCGATCACCGCCAAAGGTGAGGATTGTCCCCGGCATCCTAGGTTCGTGTCCTAAGAAGGTGACACATGGCCATCGTGCAGAAGGGGGTAAGCATACCAGTAGAGGTGACTCCGAATCGGAGCACCCGGGGTCTGCGAGCGATACCCCACGTGTCAGGTGCTTGATGAGGCAATCCGAGGAGCCGCCACCGCTTCCAAGCTCCAAACCCTACCCTCGCTCCCATGGCGACCTAGCTAGATTTGTTGGCCCCTTCTGGAATGAAGATCAGAAGAGATCCTTTGTCTCAGTTGTCCATGCTGAATCTGCCCCTATTGTCCAGGTCAAGATGCAGCCATGTGGAGGAGGGAGACGCGGTGGTTTTGCCCCAGGCCACGATGGCTTTGGAGCAGGGCGCCAGGGGCGAGGGCGCGGCTGTACTACTGCCCGTCAGAATACTTGGAGAAGGAAAGAAGAGGGGATCGATCATAGAGAGCCAAGGGAAGAAGGTGGTGAAGATCTTGAGAAGATACCAAAGAATCAGAAGAAAGAAGGCTCAGATGCGAAGTGGGAAGGACAGGCTGAGAAGCAGAAAGATTCCCAACCGCAATGGGGATCTTCAGAAGCTGGTTCATCTGGTGGCAACAATGCTCCACAAAAAGAAGGTAATATCCCATATCATGACCCCTAGTGCCTGATCAGAACCAGTTAGTTCCCTGTGAAAACTGTGGTCTCATGAACCATTCTACTGAGGAATGTTGTAGACAAGCCTGTGAGATATGCAATTACACAAATCACTCTACCTTTAATGTAAAAGGTGTGTCCCTTGGAATGTGGGTCTAGAGTTATGTGCTGCTCAAGTAGAAGGACAGAGTTTTTTCTTTATTGATGAGTGCATTGACAGATCTGTGGCTAGGGATAAAGCTAGCATTGCTGTGATATCTGTTGTTAGTGGAAATGCTACTACCAAGCAAATTGAAATGGAATTCATGGATCTCATTGGAGCTAATTTTTGGAGATGGCGTGCTAGGCCTGTGGCAGATGGGAAATTCTTGTTGAGGTTCCCTACTGCTAAAATGGTGGGTGAATGGAGTAGAATCAAAAACTTAACACTAAGGAATGATGCTCAAATCATCATTGAAGCCTGGTTACCAGCTGGTAATATTAAAGGGGTGCTGCAATCTGGGTGGTTCAGAGTATCAAACATACCTGCTGATCAGAGGTCAATCAAGACTTTAGCTAAAGTTGGTGGGCTGGTTGGAAAAGTCCTAGATATTGATGAAGGAAGTAGATACAGATATGACTATGTGAGGTTAAAAATTGTCTATAGAGATCTCACTAAAGTCCCCAAATTTGCTGAAGGAACTCTGGGATTAGCTATGATTGATTTTGGCTTTGAAAGAGAAATCCAAGAAGATGAGGTTGTAAAAAAAGCAAAAGAAGGGGTGAAGCTGAATGATGGAGACACCCAACCTCCCAACAAAAAATTCAGAGCTGATGGTGACTCTGAGGGATCTAGAAGAGAAGGTGATAAGAGTGCTAGTCAGTCTGATACTTTTAGGGGAAACAGAGAGATGGCAAGCAGATACAACAGAAAAGCTGGTCTAATACTAAGAATTTCTCACAAGATCAAATGGGAGGAAAGAAATTGATGAAGGATGCACAAAAGGCTTTCCATTGTGGTGGTAATATGAAAGATGGGGGAAAGGTGTTCATACCTGATGTTCTGGAAGACTCTGAATTCAGCAGCTGGTGGGTCTATCCAGTGACCAGCAAAAGGGTGGTACATCTAATCAAGTATGGAAGATTGATCAGATCATTGACTATAATCCTGTCTTTGAACTGAAGATGTTGAATACAAAGGAGGATAAGATATGCACCAGCAAATGTTATGATCAGGAAAAAACAAATTCAACCCAGTCTCCAGAAGAATGCAATGTGGATGATGTCATTGTTAACACTCAAGATAGTCAAGAAATGGTGATTGACAATGATGTGAAGGCTGCTGACTCTGATGACAAATTCAAGGTTCAGAAGATGGATGCACAGCTGTCTAATCAGGCTGATGGGGTGGAAATGGCTAATACCAACATGTCTATCCAGCAAGTGTCTGACATGGTGATTGATGAGGAAATGAATTCAGAGCTGAATACTTCTGCTGTGTTCCCTCCTGGCCTTGATAAAGAAGACAGTGCTGCTGAAAATGCACAAGATTCTAATGTGGCTGTACCCAATACCTTCACAGTGGTGACTGGGCAAGAAAGAAGGAGGAGTGATAGGCTCAAAAAGGATACTGGCATGACTACTATGGAGAAAACTGAAAGAATTATTAAGGAAAAATTCTCTAAAGGTAACACTTTGCTTAACAATTCCTTTTCTGCACTTCATGCTACTGAGATTGTATCTATTTCTGCTAATATGGGTGTTGTGATAGATGAATCTGATTTTGAAACTTTTGATTTACTGCTTAACTTAGAGAATGCCAGAAATGATTTATTTCTTAAGCAACTGGAGAAAAAATGTTTCTATCCCTGAATCAGGGGAAACAGTTGCTGAAAATGTTGCAAATCCTCAAATTGAATGGCTACAGGAGGAATCTTCTGAGGCAGAAGATTTCATCCTTGTGGAGTCTAGAAAGAAAAAAAGAGAGAAAAGGAATAATGTTAAAATTTCTCCCTTGATTAAAAGAGGAGAACTGGACCTGGAAAGTCCTGGCCAGGTAAGAAATAATAGAGGTAAGAGTCTTAATAAAGCCAATACCCCTAAAAACAAAAAGAAAAAAAGTAATTTTATGGCAATACAAGGGATTATTTGGAACTGTAGAGGTCTCAAGAAAAAAGGGGTGGCTGGATACTTAAAAAACCCTATTCATCAGTTTGACTTTCATTTTATTGGTATTCAGGAAACTATGATTAAAAATTGTGATGATAGACTCTTGAGAAAAATTGATGTTCAACAAAATTATTTGTGGCTTTGTAACCCATCTAAAGGGAAATCTGGTGGCATCCTAGTGGGAGTAAAAACTGAGTTGTATGATGTTGTCTCATTTCATCAAGGGGAGTACATGCTCCAAGTCAATCTCTGGGACAAAGTGAATAAAATAAAATGGAATTTAATAGTTGTATATGGATCTGCTCATGATGATATGAAAATGGAATTTCTAGCTGAGCTATCCAGTTTCTGTTCTAGAAACAAAACCTTTTTTGGTTGGTGGAGACTTTAACATCATAAGATTTGCCAAGGAAAGGAATAGAAATAAAGGTGTACAGAGATTCTTTGACACTTTTAATTCTCTCATCAATTTCCATGAGTTACAAGAAATAGACTTGACTGGTGGTCTTTTTACTTGGTCAAACAATCAAGATCCACCTTTACTAGAAAAACTGGATAGAATTCTAGTAAATAAAGAGTAGGAGAATCTCTTCCCCAATGCTCTTGTTACTAAGTTACCAAGAGACATCTCTGATCACAATCCATTGATTCTATCTTGTGGCCCTCAAACAATACACAAGAATATCACCTTCAGATTTGAACTCAGTTGGCTTTCAAACCCTGAATTCATACCTGCGGTGCAAAAAATCTGGGAGAAACCATGTAGAGCTAAATCTGCTTTGGACAAAATCTCCCAAAAGTTGAAGTTACTGAAGCAGTACTTCAAAGGATGGGGTGCAAATATCCAGAGTGAATTTAGGAAGAAAAGAAGTAAAATATGTGAAGATCTGATGGGACTGGAAAATATAGAAGATACTGTTGGTCTAAATAGTAGTCAGGTTACCCACAAGGTGGAGCTCTTGAAAGAAAATTTTAACCTTCTTGAACAAGAAGAAACCTACTGGCATAATAGGAGCCATGAACAGTGGCTGTTGCAAGGGGATAATAATACAAGTTATTTCCATAAGATTGCTAATGGGAGGAGAAGGAAGAATACTATTATTTCTCTAGAAAATAATGGGGATATGATTGAGGGCGATGAAAATCATCTAAAGCATGCCACTGAATACTATTCTTCTCTCTTTGGTCCTGAAGAAAACCACAATATTCATATTGATCAAGGCCTCTAGGAGGAGATGGAACAGGTAGATGAGAATGATAACAGATTGTTATGTGATTCCTTCTCTGAGGCTGAGATCAAACATGCCCTTTTCCAGATGGAAAAAACAAAGCTGCTAGACCAGACAAAATACCAATTGAATTTTATCAAACTTGTTGGCCCATCGTGAAGGAGGACATTGTCCAATTATTTGAAGATTTCCATCAAGGAAAAGTTGACATTAGCAGAATTAATGATGGGATAATCACCCTATTCCCAAAAACAAGTGATGCTTCTAAAATACAGCAGTATAGGCCCATTTGTTTATTGAACTGCTTATACAAGTTGATAACCAAGGTTTTAACCTTGAGATTGGAAAGAGTAGCTGATCAACTCATTCATCCCTACTAGACAGTTTTTATGAAAGGAAAAAATATTATGAGTGGCATTATGATACTACATGAAATTTTGCATGAGACAAAGAGGACCAAACAAATGGGAGTGATCCTGAAACTGGACTTTGAAAAGGCATATGATAAAGTCAAGTGGGATTTTCTGTTTGAGTGTCTAGCTGCTAGGGGCTTCTCCCCCAAATGGTGTGAATGGATAAGACAAGTGGTTTCTGGTGGTACTGTTAGTGTCAAATTAAACAACATGATTGGACCATATATTAAAAGTTACAAAGGGGTGAGACAGGGAGATCCCCTATCACCAATTCTGTACAATTTTGTAGCTGATTGCTTGACAAGAATGATTTTGAAAGCCCAGACAAATAACCTCTTTACTGGTTTAATTGATCATATTGTAAATAGAGGAGTGGTGGTTTTACAATATGCTGACGACACAATTATATGTCTTAAACATGACATTGAGGGTGCTAAAAATCTAAAAATCCTTCTATATATGTATGAACTCATGTCTGGTTTAAAGATCAATTTCCTGAAAAGTGAGGTGTTAACCATAAACGATGAAGAAAATTAGGCTGTTGTCTATGCTGAAATTTTCAACTGTCAAGTTGGTAGGTTTCCAATTAAATATCTGGGTGTTTTGATTAGCCCAAGTAGGCTTCATATTGTAGACTGGCAACCATTACTTGATAAAAGTGCAAAAACACTTGATGTCTAGAAAAGTGGGACCATGTCTATAGCTGGGAGATCTACTCTTATCTGCTCCAGTCTAAACAATACCCCTATGTATCAAATGTCTGTATATTACCTCCCAAAGACCATTGTTGGTAAATTGGATAAGTTGAGAAGAACTTTTTTCTGTCAAGGAGGGGGTACTAAGAAAAAGTATCATCTTGTTAAATGGGTGGTAGTCTGCAGGATTAAGAAGAAAGGAGGGCTAGGTATAAAAGATGTTAGGAGACTTAATATTAGTTTGCTATGTAAGTGGTGGTGGAAGCTAGAGAATGAATAGGGATTGTGGCAAGACATAGTCAATTTTAAATACCTAAAGAAGAAGTCCATTTGCACTGTGAAACACAGGAAAAATGACTCCCCTATGTGGGCAGATCTATTAAAAGTAAAAGATTTATATCTTCAGGGCAGAACCATGAAAGTGAGAAATGGAAAAAAACATCCTTTTGGATGGATAGTTGGATTGAAGATAGACCTCTGTCCTTAGCATTCCCTGATCTGCTCAAACTGTGTGAACAACCAAAAATCACTGTTGATAAAATCAAAGACAACATGAGTAACATCTCTTTCTCTAGATGGCTGGTTGACACTTGGAAAGCTGATTGGGATAAGATCACAGAAGATGTGAAAAACTTTAACTTTACTGAGGAAGAAGATTCTGTAGAATGGAAATTTGGCCCTAAAAAATGTTATACGGTCAAATCAATGTATGATGCTTTGTCAAGTAGTGAAGTTGGTGTCTATCATCAGTTGATTTGGAAGAGTCGTATTCCAGCAAAGATCAAAATTTTCTTATGGTTAATTTTGAACAATGCAGTCTTAACAAAGGATAACCTGCTGAAAAGAAAGTGGGTGGGGACTCCTACTTGCTATTTCTGTCAGCAAGATGAAACTGTAGCTCATCTATTTTTCCAATGCAATACGGCTAAATCAGTATGGGCTGTAATGGCCAAGAGCATTGGTGCTGCAAGCATACCAAGTGATTTTAAACGATCTTGGGAATGGTCCATGAGATGGCTACCCAATGCCAGGAAATTTCATGCTGTTGGTATAGCTGCAGTTTGCTGGGCGATTTGGAAGGCGCGCAATAAAGCTTGTTTTGATAATGTATTAGTAAAACAACCATTCTCCATTGTATGTCATGCATGTGCACTGATGTCATATTGGGCAGGTCTATTTGCAGAAGAAGACAAGAAATGCATTGAGGATGGTGTCAACATTATGCTCCAGATTGCTGTTAACCTTCTGAAGGAGGAAGAACAGGCGAAACGTATGCTGCAGGGGGGCATGATGAAGACAGGCAATGAAGTGTATTGAAATGTTGATGGCTGGTGCGCTGACGATGGATGCCTGCTTAAGAGTTCGTTTACTTTAGATGAGTAGTACTTTGGAAACCTCTGGCAATTGCGCGCTTGATTGCCTTCGAGCCGCTTGGTCACTTTCTGGTTGTATGGACTTCTATGCCTAGTGCTCTCCTTTTCTCCCTATCTGATGTCTAAACTCTGTTGTCGGTAGCAGTACCGGCTGAACTCTTGTATTTCCGTTTTAAGTAATGGAAATGGGGAATCCCCTTTATCGAAAAAAAGATCCACACCCACTCTGTCCCTATCGACTTTATGGTCTTGGACATGGGAAAAGAAGACGAGACACCTATCATTCTTGGAAGGCCTTTCCTCAGCATCACTAAAGCTATCATCTACAATGGAACATGCCAAGTTAACTTTCACTTACCAGGGGAAAAGGTACGCTGTTATTTTAAAGATTATAACTCTCCTGGATTACCAGCTTTCACCAGGTCCAACAAAAGAAGTCAGCGCTACGCTTTGAGAAGAAAAGTTGAGGAGAAGAAAGTAAAAGAAAAATCAACTACACCTGAAGAACATCCACAACCAGCAAAAGTATAGAAGAAGAAGGAGATCCCCTCAACCGAGTCATCAACACTAGAAGATTCAACATCTGGGTCACCATCAGGATCTACTGAAGAACCTTCAACATGATGACCCTAAGAAGTCTTGTTCGGAGGACTATAAACTCCGCACCCTTGCCATAAGGTAACCATGATAGTTATCTAATTACTTTAGTACATTTACTCTTTTACATATTTAAAAAAATCCTTACTGCTTTATTATAAAACTTTAAAAAGCTCTAAAGGATTAGGTTTATGGTTTACCCAGTAAGAATGTTCACTACGGTAGCACAAAAATAAATTTTTATTCCTTTGCATTATAAATATAAGAGTACAAAAAAATATAAGAATCTTGCTACACATTCATATCTGCTCATAAAGATAATCAATTACTCATTTGGCTGACCGCTAACCCATTATCATATTTGAGCCTCGAGTTTTGGTTTTTTTGTTAGAGTATACCTTTGCAGGATTATACAATTAAGGAGTGAGACCGGTCAGTGGGTCACCACTACTAAGGTTACTCTAAAGATCATTCAAAGCAAAATATGACAAACATCTAGCTTGGGGGAGGAGCATCCCCTAGTTATCAGGTAACTATACCTATGCGATTTTATCGAGTCTGTCTTATAGTCATAAAATACCAAAAATATGTGGACACATGAAGGTCCACGTCTGTTGAGTCTTTTATGAGTCTCTAATTAAAAATCTTAAAACTAATAAAAAGAAGTCTTAGTCAGTCTTAGTTAATTAGAGTGTGTCTAGAGTCAACTATGAACTAGAAAATTTTGTCTTGGAGATGATGAATAGTTGCTCTGTTGGAAGTCTTTCAAGTATACCTAGTCCTCAACCTTGAGTTCTCCTAAGTTTTGGTCATGATTGCTTTAATATAAGAATTTACTCTGAACCTAAAATTTATAGAGTTATATGCCGGAGCTAAGTCTAGGTGATTGACGGATATGATATAAGAAAATTTAAGCTGCTATTTATCTTATTCCCAACAATGCTAAATTCTGGAGATTTATCTTTTGAAAATTTAAAACTTTACATGATGAGCTCTTGTATGATAAAGTTGAATTCCTACCAAAGCCATATATGATACATACTTAGAATAGGAAACCTTTGCTCATTTATGCTGTTTGCTTTGCATTGAGTTCGGTCAACCTTTGTGTATACTTATAAGAGTCTTGTCATGCTTTTAAAATCACGATCATACACACACAATCTATCCATATATGCATTGCTCTTACCCTGAGAGTAAGCACCACCATTTTCCATTTTTTTCCAATCAACCTCAAAATGTTTTTCTCCTACACTGGGAGAGAACACCCAAAAATATACATAAACCCATAGGACAGTCTTTGTTTAATTGCTTCAAGTTCTTATTACTATCTCTTTAATCAATTATTATATCTAAGGATGCATGTGGCTATACAAAAATATTGAAAACAAAAGGGAGTAAAAGATGGACAAGTGTCCTAGCATTAAAAAATGGGTACTCAGATGCCTGCCTCCCAACGAAAAAAGAGAGAGGAAGAAAGAAAGAGTAAAGATAGCCCATGTTTTCCTAAGAAGTTCTGAAAGTCTAAGAAAGAAGAGAGATTTATTTTGAAGAGCAAAAGTAGAATTAGGATTAGCCACCACATATACACCTATCCACCATATTCCATACACATGCACATCTTGGTTTGATTGTATGACTTAATTCTCTATAGATCTATTGTTTGACTTTACAATATATGAATTGCACATATGCTTATCCTTGTTTAATGCCACTCCTATAAACTCCACTATAATCCCTAGAATTAGGAAGGCATAACATCATTGATGCCTCAGTGAGATCCACAAGTACCACATACTTTGAGAGACTGAGGGTGTCATACAATTAAGCCCGGTGTTTTATTGTGAAAACTTATAAAACTCTGGAATATTAGTTGAGTAAAGAATTTGAGACATAGTGCTTGACTTGATTGTTCTGTCTTTCAATTACTCAAGGCCCATGTGAAGGTTAAAAGCTCCATAGTTAAAGGTAATATGGGTGAGTTTGAAAGTTAGAGCAGTTTTGTCTAATCCAGAGGAAAATTTGTGTTTGAAAGCATGTATACTTGTTAGAATGAAAACATTGTGGCAACTCCTGATCCAACTCTAGGTTTTGCTAAGGGACTAGCAAAAGGTAAGCTTGGGGGAGTTGTTGACGGCGGATAGCGTCAACTTTTTATATATCAAAAGGCATGAAACATACATCAATATCTAGAAGGCTAGGGTTTTATCTAACAATTTCCATGAGTTTTGGTGATTTACTAATTTCCAGGGACTAATCCAGAAAACACCAAAAAAGGGGTATAACTACAAATCTACACCACGGAATTATTCGCAACTCAGGAATACGCCAAACTACTCTAGAAGGATCCAGAAGACACCAGAGCGAAGGGGAGGAGGAGTCACCTCCAGGTGGGGCTGGCCAGCCCCACCACCTAGGCCAGGCGGCCTCCCCCTATGGGCCCCACCTGTCATCTTTTGGAGTCTTCTTCCACCGCCTTTGAGGATCAATCTCAGCCCTACGTTAAGTTAGTTTGATCAAACGGCTGTCGTGCATCCCACCGGGTTATATAAGTGGAGCCAGACCCCCCCGGAAAACTCTAATTCATTCAATACCTCATTCAAGTCATTCAAGGTTGAGCCAGTTGAAGATCAAGTCATCTAGAGCTACAAGTTCTAGTTCCTCATAGCCCCCTAGTTCATAGTTTAGCCTAGTTAGATCTAGATTAGAGGGAGTCAAGGCATGTTAATCAGTCTTGGATTCAGAAGTTGTCAAGAAGAGAAGAGTCTGGTACAGTTCTTAAGCTTTTCTTTCTTATTGTATTATCTGCGTTTGTATGATATTTACTAGCAACATTATTTTTTATCTTAGTTTAATTATTATGTTCATTGTCTACTTCAATACATCTAGTTTAGTTGGTTTGCTATTATATTCATGCACTAGTTCGTATAGCGCTCATCTAGTTGATAATATGGTGAGTGGTAGGCAATATATAGACATGGTGTCTAGATGCTTTGCTTATCTGCGGATATCCCCAGTTGTGCCGGGTAGTGAGGTAGATCGTGGGTGTGACAGACCCATTGAGTCCTTTGTAGGCCTTCCCCCGTACGGTGGATTGGTAGAGTGGGATTGTCAGGTTAAGAGTGTATTTATACACATGAGGTTCCTGTACTCATCTTTTCCTGTACATTGCTCCGATGTGTTTGGGAATTATGCTAGTATTACTTGAGAATGATTACTAGATGTACTTGCACTAGTTGACGTAGCTTTGACATGTAGTTAAATACTTAGGAGTTATTTCTCTATTACTTGATTAGACAACGCTGATATGATTAGAGTGCTATGATGGATTAGTATTATTAGGAGATGACTGATTAATTGCTCATTTTCTTTACCATTATTATATCTATATTATCTTGTGACTTACCCCTGTTATGAGTAGAGTATATGACATTGGTTACATCGTCTATTCAATGCATATACGTATAAGTGTTATCAATACTATAGAGTAGCTTCTTAACAATGCCTTCCTAGTGGTAGAATATAAATGACAATCTGGTAATACTCTAGGTAAAATGCTATAATGGTATAATTATCTGTCCACTTGTAGAATCATTCTTAGTTTATATCCATCTTTATTTATTTCTGGTTAGTCACATAAAATGATAAGATTTAGTACCAGAGTTTATTCCTAGCTTTATAATTAGGGATGACAACCTAGTTTCATAGTTGGGAGTAAGAGTAAAGAGACTAGTGGCTAGTAGCTAAAGGTAAGTTAATTAATACCAATATTTTTAGCGTCATTGCGTGGGATAGAAATTAGAGATTTATTGCAGTGATGTTAAAAATGCCAACAATGTCTAATTTGGATGTCCTTAATAACCTAGAAGGGATGTTCAGCTGGAATATCCACAATTCAATTTGTCGAAAGTAACTGGATAGAGTGTTGGGGTGTTTAACTGCACATGATAGATTTGCTCACATACCTTATGCATTCTTGAAGCCAAATGTGCTCTTTGCGACTGCCCTAGGCCATCTATTGGATCAGATAGATGTCATGATTATTGCAGCTTGTATCATGCTGAATTGGCTGTGAAGGAAAAGAGGACCCTCTAGGCACAATGCCTATGATCTGTCCAAGAGGCATTGATCTGAGAGATGGCAAAACATTGTTTGCTACTGTTAGTGTATAAAAAGTTATCCCTGTCTATGAAGGAGCTGATATGGCAAAGTCTCCTTGCACTGCTACAGAAAACCTTTTTACAGGCGGTGCTAGAGGCATTTGTACAGGCGGCCAAGCCCACCGCCTTTGTACGAGGGGTCAGTACTAATCGGCCAAGATGCAGCGGCGGGCTGTAAGCCGCCTGTGAAAACTTGTTTTCACAGGCGGCTCACTTTGTCGGCCGCCTTTGTGTAAATAGTTATTTACACAGGCGGTTTACTATATGAGCCGCCTGTGAAAACCAGTTTTTCAAAGCGGCTCACTACGTCTTGCCGCTTTGTGTAATTATTTTTTTATTTCAAATTTTAATATTTGCCTCCACACTGTGCTATATTTGTCACATATATATATATATATATATATATATATATATATATATATATATATATATATATATTTAAGATATGTAAACATGAACCATAAAATTGCATCATACAAACAACACATATAAATATTATAGATATGTACACATAAAATCAAACATCAAGCATAAAATTACATATAATACACGTCATTTCATCTTATCCACACAACCATTTAGTGTTTACATATCATTTCGTTTCAAGTTTAGACCTGCTAGGTCTGTCGGCTCTAAATCTTTCACTTGCCAAATCGCCGGCTTCATCAAAATATGCTCCGTCACTTGGAATTATTTCTCTCATAATAAAACCGCACAAGTGCGCTACTATATTTTCCATAGTCGATTTGGAGTGAAGGGCACGTCCTTTCCTTTCTTTCTCGGCTGGAAACAAAGTTTAAAAGCATCATTGACACATGTCCAATATTAACATTTGCAACTTTAATGAGAAAACTTCATGCATAGATATTATTTACCATTTTTTGTCCCCGACGTATCGTCCCATTTGCCTTATAAACTCACACACATAGTATCCACGATGAGACCGATCCGGTGGTTGCTTGTGGCACTATATAATTAATGAGCAAAAGATTATTCTAAAATTGTCATGCCTTGTGTATTATTTATATGATGATATGTGTTCGGACAACTTACCGGATAATGGTGTTGTATCGTCAATGGCACACTAGGATCTTTTTGGGCGGCGTCGACCGGTCCTTTTTGCTTCTTATAAAACCTCCATGCCCCTGTAGATATCGAATATAAAACACTAAAGTTATTTAGAAACTCTAATTCATATAAGTACGGATCGATGTGGTTGCATGTTGGCTCACCTTTCTAAATGAACCAGGAATGTTTGATACGACTCGGGAGGATAATGTAAGGAGTCTAGGACAAGCACCTTCCCTTGGAATGGATAAATATAAAAAACAATCCAATGATCACTGCATGAATAAACGAGTGAGCGACACATGTACTTAGGGTTAACACGATAATTTAAAGTACGTATACGAGGTCACGCTTACCTAAAATTGTAGGGTGCCAATATGAAATCTACGTACTTATATCTCAGCATTGCTCTACCGAGATATAGGGCATATTAGTCCTCGTATTTTTCGTTGCAATTCCTTTACCGCTATCTTTGCAACTTGTTACGGTGTTTTGTCCTTCTCTATCTTGGCTCTATCTTCATTTGTAAGTACAAATTTGTGCATATTTTCTTGTAACCTGATTGGACTCAGGTATTCGACCATCGATCCTACAGTTAATGATCTCTGCTCGTGGTCTTGCAAACTACATACAACATCCGCATATCAGAGAGTTCATCACATTCCAAATTTAATAATAACAATGTGTGTGCATGAGTGATACTTACAGGCACCAGATTGTAATGAGTTGGACGTCAAGCCGCCTATGGTTCAACAACAGGTGCATGTCCTCAAAGGTAACAAATGCCCCGCTTTTGTCCTTGCCCGATAGCAAACACGTCTGGCGGCATGTCAACACTGCTCGCATGCGAGCCAGCATTCACTTTGCTCTCATGTACCGATCATGAAACCTTTTAATCGTCTATGGACCCTTTTCAAGCATCGTCCATTGCAGCATAGGCCTTCCGGCACATAGTTACGGGGATATTGACATAATCATCAATCGTTGGCTTTCTTATATCCTTAAGGGTCAATGGTGTACTTGGTGGCGGTTCGACATGTACATCGCCACTTGGGGCTTCCTTTGTTGGTGGCACGGCTTGGTTGCTTGGCCGGCGGCTTCCTTATTCTTTGACGATTCGAGCTCAATGACTCGTGCCGTCTGCTGCTTTCCAAGTCCTTTTAGAAATAGAGGCGTACTGCTTTGCTTTCCCCTTTTTTGGCTCATAGGGAGAAACCAATTTTGGAATTGGAAATTTCCTCACCTTCTTGGAGGCCGGTGCTTGTGGGGGAGTTTGCTCGCTTCCTTATGCTTTGGTGGTGGCGGGGGAGTTTGCTCATCTTCATTACGCTTTGGTGGTTGCGGAGGAGTTTGCTCTACCTCCTTTTCTGGTGCTGTGTCCTTCTTAGCTGGCGGAGTCTGCTGCTCAGACATGTCCTTGGCTGGCCCCTCGAGCTCATCCAGCGAGAATGTCAGATCATGTACTGGGGAGTGTGGCGGTGGCTCATAAATGTACGGGGATGCCGGAGCATGCACTGGTGATCTTTGGAGCATGCGGCGATCCGGGTTGTTGAATTGTTTCGGCCTCTTGGGATGGTTGATGCACTGGTGGAGAGGGTGCCGTTGGTGGATCAATCAACCTTACGTACCGTCTCGGCCATTGTATGAAGTTATTGATTGCTTGTCCAAGCTTCTCTATACCCTCAGAGGTCGGGATGTCGATGAAGTCGTCTTCATATCCTCTCTCGACCGTCAACACTTCCACCCTGCAGTATGCATCTTGCATCTGGACACCATGGAAACTACGTCCAGGGATAGCATTGCCTGTGGCCACTTGCTTTGTATGCTGATTTCTAAGGCCATATCCAATTAGCAATGAGCAAGGCCAAGGTTTATCAATATCGTCAACTGGATAATGGTCCTGATTTGATGTTGACGCTATACTGCTTGGAAAGGGCATAGATTGTATGGCCATCTCCGGCTACCCAAGGGTTGAGCTGGGACAAGCTGCACATATGAAGGCGCTTGTGATGACATCTGTTGAGCGGACATCTTTGCTCCCGCCAACCGCTTCATCACTTCAGGATCAGGGTTTTTAACGAAATCTTCCATTAAATCCCTAAACCTTTTGGCGGCCTGCTGCTCAAAAAAGTCCTTCATTTGCTCCTTATGTCGTTCTCTTTTCTTATACATGCCTTTCCACTCTTCACCAAACCCTTCTTTCCAAGTGGTTCTGGATGAGACGCCCCGTACACGGCCTGTATGCTCGGGGTTACCTACAACATGATATTTCATGTCAGTGTTGATTTCTATTTTACTCGAATAAAATGAAAAAAATATAATTTTGTTACCTAGAGCATGGGAAAGGCTGTCCCTCTCCCTCTGTGACTTGAAGGCACTGTCTTTTTCAGGTTTGTTGCTTCCAAAACCTTCTCAAAGAATCGGCCCGATCTCATCGGGACGGGGAGATCTCATCGCTCTCGGTGTTTGCCTTCCGAGCGCCGAAGCCAATTCGCACCGTTCGGGCACTATATCGGTCAATGCCAAGCGGCCCTCTCTCCTCTTTGCTTCGTCTTCGCCCTCCATTTAGGAATCTTGGTCTTGTAACCACCGGTGCCGAGGTGGTGGTGGTAAATGTTCTTCTTCGCAAGTTCCGAGGCGGCTTGGCTCTTAGCCTTGGAGTCGTCGGAGTTTTTATTTTACTAAAACGTGCCCCACTGTTCCGTGTGAGGGGGGAACCGCTTCGTTGGGTCCCGGCCCTTCTGCAGACCACTTTTTATTCATATCGTGCCTATAGCCCCGAAATGATATTGCTAAGCGCTTCATGACATGACCCTTGACCAAACCTTACGTTTTCCCCTCGGGAAAATGAACTTAGTGCACAATCGAGTCCAACAATTCTTCCTCTTTACTTGGGCACCATACTCCAATCACTCCGGGAGATATCAAATTCTTCCTTTACTAACCATCCAATGGCGGCCCTAAATTTGGGTAGCGCCTCTAGAGGTGCTAAGGGCTCTCCGCTCGGGCTAACCTCTCGTAATCCTATAAACTTCTTCCGGAAATCTATTCCTTCCTCTATCTCCTCGTGCCCGATCACTCTTTTTCTTTGTACTTCTTCGCTCGGAGGATGTCCCGGTCGTTTGAGGCGCCGTGTGTCCTCTCGAACATCTTGTTCTTACGCCTCCATTTCCGCAATAACTTGAGAGAACACCTCTGTCAATTCAATTGTTAGGTACATGAAATACACATGAAATATTATCTCATATAGACACTCTACTTCCATATATACCTCATCATCATCTGGATCACCTTCAGGCTCGTAATTAGGGTCATGTTCCAACTCAAGACGGGCCTTCTTAGCTCTAGGAGATTCACGTGGTGATACACTCGAGCTCCTATAAGGTTCGGATCCAGAGGACTCAGATCCCGGTGTATCTATCTGGGCATCGGCCTGCTCAGCATTTGATGGAGTACTCATCTGCAATTAACATACTCTAAATTACTAACTTTGATTATTAACAAACCCTAACAAAAAATATTGCAAACAATTATTAACAAACCCTAACAAATAATATGACTAAGTATTATTAATAAACCCTAACAAAAACATTAGTAACTATTAATAATAAACTCTAATTAACATACTCTAAATTACTAACTTTGATTATTAACAAACCCTAACCAAAAATATTGCAAACAATTAGTAACAAACCCTAACAAATAATATGACTAAGTATTATTAATAAACCCTAATAAAAACATTAATAACTATTAATAATAAACTCTAATTAACATACTCTAAATTACTAACTTTTATTATTAACAAACCCTAACCAAAAATATTCCAAACATTTATTAACAAACCCTAACAAATAATATGACTAAGTATTATTAATAAACCCTAACAAAAACATTAGTAACTATTAATAATAAACTCTAATTAACATACTCTAAATTACTAACTTTTATTATTAACAAACCCTAACCAAAAATATTGCAAACAATTATTAACAAACCCTAACAAATAATATGACTAAGTATTATTAATAAACCCTAACAAAAACATTAGTAACTATTAATAATAAACTCTAATTAACATACTCTAAATTACTAACTTTTACTATTAACAAACCCTAACCAAAAATATTGCAAACAATTATTAAGAAACCCTAACAAACAATATGACTAAGTATTATTAATAAACCCTAACAAAAACATTACTACTTATTATTAAGAAACCCTAACTAAAAATATTACTAACTAGTATTAATAAACTCTAATTAACCCTAATTAGTTACTAATTAATGGTTGGAAAAACCCTAAACCAAAATACTAATAATTAATTAACAAAAACAGAAAAAAAAAAAAAAAAACCCGGCCGGCCGGCCCGGGCGGCTGCCGAGCCCAATACGGGCCAAAGCCAAGGCCCCTGGCTGCCTGCTGCCGCCGGCAGGGAGAGCAGGCGGCGGCGGCGGCGCTCACCCCGGCGGGGGGGAGAAGAGGCGGGCTTTCCGGGCGGAGAAGGCGGGGGTCCGGCGGCGGTCACGGGCGCCACGGTGCTCCCGGCGCTCCCGTCGCGTGATGGCTGCGCGGCCGGGTGGAGTTCGGGCGGCGCGTCGGTCACGCTGGCGAGCCGGCGTGGCGGCGTTCGCGGGCAGCGGTGAGCGGCCGGCCGCGGAGGGGGTGCCGCGGCGAGGTGGCGGGAGGACCGGCGGTGGCGGTGCGGCGAGAGGTGGCGGCGCGGCGGCGAATTTCAGCAGCTTTGTCGGCGTTATTGTTTTCAAAATCGCGCCACCGGACTTAGAAATTTCGCGTCCCGCGCGTTCGGATTTATGTAGGAGGAGGTTTTCACTTTGGCGGGTCATATTGACCACCTTTGTACTAATGATTAGTACAGGCGGCTCTCCTGACGGCCTTTGTACTAATGCATTAATACAGGCGGCCCTCTAGACAACCGCCTGTACAAATTCATTTTGTACTGAGCGGGTATCAATCGAGCCGCCTTTGTATAATTTGTTTTTCTTTGCTAATTTCGGTTGAAACTTTGGAAATTCATAACAATTAGTAGAAAAATCGTAAAATAGCAAATGAGGATGTTTTGGAATCCTTGTGAGTATATATTTGTAGTGGAACTATAATATGGCATGTTTTAGTTCAAATCCTCTGCTGCAAAATTTAGTTTATATTTATTAGTGCTTCCTAGCTTTAAACTTGTATCTACTGTTTTATTGCACCAATTGGTGTGAAAATATCAAGTCCAAATTAGATGTTTCAAATATCACCTAAAACTAATATAGCTAGCTTATATATATATATAAGTTAAAGACATGCTTAAGTAATGAGTAGATACATGGTTTGTTAATTATTTTATGTACCGGTTTGTTATTTAATTAAGTTAATAATTAAAGTGTCTATTATTTTATGTACCTAGGGTTTGGGAAATAATGAAGTTAGAAAATAATATCATTGTCCAAAGGTATACAACAAGGGGAAATGTAAACATCTTGTTTAATAAGAAAGAGTAGCATTAGGTACAAATGATAAGTGATACATGAGTTACATGATAAATAATCTAGCGTGCTACAGTCCTTCCTTGTCCATCGTGGCGCACCCAGGGCAAAGAGGTTTGCGGGATACTTTTCTCAACATTTCTGATGTTTTCTTCAAAGTTTGTAAAAAGAGACATCTTGCTGAACTGGTTAACATCCTCTAAATTCATTACACCATCAACTCCTATAATTTGTTGCTTTCCAGGGATTGCTACGTGCTTTGGCTTTTGGGTACTTTTCTTTTCATTCTTAGAGAGGATTTGTTCCACATAGAAGACCTGTGCAGCACGGTTAGAAAGGATCCACGGATCATCTTTGTAACCTACTTTACTTAGATCAAGAACTCTCTGGCCATAGTTATCCACAGTGACATGTTTATCTTGAACCCATCGACATTGGAACACTGGAATCTGCAGGCGTGGACCATATTCAACCTCCCATATGTCATCAATGAACCCAAAGTATGTAGTTTCTTCACCAGTTGCATCATCTACAGCCTCACATCGAACGCCACTATTACGTGCCATGCGCTTGGTGTCCCTACAATTTGGTGGAAAATGAGAAGCCACTAATGTCATAGCTCGCCATGATGACCTGGCTTGATGGTCCGGATGCTAAAATCTTGATGGTTTCTGATTCCTCTGTCATGTCCAAATTCTTTAGCCATGCGGTGAACCGATGCTTGTGTTCCTTGTGTACCCAATCATTTGTGCATCCTGGATTATTCTCACGGAGCTCTTTCATGTGCTGCTTGGTGAATGGGTCCATTATTATGAGTTGTTGTAGTATGCTATAATGTACCTCTAGGACTATGTTGTAATATGGCGGGATGAATGATTTTCGTCCCATCCTCCCTCGTCCACCAAGCCTTCCCTCATGTCGCAACGGAGGCAAACCAATTGATACCTAGTCTTTTAGGAGATTATTACATAATGGTCCTCCAGACTCAATGGCCTCTTCTGTAGTGTATGCCTCTATCATGGAACCCTCCAGATGAGCACGATTTGACATATAGCCATTCAATACTGACATGAAACGCTCATATGTCCACATTTCATGGAAATACATGGAACCCAATGCCTCAATTTGAGGCACCAAATGAACAACAAGGTGTACCATGATATCAAAGAACGATGGGGGAAAGCACATCTCCAACTGGCTCAATGTCTCTGCAGCAAATTTCTGTAGGGACTCTAACTCATCACGGATAATTACCTTCTCAGATATCTTATTGAAGAAGTAGCTCAACCGTGTGATTGCCATCTTTAAAAACACTGGATTTATAGCTCTGATTGCAATAGGAAGAAAAGTGGTCAGCATTACATGACAATCATGTGAGTTGTAGTTGGTGAGTGTAAGGTCTTTCATTGAAACAAGACTCCTTATATTGCAGCAGAAACCAGATGGAACTTTTAAATTCTTCAACCACACACATATTGCATGTTTCTCCTCTCTGTTCAGGTTATAGCTTGCTGCCGGTAGATAGTACTTCCCATTCTCTAGGAGTACAGGGTGAAGTTCTTTTCTGATCTTTAAATGCTGCATATCCAAACGTGAATTGAGACCTTCCTTTGTCTTGCTCTTTATGTCTAGCAAAGTTCCAATTACGCTGTCAAATACATTCTTCTGAACATGCATACCATCGATCGCATGTCGTACGTCCAAATCTTTCCAATACGATAAGTACTTAAAAAAATAGACTTCTTCTTGAATGTGTCCCCTTCATTTGCCTTCACAACCTTTCTTGGTTTCCCATCTTTGGTCTTCTTTCCAAAAATAAACTTGACATTCTCAACTATCTTGTGCACTCTGTGCCCTTTACTATAACCTGATGGAGCAGTAGATTTTGATTCATCCATATTGTCAAAGTACTTGTTCATCTTTTGTAAGCGGTACTTATAGCCTGCCGGTAGCCACCTCCTATGCCTCATGTACACTATCTTGTTAGATGGAGGAAGAGACACGTGCCATGTTCCATCTATGCACTCTACACAACCAACCTTTCCCTTGAACTGGCCTGATAATGAGAAGAGAGCAGGGTAATCATTAATTGTGACAATAATAATTGCTCTCAGTGTGAATGTCTCTTTGCGGAATGCATCAATCATGTCCACACCCACTTCCCATAGTATTTGCATCTCTTGCATTAAGGGCTCCAGAAATACATCCATATCAACTCCAGGTTGTTTAGATCCGTAAATAAGAATGGTTAGCAAAAGATATTTTCTATTTTGACACAACCATGCAGGAAGGTTGTATATTGTCATGATCACTAGCCATGTGCTGTGTGTGCTGCTCCTCTTGGCAAATGGATTCATTCCATCAGTACTCAGAGCAAACCTTAAATTTTGTGGATCCTTAGCAAAGTCTGGATATTTCTTATCGAATTCTTGCCATTGCTTTGCATCGGCTGGATGTCGTAACTTTTCATCATCTTTCCTTTCATCAGAAGCATGCCAGGTCATAAGTTCTGCATCATCTGGGTTTGCAAATAAACACCTCAAACGATCAACCACGGGGAGATACCATATCACCAATGCAGGAATTCTTCTCAACGCATAATAGTCCACTTCGATATTGCTAGTGGGCTTTGAACGTTTGTCTTGTTGAGTCTTTGTTTGGGTCTTCTTTCGCTTCCTCCCTGAAGAAACAGAGGCTGCATTCTCTTCCTCTCGATAATCTTTATTCGTCTTGTACCTACTAGCACCACAGTTTGGACAAATTGTCTAAGTCTTTGTACTGATCACCCCGATATAGAATACAATAATTTCTACATGCGTGGATCTTCTCAACGCCCATCGTAAGTGGACTGACTAGCTTCTTTGCATAGTACGTGTTAGCAGGCACTTTGTTCTCTTTAGGAAGAACGTCTCCAAGTACACGCAATAAATCATTGAAGCTAACATCGGACCAACCATATCTAGCCTTAATCGTCAAAAACTGAAGAACAGCCCGTAGTGTCGACCACTCTTTGGAACAACCTTTCGACTCGTCGTACAAAGGCTCCTCTGCTGCCTTCTTCAAGGCTTCCATTCGCTTCATGAAGAATATTGATGGATCCGCATAACGGTTCATTATTGCCTCTAAGAAATCTGCATCTTCAATGGCATCAGTGTTAATTAGCATGCTGAGTTTCATTGACATCGGACGTAGCATTATGAGTTTGATTGACATCTGGCATAGTATGATGGGTTTCATTGAAATCTGGCATAGCATCACATTCATTGAGATATGGCACTGGACCCTCCACATTGATGTTACTTGCAGTGTTGTCAGTTGTCCGCATATAAGGTGTAGAACTACCCTCACTATGTTTTGTCCAAATCAAGTAGTCCTCCATAAATCCTTTACAAACCAGATGAGAATGGATTGCTTCCACATTGTCAAATACCACAATATTTTTACAGTCTGCGCATGGACAACATATGTGCTTCGCCTTTGTTCTCTGAGCATGTATCTTCACGGCATCAATAAATTTTTGGACCTCCACTACATATGATGGGTCTAATCTTGATAAGTTATACATCCATAATGACCTTTCCATATTTATCTGTAATTAGTTAGGAAAATATTGTATGTCACTCATTTTTATAATTATAAGAATTAATTAAACAGAGATGGCATCATGATTAACAAACCCTAAGTATAAGCAATAATAACAAACCCAAATTAACAAACCCTAAGTACATAAAATACTAACTAACCCTAATTAATAAACCATTAATTACTAACTAAATTAATTCACTAACCCTAAGTACATGAAATACTAACTAACCCTAACTAATAAATGGAGATGGCATCATGATTAACAAACCCTAAGTATAAGCAATAATAACAAACCCTAATTAACAAACCCTAAGTACATAAAATACTAACTAACCCTAATTAACAAACCCTAAGTACATAAAATACTAACTAACCCTAATTGATAAACCATTAATTACTAACTAAATTAATTCACTAACCCTAAGTACATGAAATACTAACTAACCCTAATTAATAAATGGAGATGGCATCTTGATTAACAAACCCTAAGTGTAAGCAATAATAACAAACCCTAATTAATAATCCCTAATTACATAAAATACTAACTAACTCTAATTAATAAACCATTAATTACTAACTAAATTAATTCACTAACCCTAAGTACATGAAATACTAACTAACCCTAATTAATAAATGGAGATGGCATCTTGATTAACAAACCCTAAGTGTAAGCAATAATAACAAACCCTAATTAACAAACCCTAAGTACATAAAATACTAACTAACTCTAATTAATAAACCATTAATTACTAACTAAATTAATTCACTAACCCTAAGTACATGAAATACTAACTAACCCTAATTAATAAATGGAGATGACATCTTGATTAACAAACCCTAAGTATAAGCAATAATAACAAACCCTAATTAACAAACCCTAAGTACATAAGATACTAACTAACTCTAATTAATAAACCATTAATTACTAACTAAATTAATTCACTAACCCTAAGTACATAAAATACTAACTAACCCTAATTAATAAACCTAGAATTCTAAAAAGTATTTATTTTCTATAATCCGAGCAAGATACAATTTACTATCAATTTACAAAAAAAATAGCTACAACTCTCTCTCTTGCCCTAGCTATGAACCGTAACCCTAACCCTAGATTTAGAGCACCTCCAATACAAGAATTAAACCAAAGAATCATTAAAAAAATAGCGGCAACGACACTAACTAACCTTTTGAAAGTTTCTCACCAAAGAAATGAAGTTAAAAACTCCCCCTTGGAATCGCCACTTCTCTGTCCGCCGCTGTACACACAACACGGGAGTAACTGTTCTTGTCTAGAGGTAGAAGAAGGGAATTTATAGCAGTATTAACACAGGCGGTTAGTAAGGAGGGCCGTCTGTGTAAATACATTTACACAGGCGGCTCTCTTAAATCTGCCGCTTTGTGTAAATAGGTGTATTTACACAGGCGGTTTAAAAATGTGAGCCGCTTTGTGTAAATGGTATTTACACAGGCGGTTGGAATTGTAAACCGCCTGTGTAAATACACCTATTTACACAGGCGGCATATTTAAGAGAGCCGCCTGTGTAAACTGTTTTACACAGGCGGTTCTCTTGTTGGGCCCGCCGTATTTTTTGTACTGGCGTCATGAATTAGTGAACCGACTCTGAAAAAAAATAAAGGTGCCAGCAAAAATGATTTTTGTACTAGTGTTGGGATGAACCTGGTAAGTTTTTCCTTCTTGTGCCTTCAGATGGTACTTATTCAGATGGTACTTATGAATGCTTTTACTAATCGTTAGCCATTCTGTATCATTGCAAAACTCTTTTGATCTTTACATCTACATCTTTGAAGGTGAATCTATCAGAGAAGTGGGTCTAGAATTCTAGATACTGAAGCACTTGTGTTGAAAATAATGAAATTGGAAAAATTATGTCTTTAACAGAGGAAAAAAATTCAGAGTTTATGGAAATTATTAGTTCTTGATCCTCTGAAGCAAGAACTTGCCAACATTCAGTCCAAACAAGGGGAACATTGCTTCATTGATTCTGATGTCAAGAGAAATTTTTGCAAGACATTCAGATGCTTAGGCAAAAAATTACATATGCAAAAACTACTCTTCTGGTACATCCGCTCTTAATTCCAAAAATGAACTGCATGGTTGATGGAGGCATGGAGTTGCACTTAGCTGCCTCCCATTACGTTTGGCATGTTTGTTGGAGACTGCTGTAAGTTACGGTTTTTTTTGGCAAGTGATATGTTGGATTTTGATGTTTTTATGTACCTTAATTCACATATTATCGCCCCTGTGATGAATAATTATTCATGGTTCAGGAAAACTCATGTAATATTGATGATCGATTACAAATGAAATGATGTGAATGTCATGTTTAAAGTATCATTTTATTTGGTAAAGTATAGTACATGTTTAAACTCAAATTATTATGGTATAATTTTTTTCCCGTTGTAACGCATGGACATTTATCTAGTTAGTATATTACAACAATACGCGCGCACAAGTCTGGGCACGGTCTCTCCTGCTCCTCTTCACTCCAAAGACAAAGAGAGCCGGTTGATAAAAGAAAATTCCTGCTCCTCTTCGTTCCAAAGACAGAGAACCGGTTGATAAAAGAAAAAATATTGTTCCAAAGACAAAGAAAACCGGTTGATAAAAGAAAAAATATTGTTAGAATAGCTGATAAGATAGAAAAAGAGCTACACAATCTTCAAAGGAACTGACCAGTTAACGCCACGGACCACGGTGGGCCAACTCAAATTTTTAAAGCAATTATGGACAAGCAAGGATCTCCAAAAGAACCGACCACTTAAAGGCCACCATAGGCCAACTCAAATTTTGAAGCCATTATGGATGGCATTCTGATCCCACAGACACCTCAAGTCCTGATCCAAGATCCCTCAAGATTACTGAACGAATTAGACAGAGACCACACCGGCTCGAGGAAGGGACATTGGGTTTGTTTGGAACCACTTAAAATCAAATCTACAAATCATTTCACCACGTGAATCGAGAAAATTCTGCTAAACACCCCACTAAAATCGATAATTTTTCCACAGCTGGAGACACGATGACGATTGAGAGATTGAACTAGTGCTCGCATTTAATACTACGGGTGTGCACGCTACGGTCCCAAACACGCCCATTTTTTCTGCAAGAACCATATAATTAAGCAATGACACCACAATAACCAAACAAGACTAGAGTAGTAGGCCGAAGAAATATAGCTAGGGGAACAAAACTAACTCATATCCAACCATTATTAAGTACATAAATACCTCAAAAGCACGTCACCGAAAGCCTCAACCTTGCTAGAGAAGGCTCGGAGGACACAAACACTGGTCCAGGAAACTGACTGTCACACTGGAGCCCTACCTACTAAAAACCTTGCTAGGCTCAGAGGGACACAAACACCGGTCAAGGGGCCTCACTGCCGCATTACTACTACTATATCGGATGAATAAATAACCAAAACAAAAATCGTAGATCTTAAGAAGTTATGAAACTTTGTAGTTAAATACTTCTTTTTTTGAATTAATTTGCCAACAAAAATTACGTTTGAATTTATCAAATTTGAATTTTGAATTCTTTCAAACAACCCTGGATGGAAAAATAGCCAAAATAAAAGTTGTAGATTTTAAAAAGTTATAAAACTTTGTAGTTGACAATTTTTTGATTTGACATAATCATGTTGTCAATAAAAACTGCGCTTGAATTTCTTAAATTTAAAATTTGATTTTTTTTAAATACCTCGGATGGAGAAATAGCCGAATGAAAGTTGTAGGAGTAGATCTCAAAAATTTTTGATACTTTATAGTTGACAACCTTTTGATTTGAAATCATCTTATCAGTGGAAACTAGGCTTAATTTTCTCAAATTTGAAATTCGAATTTTTTAAATGGCCTAGGATGGGAAAACAACCAAAATGACCGTTGTAGATCTTGAAAATTTATAAAACTTTGTAGTTAAAAACTTTTTGATTTAAATTTGTTTAGGGCCTCAAACATACAATTTACACTCGGTTGAGTATAATATATGGGTGACCAAAACAGAATCTAATCATAAGTAATATTATGGTGTAGTGGTAGTGGAGGGTACACACGAGGGAGACGGTGTGGGTTCAAATCCCACCGGTCATGTAACGTGATTTTGCGCAAAAAATGCCATGACTTGCCGAGTCGAGGCTTCCCTCGATTAAAAAATTGCTATTTTTGGGGTTTTTTCTAATTTTAATTTTGCCTAGTCTTTCTTTTCCAAGTACATTTTCGGCACTATCGAGTGCTTGCAAAGAGCTCTTTGCCAACACTTTTTTTACCGAGTGGCTTTTGCCGAGTGCAAAAGGAGTTTTGTCGAGTGGTTCAGACACTTGGCAAAGAACTCGTTTCCAGTAGTGGTCGGTATAGGTGCCAGCATCATAGTCTCACAAAATGAGCATCAACTTTAACGGTGATATCAACGTAGAGCTTGCCATGCTAATTAAATGTTGTAAAATATGCTGTCAGTGGTTAGCATCTTTTCTACTCCATCTGTCACATAATTAACATTTAAAATTAACATAGTAGATAAATGTAGAACATCACATTGAACATCGATAGAGATAGGGAGATTATTCTTTATTTGTCTCAATATTGATGATTACAACCTAAAACTTTCACGTATATAAGCCAAGATCTAAGAGTTTGATAAGAATTCGTATACAAATATATTAGAATTAGAATTCCAACCTTTATTTCTAATATTACCATAACAATGTACGTACTAGATATTTTAAATACAAACGTGTACATGATATTGGATATACGCACGTGGGAATCCCAAAGTGCAGGTGGATCGATCACATAGTAGTAGCCAACGCGCGTGGCGTGATACGTGCCCTAAGTGGCGTCTTCATCATGGAGAAGAAGGAGCGAAACTCTGCCAGGTCAAGGCTATTGCCGTCCGCCGGCAATGCCCACTCGAAGTCGCGCACAAGTGCCGTGAGGATGCACCCTATGCGAACCATGCCGAGCTCTACGCCGGGGCAATACCTACGCCCGGCTCCGAACGGCACCATCCTGATGTCCTTGGGTCCTGGCACAGGACCCACTCCCTCAGCCTCGCCACCGGCAAGGAACCTCTCTGGACGGAATTCGTCAGGGTCTGTCCATACCTTGCTGTTCCTCCCGATCTTTTGTACGTCCGTTATGACGGTTGCTGGCATGCTGTCGTTCGGTCCTCGGCAGTGACATCTCGGGGGATAATGGGCACCGGTGGATGTAGACGGAGGCTCTCCAGCATCACGGCTCGCAGGTATGGTAGACGATGGAGTCGCTCCTCGCCGGAGACGATGATGCCTTTGTCCTGCTGAAGCTGAATACTGGTGACCTCAAGGTGCAGCTTCTTCTGGACCTCCGGGTCGATGACGAGGTGGGCAAGTGTCCACTCGACACATGACACAATCGACTCGGTGTTAGAGCCAAGAAACTCAAACGCCAGCATCACCATTTCCTCGTCGGTGAGCGGGCGGCGCTTGCTTCCTGTCGTGGTTGTGGCGTCACTATCACCATTAATCTGGGTGTCAGGGATCTGGAGGTCGAGGAGTGAGTCGACGTAAGGGCGGATGCCAGTGCTGCCTCCGTAGGTCATCATGCGTTGTCGAGACTGCTTCCGCGCAGCGATGATGGGGTTGACGAGCTTGTACACCCGCCTTAATGTGCCGGAGTAGCGTAGCCACTGCCTCCAGTGCAGGAGCCTCGTCATCCAACTTCTTGAGCCTGCAAATAAGTCACTATCTTGAACGAAAGTCGATGTGAACTGCAGCACCTCACGCTCCATGGCACGCACAAAGCTGTCGCCAACGCCGTCGCCAAAGCAAAAACGCGCAGATAGCGCGAACACAGAAGCGTGGAGGCTGTCACGGATAACCACTTCACCACCGGCTGCGGCTGCGGCTGCGGCTGCGGCACCCCGCTGGGTCCGGGTGGAGAGGTCAGCAACAAGGGCTTCAGCGGCTTCCTTTTGGAGTGCCGCGAGGGGGTGGAGGCGCGTGGGGTGGAGGATGTCAGAGGTGAGGTTGCACCGAAGCACGCGCCACATGGGGCCGTGGGGCACAGTGTTTATGCTATGGGTTCCGTTGAAGTCGGAGACGTGAGATTTGGGGCGGTTGGAGAAGGCATCAGCATGGTCGACGAGCGTGAGCTGGACGATGGCAGGGTCGCTGACTACAATGGTGGGAGCAGCACCTGAGTGCTTGGTGGTGCTGCTTCGACGGAAAAAGGTAAGCAAGGCTAGAACGGCCAGCCCAAGCGTCAGGAGCAGTTGCGCTTGTGCTTCCATGGTTTTCTTGGGTGCTGAGAGGGGTGGCTTGCCATTTATATATAGACTTTGTCCTTTAATTCTAACCCTGCACTGAGAGGGGAGACGTTGAAGGCACACCCACTCCTGACCCCGCATGAAGAGGGGAGACGTTGAAGCCACACCCACTCCTGCCCCACATCCGCATATTCATAGGAGGAAGTTTGCTAAACGACATTAAAAATAACTTGTCTACCCAACAATCAGGTGTTTCAACACATCAGTTTTTTTAGCTATAGGATGAAGATCCAACAACCTCCACCTTTTCTTCTACCTCCAGCCCCAACCTCTTCTTCTACCTCAAGCACAGAACAAGATCACAGATCACAGAACAAGATCCTAGAGAGACAATTTTTTCTATAGGAAAAAAGAGACAATCACAGATGGGAGGAGAGGCCTACCTGCCACTGCCATGGCCTCCGGCGCGCGCCCATGGCTAGCGCGGGCCTCCGGCGTGGCGGCAGTGCGGCGGTGCATAGCCCATGGCTGGCGCGGGCCTCCGGGGCGGCGGCGGTGGTGGCACTTGGGCGGGCCTCCGGCTTGGCCTTGGCGGCGTGCGGGTCGGGGGACGGGTGTGGGAGGAGGAAGAAGGTGGAAGATGGTGCGTGGCCTCATGTCGGTGACAAAAAATTCTTGTGTTTTTCCCCTAAAAACAATCAGGTGTCCTATAGCATTCCTCAAAAATTTTGTTTTTTTGGCCTTTGTCTCTGTGACCCAGCGCTGATGAGGCATGTCAAATTTATTTATTTACAACCATAATAATTTAATATTACACCATGTGGCACACATGACTTGTTAGAGAATTGATTTGGCAGCATACACTACTACAAAAAATCTTTTGCAAGGCACTTTAGAATTGCTCTCCGAGGCGGTTAGCCCAAAAAACCGCCTTGGTTAATGCCTCGATTAACCGAGGCGGTCACTTTTCATTAACCGAGGCGGTTATAAAAAACCGCCTTGCAAAATAAATTAACCGAGACGGGTATCTTTAAAATATCCGCCTCGATTAATATTTATTAACCGAGACGGCTGTTGTAACGTAACCGCCTCGGTAAATACATTAACCGAGGCGGTTGCGTTATAAAGCCCGCCTCGGTTAATGTTAGGCCCATACAGCCCATTCAAGCCCAACAACAACCTCCGAGTATATATTACAAGACATCAAACCCTAGATCATTTTTCTCCCACCCTTAGCCGTCACAGGCTCCTCCCTCTCTCCCTCCCAACAATCTCCCTCTCTCACTCGTCTCCCTCTCTCACTTTTCACCCAGTCTCCTCCCTCCCTCCCTCCCTCCCCAGCGGACGCGGCGGGCCCATGGCGGCGCGGCCCTCCCTCCCTCACGGCGGCGGGCGGCGGCGCGGCGTCCGCGGGCTCTCCCGGCGGCAATAAGACGTGGGAGACTTCCCCGCCGGCAGCGCCCATGCGGGGGGCCTCTCCACCGGCGCAAGGGGCTCCCCACCATGCCCATGCCCGGCGGCGGCGGTGCAGATCCGGCAGCCCACGTGTGGATCCGGTCCCCCAGCGGCGGCGGTGGCGTGGATCCGGTCCCCAGTGGCGGTGGTGGTGGAGGCACGGGCTCCCTCTCCCTCCGACGAGCGTCCAGCGGCGTGCGGCCTCCCTCTCCCTTCCACGAGCGTCCAGCAGCGCGAGGTGGTGGTGGCGTGGCCTCCCTCTCCCTCTGGTGAGCGTCCAGCAGCGCACCATGGTGGTGGCGCGGCCTCCCTCTCCCTCTTCTTCCTCCCGAATGGCGCTCCCTCCCTCTTCTCTCCCTTGCAGATCCGGCGTTACGGCGGCGATGGAGGGTGGAGACGGTGGACAGGAACCGGATCCCGCGTCGGGGTGGCCGGATCTGACAAAGGACGACGACGAGCAGCTGCGGTGGCTGTCAGATGGGCTCACCGGCGAGTAGTGGCGGCGGCGGCGCGTGGATGGGCTTGGCGGGCCCGCGGATGGGCTCGCCGAGCTTGTCCATGGGTTTTTTCTTTTTTTTTTATTTTTTTATTTCATTAACCGAGGCGGGTAGCAAACCGCCTCAGAAAATGTCACATTAACCGTGACCTTCGATCCGAGGCGGTTGCAAAAACCGCCTCGGTTAATGGTTTTTAACCGCCTGGGTTAAGATTTATGTAGTAGTGATAGATACTGTCATTCATGATTATCCGTTGTATTATATATATGCACACTTGTCCTAGAAATGTGATGCTGAACATTCCTGTGGTCCACTAATATCTGTTCTAGCCTCCTCAATCATGATGATCGAATCGTGTAATACACCACAGAAGAAAACAACAAATCTAGAGAATTACCACTCTACGCTACAACCACATAGTACGTGAATGCAAAAACACGCTATCTAAATTAAACATTAAATTAAGTCTTCTACATTGACATAACAATAAACAAGCTTGTCACGCGTCCAACGCGGATGATGACTGGTACCGGCAAAAGGGCCTAAAAGTAGAGTGCCACCGCCCCTGGCGGGCCCCACAACCTGCCCTAGGGTGGGGGAGGAGGGCGCACGCCGGAGGGTTGGCTAGCCTACAGCTGCCACCGCCACCGCCAACCGCCGCCGCCTTCCTTTTACGTCCCCACCAACTACCTTTTTTAGTATTTATCGTTTTAGGAATAAATAAGTTATTAGATGGAAATTAGTAGATTAACTGATAGAAAGAGGAATCTGTGTTCGATAAGGATTCCTCCTCTTGCTTGAGAGCTAAGTCCGGTCAAAACTATAAATACTAGGAGCATGTAATTGCATCAATCAAGTAATAAACGAGTGAAAGCTCTTTATCTCTCTTCTCTCTCTATGCCATCGCCACCTCCTCTCCTCGCCCCAGTGCTGAAGCCGCTACTAGCCGCGCCGCCCCCTCCTCATGCCGCCGCATGCCTAGCCCTAGGGCGCAGCCGCTCCCACCACCACTTCTCGCCGTCATCACCGCTAGCCCAACCTCCCTCCCCGCTACGCTATTACAACTGTATCCGGATACCAGAACGATCCAATGGCTTCCAACACTGCCACATAGAATTCAAATAGCTTCTCCAAGGCTTCACCGCGCCTTCCTTGGCTACATCGATGAGATGCATCTATGTCTTGCCAACGTTGACGACTGTGTATGCGCCATGGAGCGAGGGCATGTCACCAGGGGCTCCTCCAACATCGATGCTTTGGCCCTGATCATCAGTGTCCTGACACCAATCTTTAGTGACATCGTTTGATGCTCCCATAGACACCACCCCTACCAACATCAATGCCGTCAACACTCTCAACAGGGAGACATCACAGATCATACAAGACACTGGCTGTTCGTTCCTCCAGAGGAAGCTGGATGAGCCTGAGATGGTTGTGAGCACCATCATCACCTCACCACTGGAACCACCACTTCACTAGGCAACGACATCACTAGCTAGTTTGATGGCCCATCCTGATGGCCAACAATTGCCGGACATGTGATTACCTGTCCTGCTAGCATCGATAGCTCCACCACAATGCGTCATTACGGACACCCCACTATGGTGACCTCAGTACATGATCTAGATAATGATGCTGACATTTGACGGTGCTACGGATCTGCTGTTGTGGATCTCCAGGATGCAGCTCCTATTCAGACTACAGTATGCCTAAGGAACAACAGGTAAAATATGTAGCATTTCACCTAACGGGCATTGCATATCTATGGTTCATGAAGATGAAATCAGCAGTGCTGATCCAAGGATGGGAAATATTCTCACAACTCATCCACCACGAGTTTGGACATCTCATGGCCACCGACTACTGTGCTCTGCACCGACACCCAGCACCGTGGATGACTAAATGGACTCCTTCACAAAGGACGACTATGCTCCAGCAATATTAGTGAGTTCGAACAAGTCCACATCTTTATTTCAGGACTCTCGTCGACTCTACGAGGCTCTCTCGCTCCGCTCAGCCCATAGATGATGGAAGCAGCAATACAACTTGGCTTGGGCACATGAATGATAGAAATCAAAACCACAGGAGAAGAAAGTCATGGAGGAGGTCATGTCTTCAACTTCTCCTACAGCGACAATGGTGATATCTAGTGATGACACCACAACCAACAACACCATTGACGGCGTGCACAATGATACCAACTACATTGCAGACGCCAGCGATGACATCGACAACCATAGCCACTCATCTTCATTGGATAGGACAGAAGGAAAGGAGATGTGCCCTATTGTGCTCGCCTTGCCTGCCGACCCTGACGCCATCATCAACATCGATGCCACCATTGAGGTCCACACTACAGTGCCAGCATGGTCGCTATGTTATGGCATCATCCACTACTACGACCGCTACTACATCCTAGTGACATCGCTGCTCCTTTAGGACTTGTTAGAAGTTTGGGTATAACATCCCCCAACTCCTAACTCTCGGGCTTCAGATAGCAACCTTGGCACCGATGACATGAGCCTTCCCCTCCAGCATACTCCTGCTACAGGAGTGGCCAAGGCATGTGCTACATTCTGCCCCTTCCGTCTTCTTTGATGACAAAGGCCAATAGTTCATACACATCGAGGGCCTTTGCATTGGCCAGAAGGAGGATAACACTTTGCTCCTATCACCTAACGACTACACCTCAGGTGACCTACTCTTCGATAACCTGCAATACTTCTGCATGTCTCCACAAACAATGATTCTAGCAGCAATGTGCCATTGCAGCAGAGGACAAATCAATGCCAGACAGGTATATGAATTACCAAGACCTCCTCGGGTTATGCAAATATTGCACCTTTTAGGCATTCTACCAGGCATGATGTTTTGAGCAGCATCGGGTCAAAGAGTGGGAGATTTCGATCCATTCATCCATTATGTCCATGGCTACATTGGCGCCTTCAACTACTGATTCCTGTTCTTGGCCAATTCCAACAACAATGACCACTACACTCTGGGCCACCTCTTGAATTAGCTTATGAGGGCACTTAGGGTACTAGGTTACCATCGGACAACATCACTGAGTGGACCAACCTTCAGCGCAAGGACACGTTGATCGAGGAAGGGGAGTTCTGTCACAGGTGTTGACGGTGGATAGCGTCAACTTTTTATAAGTCAATAGACATGAGAAACACATAAATATCTAGAAGGCTAGGGTTTTATCTAAAAATTTTTATGAGTTTTGGTGATTTATCAATTTTTAGGGACGAATCTAGAAAATAGCGGAAAAGGGGCTTCGTTATCAAAATACATCTTGGAATTATCCACTACTCGAGAATACTCCACCGAACTCCAGATGGATCCAGAAGACACCGGAGTAAACGGGAGGTGGGGCCAGCCGGCCCCACCACCATAGACCGGCCGACACCCCCTATGGGGCCCACCTATCATCCTCCGTGACCACCTTCCACCACCTTTGAGGATCAATCACAGCCCTACGTAAAGTCGGTTTGATCCAACGTACGACGTGCATCCCACTAGGCTATAAATACAGGGCCAGTCCTCCCTAGGAAACCCTAATTCATTCAATACCTCATTCAAGTTATTTGATGATCAAGTCATTTAGAGCTTAGAAGCCCTAGTTCATCCAAAACCTTTCTAGTTCATAGTTTAGCCTTGTTAGATCTAGATTAGAGGAAGTCAAGTTCTTCATCGACCTTAGATTCCTGAAGTTGTCAAAAGGAGAAGAGTTCGATATAGTTCTTAGGTTCTTTTCTTTCTTATTGTAATATCGACGTTTGTACGGTTATTACTAGCAACATTGTTCTTCATTATTATGTTCTTGATTACATTGTTCATTGTCTACTTCAATATGTCTAGTATAGTTAGTTTGCTATTATATTTACGCACTGGTTCGTATAGCACTCATCTATTCAATGGTATGGTGAGTGGTAAGTTGTATGTAGGCATAGGGCCTAGAAGCATTACCTATCTACGGATATCCCTAGTTGTGCCGAGTCATGAGCTAGATCGTGGATGTGATAGACCCATTGAGCCCTTTGTAGGCCTCCCCCCTAACGATGGTTTGGTAGAGTGAAATTGTCAGGTTAAGAGTATTTTCGTATATATGAGATTCCTGTACTCAGCTTTTTTGTTCATTGCTCTGATGTGTTTGAGAATTATAGTAGTATTACTTAATAATGATTATTAGACGTACTTGTACTAGTTTTTAGCTTTGACTATATTAGAATACTACCTCCGATGTGTTTTTGAGAAGTCAAAAAAGACTAAATTTATAGAAGATAATATCTACATTTAGATCTTTAATTTGATTTATTATAAAAAATATATTTCATGATTAAACTAATAATACTTATTAGCATCATAAACATCAATACTTTGTCATATATATTTAGTCAAAATATAGAATCTTTGACTATTAGAGATTTACACTACTTAGGAGTTATTTCTCTATATTTGGGTTAGATGATGTTAACATGCTAGATTGCTTTGAGTGAATTAGCAGTATTTTATTATGACTGATCATATTATCATTTATTTATTTATCTCTATCTTGTGACACATCCTGTTTCGAGGAGAGTTTGACATTGGCTACATCTCTTGTTCACTGCATACAAGTGTTATCAAAACTATAGATTATGGGCTTAGCCATACCTTTCTAGTGGTAGAATATAAATGACAACCTGGTAATACTCTAGGTAAAATGCTACAATGGTATAATTATCTGTCCACTTACGTAAAACATTCTTAGTTCATATACCTTTATTTATTTCTGCCTAGTCACATAAAATAATAGATTAACTTAGTACCAACATTTATTCCTAGCTTTATAATTGGGGATGACAACCTAGTTCCATGCTTAGCAGTAAAGGTAAGAGATAGGTGTGACTAGTTACTAAAGACAAGTTAATCAATACCATATATCTTGTAGCATTGTTATTCTAATGACGCTATAAGATGTCAACAAGCATTTTTGGCGCCGCTGCCAGAGAAGGTTAATAAACTTAGGAAAGTATTGATAACTCATATGCATCCTAAATAAGATCGATCACCCAATTTACCTTTAACTCAAACAGGCTTACCCTTGTTTCATCTACTTGTGTACCTTATGCAGGTAATGAATGAATGGTTTTGATCTCCCAGATAACTATACAGAAGATCTAGAGAAACATTACTTAAAAAAGGAAGTTTGCAAGGACGAGGGGTATTTTTGAATCACCATCAAAAACACTTTTCACTAAAACTCATTCTTCATAAGAGCAAGCTCCATCATCCGAAGGAGAAGAATTAGAAGCTAGCTTGACACTAGTGTTTGAAGCTATAGCTGAGAAGACACTACGCGAGTTTTCTACACCAACAACCACCAACATTCGTACTGGGCCTAATGCCAACATTGGAGACAACGGATTCGAGCTCAAGCCTGCAATCATCACTATGGTGCAAGCCAATCAGTTTTATGGGAAGACATATGAAGATGCAAGTGCACACTTACAACACTTTTTAGAGATATGCAACACCTTTACAATCAAAGATATAACAAAAGATGCCATTCTACTGTTCCTATTACCATTTTTACTTTTAGGAAAAGCAAAACAGTGGCTCTATGCTAATAAAGCAACCAACACTATGTGGGACTACTGCTCTACTGCTTTCCTAGCCAGATTCTTTCCTACAGGCAAGACCAATGTGCTGCATGGAAAGATTTCAAGCTTTCAACAATAATATGATGAATCATTCGCCGAGGCATAGGAGCGTTTTCAAGATTGCATTATAGAATGTCCTCATCATGCAATGGAGGATTGGCTATTGATGCAGACTTTCTATCACGGACTAGTCTCTAGTAACTATGAGTCCTTGGATGCTATAGCTGGAGGAGCTTTTTTATCACTCAAGCTCGCTGATGCAATAGCACTTGTTGAGAAGATGGCCTCAAACCAAAGCTGGAATAAAGAACGAACTCAACCTCGCAAGAGAGGGGGAGGTATACATCATCTTAAGGAAATTGATATAGTTACTGTGAAGCTAGACCTCACTTAAAGCAAAGACATTGAGAAGAGAGAAGTCATGCACATTAATGATTCTTGCATGACCTATGAAGAATGTGGAAACATAGGGCATTCAACAGTCAACTGCCCTGAACTCCAAGAGGTTGTGAACTACATCAATAACAACACCAACTATCGTCCTCAACAATGTTAAGGATGGAACCAATCAAATCAAGGATGGAATCAGCAACCACGACAAGGTAACTTTCAAGGTAACAATAACTATAGCAATTATAATCTACCACCCTTGAGAGATCTAGTTGCTGGTCAATCTAAATTATTGGACCAAATGCACTAGAATGAATACCTTTGCTTCTGTTATTAAAAATCAACATAGCTTCAATAAAATGTTAGAATCACATTTAGCTCAACTGGCAGCCATTGTTTCCCAAATGGAAAAAGGTAAGGTTCTGGACCAACCGAAAGATTTAGAAATTGCAAATCTTGTCTATATTCACAATGCAGGTCATTACTACACTCAACCAGCAGATGTGAAGTGGATTGACCACTCACTTCCTGAGAAGAAACTTCCTGAGAAGAAAGGTGATCCTAGACGGCCTTTCATTCCTATCTCAATAGGATGTCATACCTTTTCAGAGGTTATCTGTGATTTTGGCGCAAGTATCAATATCATGCCCAAGGTAATTTATGAAAAGATTCTAGGAGATCCTTTGTTGTACACAACTATGCGTTTGTAGCTTGCAGATCAATCTATCGGTTACCCTGAGGGAGTATTGGAAGAAGCTATTATTCACGTGGGATAATCCTATGTTCTAGTTGACTTTGTGGTTATGGAGGCTGGAGGAGATGAAAGAGCACCTATTATATTAGGCTGACCATTCTTATGCACAACCAAAGCCATCATCTACGCGGAGCATACTAAGATTGTCTTTTCCATCAAGGACAAGAAGGAAAAGTTCTCATTCAAGAACCGCATCCTCACAGTCCCTGCATTCCTATAAAAGCCATACGAACAAGCTCAACAACCAGTTAAACCTAAGAAGAAGAACAACAAAAATAGAAGAGGGAGGAAAAACAACCTTAGCTTGATTCTAGAAGAGATAGTTCAATTGATTAACTCTGTCAACACCGAACATAACCATCTGTTAGCTCCACCATACATTGTCAAGAAGGAAGATCCAGGAGTCCCAACCATTGGATACACCATTAAGCAAATAATCTTTCTCAAGACTTTCTGCGATACTGGATCAGGAGTCAACATAATGTCAAAGGTAGCATACAATTATTTACTTGGTGATGAACCATTGTTCCCAACCTATGTATAGCTACAGATGGCAGACCTATCAACAAGATTCCTTGAAGGCATAGTAAAGAACGTCGTGGTAAAGATTAAAGACTACTATATCCCTGCAGATTTCTTGGTTCTTGACATGCAGGACGACGATGATACGCCCATCATTCTGGGAAGACCATTCCTCAATACTGCTGATGCGATCATCTATGTTGGATTTGGAACGTCCACTTCCATTTACCTATTGGAAAGGTACATTGCAATTTCAATAGTTACACTAACAATGACTTGCCCAAGAGGCTACGCAATAGGAGACGCCAATCCCGCCGCAAGACAAATCAGCCTTTGAAGGCAGGCGAAGACTATCCTAATGAAGCCACAAGGTACATGGACCAATTCAATGAACAAGAAGTAGCAAAAGAACCTCACTGGAATGAATGGGAAAGAGAAGCTAAGAGAATGGAGCAGATCGCTAAACAAGAAGCAAAAGAAATACAAGAAAAAAATTAGAGATGGTTGGAGAAGAATAAGGAGACATCACTGCAAGACGGAGAGTTGACTGAGGCTTCCTCAGACAATGAATCCGACAAGTAAGTACTCTTCCCTATCTAGTCATGTCAGTAGACCTTAAATTCCGCACCCTTCGCCATAAGGCAATATGGCGGTTATCTTTATAGTAATTCCTTCCTTAGCATCTTTTAACTTGCTGCATTTAAAGAAAATAATAATAAAAATATAAAATATATATATTCTTACTACTCTATTACATCATAAAACTATAAAGCCTCATGTGAGTAGACTTATGGTGAACCCATAAGGATGTTGGCTATGGTGGAACAAAAACAAATTCACATTTATTTATTCCTTTGCATGATAAAAACAGAAAAGCTTAAAAAAGAGAGAAATAAGAATTCTGCTAAAATCTAAATGTGATAATCAATTACTCATCTGGCTACCACCAACCCCTTATCACATTCGAGCCTCGACTTCTGGTTTTCTTCTTTAGAGTACAATTTGCAAGATTACACTATGACTGAGGTGTGAGATCGATCAGTGGGCTACCACTGGTAAGTTTGCTCTAATGATCATTCAAGCACACTACAGCAAACATCTAGCTTGGGGGAGGAGCATCCCCAAGTTATCAGGTAACTATACCTATGCGATTTAGCGAGTCTGTCTTATGAAACACCAAAAATATATGGACACATGAATGTCCATGTCTGTTGAGTTTTTTGTGAGTCCTTTAGATAAAATAAAATTTGGAAACCAATAAAACAAAGTCTTAGCTATAGAGTGTATCTAGAGTTAAACTGAACAATGAAATATTATCTTGGAGATGATGAATAGTTGCTCTGTTGGAATTCGTTTCAAGTACCTAATTTTCAACCTTAAGTTCTCCTAAGTTTTGGATATAGTTGCTTTAATATAAAAATTTACTCTAAATCTGAAACTTGTGAAGTCATATGCTTGAGCTAAGTCTTGGTGATTGGGGATATAATATAAGAAAGCTTGAGCTGCTATTTATCATATTCCTAATGATGCTAAATTCTAGAGATTTACCTTTTGAAAATTTCAAAATCTTTCATGATGCTTGTATGACAAAGTTTAAACTCCTACCAAAGCCATATATGATATTTATTTAGATTAGGTGTATTGAGTTTAGTCAACCTTATTGTATACCTTATGAGAGTCTTGTCATGCTTTTAAAATCAAGATTTCACTTGCACACTCAACTTACATATGCATTACTCTTACATGGGGAGTAAGCGCAACTACTTTCATTTTTCATTCACATCCACTTTAAAATTATTTTTCTCCTATACTGGGAGTAAACACCTAAAAATATATCCCATAGGACAACCCCCTGTTTTAGATGCTCTAAATCTTTATTGTTATCTCTCCAATTGTTATTATAATCAAAGGATGCATGTGGCAATGTAAAAAAGAGAGAGAAGAGAGTAAAAGATGGACAAGTATCCCAGCAATCAAAATAATGGGTACTCAGATGCCTGCCTCTCTAAAAAAGAGAGAAAGAATAAAGATAGCCCATATTTTTCTTCAAAGTTCTAAAGTTCAAGAAGTAAGATAGATTCATTTCTACAGAGCAAGACTAGAATTAGAATTAGCCACCATATATACACCTATCCACCATATTCCTTACATATGCACATCTTGGTTTGATTGTATGACTTGGTTCTCTATGGGTCCATTGTTTGACTTTACAATATATGAATTGCAAGTATGCTCATCCTTGTTTTAATGCCACTCCTATGAGCTCCACTATAATCCTTAGTTGTAGAAAGGCATGACATCATTAATGCCTTAGTGAGATCCATAAATACTACATACCTTAAGAGACTTGAGGGTGTGATACAATTAAGCTTTAAGTTTTATTGTAAAAACTTGCAAAACTCTAAAATATTAGTTGAGTGAAGAGTTTGAGACATAGTGCTTGACTTGATTGTTCTATCTTTCAATTGCTCAAGACCCAAGTGAAGGCTAAAAGCTCTATAATTAAAGGTAATATGGGTAAGTTTGAAAATTGGAGCATTTTTGTCTAATCCAGAGAGGAATTTCTGTGTGGAACCATGTGTACTTTTGAAGAATAAAAGCATTGTAGCAACTCCTGATCAGAGTTTGTTAATAGGTTTTGCTAAGAGACTAGCAAAAGGTAAGCTTGGGAAAGTTGTTGACGGTGGATAGCGTCAACTTTTTTTGTAACACCCAAATTTTGTATTTTCTAAAATTAGATTAAATTTGATTTATTTATGCAATTGTGTGAGCATTCAAATATAGGAAATAATAAATTTTGTGGAATTAAAATGAAATATAAGTTTTATACATTTGATGCATCCATGCTGCTGCATTTATTTTGCTTGTGTGGTTGCTAAAGTTCAAAAGAATTCAAATTTGATTTGAAATTGGATTTGGAAAATCTGTTTCATAAAAGAAAAGCAATTCTTTTTCCCTCCTCCCTCCCTCTCCCTTTTGGCCCGGCCCGGCCTGCTCCTCTCCCCCTCTTTCTTCTTTTTTCACCGCAAGGCCCGCTCCCCCCCCTCTTCTGGGCCGGCCCAATGCCGCGCCCCTCTCTCCCTTTCGCCGGGTGACGGCCGGGACCGCATGTCGGCGGGGTCTTCCCCAACCTCCCGTCGCCCGCGTCGCGCGCGACATGCAACCGCCCGCACCGCACGCTGCAACCGCGCCCCGCTCCCCCACGATCTCCGCGCTGCTATAAAACGCGAGCGCCGCCACCTGCTCTCTCTTTTCCCTGCCCCGCTCTCCATTTCCGCGCTCACGGCGTCGCCACGGCAACCGCCGCCGCCTTTGCGCCCGGCCACCTCGCTCAGCGCCGTCTCCACGCTGGTTCGAAGCACGCGGTGAGTTCCCGTCCTCTCCTCTTCCTTCCCATGCCCTTATTCTTCAAAACTGAGCACCCTACGCCGTTTTTCGCGTGCGCCGGGCGAAGCTCCGCCCGCCGCCCGACCATGGAGCACCGCCCGGCGGGCCGTTCCCCCCCGCGCCGAGCCCGGGAGTGAACCCCCGTCGCCCCGCTTCCTCCCTGTGTGTTCGGCTCGCCCGAACCGAGGCCTCGGTGGCCCGAACCGCGTGCTCCGGCGAGCTTGGCGCCGCCCGGCAATGGGCGCCCGCGCCGGAGGCTTTGTTCGGCCGGCCGCCCTTTTCTCTCTCCCTCCCTTACATTCGGCGCCGGATCTTGATCCAACGGCCGAGATCGGCCGGTACCCGTTCGCCGGCCATTTCAATTAAGAGCCCCTCCACTTTTTGCTATTTACAGAGAAGCCCCTGGCCGGAATTCAAAAGTAGATTTCATATATTTTATTTCTGAAATGAAGTTCAGTCTATTTACAAGATTGCCACTGCACTATTTTGCTTATAAAATGGTCATTTTAACTCCGATTCGATCCGTTCAAGTTGCGTTAGGTTCGTAGTTAAATTCTCTACGTGTTAGTACCACTGTTAGATAGATTTGCTACTGTTTAATTTTGAGGTTAGACTAAGTTAATTAGAGTGTTTTAGGGAGTTTGTTTAGCGCATAACTTTCACGTTTTAGCTCCGAATTTTGTGATCTTCGCGTTGACGTGTTCGTAGCGAGACTTAGATTGGTTTTACAAACTTTTTATCTTATTTGGTCACTGCTGGTGTAATGTTCTAATATAGAATTTGTTTGCTTGTGTATGAATGCAATGGTGAATGTGTGTGGCTATTGCGGTGTATCGCGTACAGACGGTGAGCAGTTGGGTGGTGAGCAGGACTTCTACTTCGATGACCAGCAGGATCCACAGGAGTTCGTTGAGCAAGGCAAGTATATCACAGGATCATCCTTGTTGTCCTATTCACCTTAATCACCTTAATCATATGCATGTATCCACCTTGACAACCGTAGAGATTATAATTAGCTTTGATTTCCAGTTCCTTAACACCGGTGGGATGTGATGCATTACTTAGAAATGCTAGTGCTCTATGGTTACCATGATCTCGTAACTGACTGATAACTTATGCCTATGCTATAAAACTTGCTTTTATTATTCTGCTCACAGGGGACTAGTACACTGTGGTTGTTGTGCTAGCTTCCTCTCCATAAGGACTTATCTGTGGGCGACAATCTGGGACTTACAGTACAACCATGAGGGCTATATGGCTCTGGCTTTAGTCAAGTATGGGAACTTTTCTAACTTGTTAGAGGTTACCGAAAGGCTCAAGAGGGGTGTGTTCCGGGTCAGGTATAGTGCGGCCTCTGTCCTTATGTGTGCTGCTGCGGGTGTGAACCATTTGGAAGGGGAGGTCTACACTTGCAGGCCACAGAAACCTAGCGGCCCTAACTTGTTAGACGAACCCTTGAAAGACTTCATAGTGAACCCTGTCGACCCTCCTCGGAAGTGGGTCAAGAGGTTGGCCGCCTCGGGCAAAGGGGTAAATCACGACTCATGGTGAAAGTGTACAACCTCTATAGAGTGTGTTAAAAACTGATATATCAGCTGTGCTCTCGGTTACGAGCGGCCTTGGACCCTTATGGAATAAATGATGATATTTACTGTTAATGACTGTTTATGCTAATCATTGATCATGCTTACCTGATCATGTGTAATATTGGAAAATGGGTACGACTTGATGCTTTTCCACTGCTAAAACTGATAATCCTAAAAGCTAACTGCTGTATAATCCGTGTCAGCCTTTTGAGCCTCATTAACCCTGTGCTATACTTGCTAAGTACAAGGAGTACTTACGCTTGTTTTACTTTAAATTTTAGAAAATCCCGGATGGGTAACAGATGACTACAATGAGTTCTTCCCTGAGGACTACTAGGCGTGCCATCAACCAGTCAACCTTTTCCTGTGGAGAGAGAGCTCACGGAGAATAGCTATCTTTATGTTGTTTATGTACCAGACTCTGTTATATGTAATGACTTTATAATCGTGATGTATATGACATAGTGATGATACTTATGTAAATTTGTGACTCTTGTGTGTGATTGATCTCTGGGCATACATAAGTTTATGCATTCGGTTTCGTCCTTGAAATTGGGTGTGACAAATTGGTATCAGAGCTAGGTTGACTATAGGAAGCAAGCCTAGGTAGTTTTGGTCGCATTTAAGGTCTAACTCTATTTATTATTATGCTTATTATCTTGCTCTTGATATTTTATTAAAATGTTATCATACTCTTGTTATTTTATTAAAATGTTTATGTTACTTTACCATTATATTGTTAAAATATTGTTTCTTACTCTATCTTAACTAAAACTTATAGATGTCGACGCCTCGCCGGTCTGCCCGCCTCAACTCGTTGACCTACCGCGCCATGTTCACCCCTGCTTCATCCTAGACAGCACCACCAGCTTCACCAGCACTGCAAGCGATCCCTGAGACTGAGCCACCTCAGGCTACTCAGGCACCTCAGGCGACACCAGCACCCCAGGCTCCCGAGGTAGTGGTCATCCCCGATGACCAAGAGGACACTGTGATGGAGGATCCTGAGGTGGTGGTAGAAGACATCACCGAGGAAGACGAGGAGGAGTGGCCCATTCCTGTAGTGGCTCTTTCACCTACGCCCATTCCTGCACCAAAGGCCTGCACTGCTCCCCGCACCGGCCTCAGTACCGTGGCAAGCACCAAAGACTGCTCCCCTCCCCCTCCCTCTGAGGAGATGGGTTGGACTCTCCATTTTCACCACATGGAGGCACCTGACACCTCTCACTTCCACGGCTTGTTTGAGGAGACACTGCACTAGTACTACCCTGACTTAGGTGCAGAAATCAAATACTTCTGCATCGAGCGTACACATCCTATTGAGGGTACCTTCTTCTCCACCGAGTTGTCAGTGATGGTGTGGAACACACACCCCAGTGGGAAGAAGCTGGAGACTATGCACACTCCTACCATTCAGCGTAGGGATGTGTATGAGAGTATGGAGGATGCAGCTGAGGCAGCCTGCACCACTACCGCGGTCGTCGGTATGGAGACATGCAGGGAGATAGGTACAAGTTCCTTCCTCGCCAGGATTTTGAAGCAGGTAAGTGGGTGGTCCAGGATCCTGAGGGTGAGGAAGCCACCTTGAAGGCTACTGTGGAGCACATGAATGCCCTAACGTATGCTAATGAGAAGCTGTACATTGATCTGCGTGAGGATCAGAAGACCATCCGGCGTCTACAGCAGACGGTGGATGATTTGAGAGTCCAGCAGGGAATGCCACGCATCTACACGACCTTGTGTCCGAAGGTCACCATCGCCGACTTAGCCCCGTAGAGTTTGGGTGACCTTAGTGTTCATAGTTTACCGTTAGTGCGAGTCTCTTAGTCCTTTGTGAGTTGTGAACTTTTAATGCTTTGTTGGTTGTAATTGTGAACCTTCATGATTTGGATCTTCGGTTGAATGTTGGGATTGTGTGGGCCTGTCCACACATCTCATAGTTATGGATTTTAAAACTTAGAGCATGCTTAATATATTTGGTTCAGTTTGGTTCTATTTCTGTTATGCTGAAATCTGGAGCAGTCTGTGAAAATGTGATGCTATCTCCTATTCTGTATGTCCGAAAATTCTGAAAATTTTATGCTGGAAAGTAGACTTTTTTAGCTTTCCAAAAAGTCTAGAATCGCTGTTTTATCATTTCTGGTCCGTGAGATATTAATTGAGAAAGATCAGTCTGCTGCACAGTTTATGTTCCAGAGCAGTCTGGGTTGAGTGCTGTTTTTGGGTAACTTATTGTCTGATTCAGAGAAAGTGTACAATACGAAAGTTGTAGAGAATTTTATAAGCTTTCGAACCATATATATCATGTCTGAAAATGATGTCTAGAACATGAGATATGATAGGTTTTCTGAACTGCTGTTGCTGAAACTCGCCAGAAATCTGCACTCTTTTGTTTTTCCATTTTTACAAGAGATGTTTAGTGGAGTTATATTAAGTGTGTTTGTGTATTTTTGGACACCAGATGGATGCTTATGGTCAAGGCAGAGGCCGCGGTCGTGGTCGTGGATTTGGCCGTGGGCATGGTGTTCCCTTGAATCCGCCACCACCGCCTCCCGCTATGACCGTGGAACAATTGATGGCGATGCAAGGGCAGCTGATGCAAGCCATGCTTCAGCGTATGGATAATGAACCAGCTGGAGGACCACCGCCTGTCCACATGAGAGATAAGCGTGGTGAATTCATGAAAAGCCATCCACCAGTGTTCAACCATGCTGCTAACCCGCTGGAAGCGGATGACTGGCTAAGAGCTGTGGAGAAACAACTTAACATAGCTCAGTGTGACGACCTGGAGAAGGTATTGTACGCCTTAGGAGGGAGCAGCCCAAGACTGGTGGGAGTCCTACCAGTATGCTCGACCCAAGGACCTTCCTCCCATTACCTGGCAGGAATTCGGGGACAACTTCAGGTCCTACCACATCCCAGCAGGTGAGGTGGAATTGAAGCAAGAAGAGTTTAGATCTCTGAAGCAAGGCTCCATGTCAGTGGCGAAATACAGAGACAAGTTTGCTCAGCTGTCGCGCTATGCTCCGAACGATGTTGCTGAGGACAGTGAGAAGCAGCGTCGCTTCCTGAAGGGCTTGTATGATGGTCATCAGTTGCAGTTGATGTCCAACACTTACCCCAATTTTCAGGCCTTGGTTAACCATGCAATAGTGATTGACAACAAGCACAAGGAGATTGACGCCAAGAAGCGAAGATTCCAAGGACAGTCATCTGGGAGCAACACTCGCCCTCACGCCAATCCACAGCAGGGGTACCAGCAAAGGTACCAGGGACCATCTAATCAGTGGAATCGTGGACCCTACCAGCAGCAATCCCAGTATCAGCAGCGCCCACAGTTCCCGTAGCGTCCACAGAACCAACAGCAGGGTGGTCAGCCAGTGGCAAGACAGGGAAATCCAAACAATGCACATGTGAAGACTAATGCCCCAAACACTGCCAACACTTGTTTCAACTGTGGAAAAGAGGGGCATATGTCCTACAACTGTCCGGAGAAGAAGAATCAGCAAGCACCCCGAGTTCCAGGCAGCAACCCAGGACCGTACAACAACCAGAGGTGCATTCCTCAGAAGCCACCACACTATGGGAGAGTGAACCACGTGTCTGCTGAGACAGCGCAGGAGGCTCCAGGAGTTATGCTTGGTACGTTTGACGTCAACTCAGTCCCCGCTGTGCTTCGCATTCCTTTATTGCACACATGTTCATTAAACGACATAGCATACCACTCTGTGCACTTAAAGACACATTATTAATTAATTCACCTGGTGGGGGAATGCAAGCAACACTCTATTGCCCTAAGGTTCAACTCTCTTTAAGGGGGTAGAGTTTCATGTGAAACCCACTGTGCTAAGAACTTCTGGAATTGATCTCATACTGGGTATGGATTGGATGAAGAAACACAGTGCTGTCATTCAGTGTAAAGAAAAGGTAGTGGCTCTGACAACACCCAAGGGGGACAGAATCAATGTTGACATTGCTATGCAAGAGCAACAGATAGCTTCTGTGAATCAGCTGAGTGACGAGACAAAGCAGGAGGATCCAGTTGTGGGTGAATTTCCAGATGTGTTTCCTAATGATTTGCCAGGTATGCCACCTGACCGCGACATTGAATTTGTTATTGAGCTTTTGCCTGGTACTGCACCTATAGCTAAAAGACCATATAGAATGGGAGTAAATGAGTTAGAAGAACTTAAGAAACAAATAAAGGAATTGCAAGAGAAGGGTTTCATTCGCCCTAGTTCATCACCTTGGGGGGCACCAGTTATCTTTGTTAGTAAGAAAGATGGGACCCAGAGAATGTGTGTAGATTATCGGTCATTGAATGAGGTTACCATCAAGAATAAATACCCTTTGCCTAGAATAGATGACTTGTTTGATCAATTGAGAGGAGCTTGTGTGTTCTCAAAGATTGATCTTCGGTCTGGCTATCATCAACTGAAGATCCGTGCATCTGACATACCTAAGACAGCCTTTACAATAAGATATGGATTGTATGAGTACACAATCATGTCATTTGGATTGACCAACACACCTGCATACTTTATGTACATGATGAATAAGGTGTTTATGGAATACTTAGACAAGTTTGTAGTGGTCTTTATAGATGACATATTGATTTATTCTAAGAATGAAGAAGAGCATGCTGAACATTTGAGGTTAGTACTACAGAAACTTAGAGAGCATAAGCTGTATGCCAAGAGGAGTAAATGTGAGTTTTGGTTGAAGGAAGTATCCTTTCTTGGTCACATTGTGTCTAATGGAGGAATAGCAGTGGACCCAGGGAAGGTAGCTGATGTGTTGAATTGGAAGCCACCTACTGATGTTAGTGAGATCCGTAGCTTTCTTGGATTAGCTGGCTACTATCGGAGATTTATAGAAGGATTCTCCAAGCTGGCAAAACCTATGACTGTGCTGCTAGAGAAGAATGCTAAGTTTGTTTGGTCTGAAAAGTGTCAGGCTAGCTTTGATGAGTTGAAGAAACGATTGACTACAGCTCCAGTGTTGACCTTACCAGACCTAAGCAAGAATTTCTCGATATATTGTGATGCATCTAGATTGGGTCTTGGTTGTGTACTTATGCAAGAAGGAAAAGTAGTGGCCTATGCATCTAGACAGTTGAGGAAGCATGAGCTAAATTATCCTACACATGATCTAGAGCTAGCAGCTGTGGTTCATGCTTTAAAAATATGGAGACACTATTTGATTGGACATAAGAGTGACATATACACTGATCATAAGAGTTTGAAGTACATCTTTACTCAGTCAGATCTGAATTTGAGACAACGCTGTTGGTTGGAATTAATTAAAGATTATGACTTGGAAGTGCACTATCATCCTAGTAAGGCTAATGTTGTAGCCGATGCCCAAGAGCTATGTCAATGAGGTACATATTACTCCTATGGCCAAACAATTATGTGAGGAAATAGAGCATCTTAACTTGGGATTTGCCGTTAATACAATGGAGATGATTCTAGAACCTACATTAGAGAAGGAGATTCGTAAAGGACAGCTTGAAGATGAGAAACTAAGGGAAATAGCTGACAACATAGTGATTGGTAAGGCACCAGGCTTTCGACTGGATGATGATGGAACCTTGTGGTTTGGTAAAAGGCTATGTGTGCCAGAAAACAATGCTATTAGAGAGGCAATCTTACGTGAAGCTCACGAGTCAGCGTATTCTATACACCCTAGAAGTACTAAGATGTACTTAGGTCTTAAAGAGAAGTATTGGTGGTATGGATTAAAGAGGGATGTAGCTGGGTATGTTGCCCTATGTGATACATGTCAGAGAGTGAAAGCTGAACATCAGAGACCTGCAGGATTACTACAACCAATGAAGATACCTGAATGGAAATGGGATGAGGTAGGTATGGATTTCATAGTTGGCTTACCCCGCACTCAGAGAGGATACGATTCTATATGGGTAATAGTGGATCGTTTAACTAAGGTTGCCCACTTCCTACCTGTAATTACCACCTATACTAGTGCAAAGTTAGCTGAATTGTATATGGAGAGGATAGTGAGTCTGCATGGTGTTCCTAAGAAAATTGTATCTGATCAAGGTACGCAATTCACGTCTCACTATTGGCAGAAATTACATGAATCCTTAGGAACAAAGCTAAATTTTAGTACAGCATATCACCCACAGACAGATGGACAGACTGAAAGAACAAATCAGATATTAGAAGATATGCTGAGAGCTTGTGCCTTGCAGTATGGTACCAGTTGGGATAAGAGTTTGCCTTATGCTGAATTTTCATACAACAACAGTCATCAAAAGAGTCTTAAAATGGCACCATTTGAAGCATTGTATGGAAGCAAATGTAGAACACCCTTGCTCTGGAATCAAATAGGAGAGACACAAGTGTTTGGACCTGACGTGCTTAAGAATGCAGAAGAACATGTCAGACTGATAAGAGACAACTTGAGAGTTGCACAGTCTCGTCAAAAGAGCTATGCAGACACTAGAAGAAGAGAGCTAGTCTTTCAAGCAGGCGATTATGTGTATCTTAAAGTGTCACCTATGAAAGGGGTGAAGAGGTTCAATATGAAAGGAAAGTTAGCACTGCGTTATGTTGGTTCGTTTAAAGTGTTAGAAAGAAGAGGTGAAGTGGCTTATCAATTAGAATTGCCTGAAAGTTTGTCGGAGGTGCATGATGTCTTTCATGTTTCTCAACTTAAGAAATGTTTGCGAGTGCCTGAAGAACAGATACCTTTGGAGGAACTCAGTATTAAAGAGAACCTTACTTATAGGGAGTACCCAATCAAGATTTTGGAGATAGCAGAGAAGGTCACTAGAAGCAGAGTCATACGGATGTGCAAAGTACAGTGGAATCGTTATTCAGAGGCCGAAGCAACATGGGAAAGAGAAGATGATTTGAGATCGGAATACCCACAGTTGTTCGAGGAGTCAGCAGTGGAATCTCGGGGACGAGATTCATCTTAAGGGGGGGTAGGTTTGTAACACCCAAATTTTGCATTTTCTAAAATTAGATTAAATTTGATTTATTTATGCAATTGTGTGAGCATTCAAATATAGGAAATAATAAATTTTGTGGAATCAAAATGAAATATAAGTTTTATACATTTGATGCATCCACGCTGCTGCATTTATTTTGCTTGTGTGGTTGCTAAAGTTCAAAAGAATTCAAATTTGATTTGAAATTGGATTTGGAAAATCTATTTCATAAAAAGAAAAGCAATTCTTTTTCCCTCCTCCCTCCCTCTCCCTTTTGGCCCAGCCGGCCTGCTCCTCTCCCCCTCTTTCTTCTTTTCACCGCAAGGCCCGCTCCCCCCTCTTCCTGGGCCGGCCCAATGCCGCACCCGTGCCCCTCTCTCCCTTTCACCCGCTGATGGCCGGGGCCCGCATGTCAGCGGGGTCTTCCCCAACCTCCCGCAGTCGCCTCCGCGTCGCGCGCGACGCGTAACCGCCCGCACCGCACGCTGCAACCGCGCCCCGCTCCCCCACGATCTTGGCGCTGCTATAAAAGCAGCGGCGCCGCCACCCGCTCTCTCTTTTCCCTGCCCTGCTCTCCATTTTTGCGCATTTCGCGGCGTCGCCACGGCAACCGCCCCGCCGCCGCCTTCGCCTTTGGCGCCGGCCACCTCGCTCCGCGCCGTCTCCGCCCGGTTCGAAGCACGCGGTGAGTTCCCCGTCCTCTCCTCTTCCTTCCCATGCCCTTATTCTTCAAAAGCGAGCACCCTACGCCGTTTTCGCGTGCGGCCGGCGAGCTCCGCCCGCCGCCCGACCATGGAGCACCGCCCGGCGTGGCGTTCCCGCCAGCGCCCGGCAGGAGTGAACTCCCGTCGCCCCCGCTTCCTCCCTGTGTGTTCGGCTCGCCCGAACCGGGAACTGGGTGACCCGAACCGCGTGCTCCGGCGAAGCCAAGCGCGCCACCGGCAATGGAGCGCCGCCGAGGAGGCACTGTTTCGCCGGCCGCCCTCTCTCTCCCTCCCTTACGTTTCGGCCGTCGGATCTTGAACCAACGGCCGAGATCGGCCGGTACCCCTTCGCCGGCCATTTCAATTAAGAGCCCCTCCACTTTTTGCTATTTACAGAGAAGCCCCTGGCCGGAATTCAAAAGTAGATTTCATATATTTTATTTCTGAAACAAAGTTCAGTCTATTTACAAGATTGCCACTGCACTATTTTGCTTATAAAATGGCCATTTTAACTCCGATTCGATCCGTTCAAGTTGCGTTAGGTTCGTAGTTAAATTCTCTACGTGTTAATACCACTGTTAGATAGATTTGCTACTGTTTAATTTTGAGGTTAGACTAAGTTAATTAGAGTGCTTTAGGGAGTTTGTTTAGCGCATAACTTTCACGTTTTAGCTCCGAATTTTGTGATCTTCGCGTTGACGTGTTCGTAGCGAGACTTAGATTGGTTTTACAAACTTTTTATCTTATTTGGTCACTGCTGGTGTAATGTTCTAATATTGAATTTGTTTGCTTGTGTATGGATGCAATGGTGAATGTGTGTGGCTATTGCGGTGTATCGCGTACAGACGGTAAGCAGTTGGGTGGTGAGCAGGACTTCTATTTCGATGACCAGCAGGATCCACAGGAGTTCGTTGAGCAAGGCAAGTATATCACAGGATCATCCTTATTGTCCTATTCACCTTAATCACCTTAATCATATGCATGTGTCCACCTTGACAACCGTAGAGATTATAATTAGCTTTGATTTCCTGTTCCTTGACACCGGTGGGATGTGATGCATTACATAGAAATGCTAGTGCTCTATGGTTACCATGTTCTCGTAACTGACTGATGACTTATGCCTATGCTATAAAACTTGCTTTTATTATTACGCTCCACAGGGGGACTAGTACAATCGTGGTTGTTGTTGTGCTTAGCTTCCTCTCCGTAAGGACTTATCTGTGGGCGACAATCTGGGACTTACAGTACAACCATGAGGGCTATATGGCTCTGGCTTTAGTCAAGTATGGGAACTTTTTCTAACTTGTTAGAGGTTACCGAAAGGCGCAAGAGGGGTGTGTTCCGGGTCAGGTATAGTGCGGCCTCTGTCCTTATGTGTGCTGCTGCGGGTGTGAACCATTTGGAAGGGGAGCTCTACACTTGCAGGCCACAGAAACCTAGCGGCCCTAACTTGTTAGACGAACCCTTGAAAGACTTCATAGTGAACCCTGCCGACCCTCCTCGGAAGTGGGTCAAGAGGTTGGCCACCTCGGGCAAAGGGTTAATCACGACTCATGGTGAAAGTGTACAACCTCTGCAGAGTGTGTTAAAAACTGATATATCAGCCGTGCTCTCGGTTACGAGCGGCCTTGGACCCTTATGGAATAAATGATGATGTTTACTGTTAATGACTGTTTATGCTAATCATTAATCATGCTTACCTGATCATGTGTAATATTAGAAAATGGGTACGACTTGATGCTTTTCCACTGCTAAAACTGATAATCCTAAAAGCTAACTGCTGTATAACCCGTGTCAGCCTTTTAAGCCTCATTAACCCTGTGCTATACTTGCTAAGTACGAGGAGTACTTACGCTTGTTTTACTTTAAATTTTGGAAAATCCCGGATGGGTAACAGATGACTACAATGAGTTCTTCCCTGAGGACTACTAGGCGTGCCGTCAACCAGTCAACCTTTTCCTGTGGAGAGAGAGCTCACGGGTTTATGTACCAGACTTTGTTATATATAATGACTTTATAATCGTGATGTATGTGACACAGTGATGATACTTATGTAAATTTGTGACTCGTGTATGATTGATCTCTGGGCACACATGAGTTTATGCATTCAGTTTCGTCCTTGAAATTGGGTGTGACATTTTTATAAGTCAATAGACATGAGAAACATATAAATATCTAGAAGGCTCGGGTTTTATTTGAAAATTTTCACAAGTTTTGGTGATTTATCAATTTCTAGGGACTAATCCAGAAAAGAGGCTTAATTATCAAAATACATCTCGGAATTATCCACGACTCGAGAATACTCCATCGAACTCCAAAAGGATCCAGAAGACACTAGAGCAAACGGGAGGCAGGGCCGGCCGGCCCCACCACCCTAGGCCGGCCGGCACCCCCTCAGGACTATAAATACTAGAAGCATGTAATCACATCAATCAAGAATAAACGGGTAAAACCTCTTTATCTCTCTCTCTCTCCTCTCTCTGTACACTGCCCCGCCTCCTCTCCTTGCACTAGCACCAACGCCACCGCCTGCCTCACCACCGCCCGGCCGCACCGCCCCCTCCCTCACGTCGCCGCACGCCCAACCCTAGGGCGCCACCACCCCCGGCCGCCGCTCCCACCACCGCCCCTCGCCATCATCACCGCCAGCCCAACCACCCTCCCCGCCACTAGCAACTTTAAAAGAAAGCAAGATATAACTCCAGCATTAAAGAGAACTAATTATACCATAATTGTTTATTTGTTTGAAGAGCATATAGTGCATGCTAAGACCAAAGAGGTTTATAAGAACTAAGAGCATCTCCAAGAGTTCTATGAATCTTTCTACTAAAAAGTCCATGTTTTCCAACTCCAAAGATTTCTAAAAAAATCAAATATTGGTCCTACTGTGTTTTTTTGTTGCAACCGATCTGTTTTCCATGTGAAACATCGTCCACACGCGTACCACGCCATCGCCGTCACCTCCATCCAGCGTCGTTCCCGAACCTTGCTTCTCCCAATCACCCCAGCACCATCAGTAGTTGCTGGTCATCTAGACATTACCCTAGATCGGCAGGTACGCATCAGCAGCAACAGCAGGTAGCAACGAGAATCAGCAACAGTGCAACAGCAGGAAGGAATCAGAATGTTCACATGACTACTGATTGCGACGTTGCCATGCACCATAGTGGCACGCAGCCAGCAGCCGGCCACACAACACATGTACACAAGCTTAATAGATAAAAATGCTTGATAATGCATATAGTAGTTGGCACATACAAACTGAAGAGTACTGCTGCATAACAAGGTTCATACTGAGTATACAATTGAGGAAAAGAATAGAGAACTCTTTTAGCCTGCCGACCACTGTATGCAAATATACGCAGTCCGAGGTCTAGGGCTGTTGAAAGGTCCTAAATGACTAGATGGGTGAATAACCTAATAAAATCACTAAACAAGCCGGTTAGCAAATAATATGGCGCAACAAGTTCTGCACTAGCCTACTTGGGTTGCAAGCCACGTACCACATTCTAGTGTCCTATGCAACTAGAGCAATCAAACAACCCTAACACAATACTTGCACAAATGTAAAGGAGAGGAACCAGGGGTGCAAACCTTGCCTTTGGGAAGTAGATCAATCACCGTCTTGATTCAACAATAGAAACCCGAAGTGATGATCCTATCAACTAATATAAAATTCAAATATGATCTCGAAGGATTAATCCACAATTGAACACCAGGGACACAAGTTTTTTGTCCCGAGGTTCACATGCTTGCCAAGATGCTACTTCCTGTTATGTCGACCACACACTTGGTAGTTCGGTGACTAATAAGCGTCACAAGCCTAGGCTTCACCGGGCACCACAAAAACTCACAAGAAGTAAGGGTAGCTCAATGACACAAAATTTCACTAAGGATTCCTCTTGTGAACTCCGCACGGTAGGATCAAATCACCATATAATCACTAGGTGTGGCCAAGAACAATCACCAATCTTGCTCAACACCTCTCCGTTGCTCCAATCATCTAGGTGAAGGCAATCATGAAGAGAAATAAGCTCTCCATAGCAAAAATGATCCTTGGTGCGACTAGATACTCAATCACAAGGCAAATCTACTAGAATATCTCTTAATCTCTCTTTGGATAAAGCAAAGTGCACAAGGTGAGAGGGAGGTAGTTTGCTCAACTCTTGGGGATGTCCAAGGATGCAAAGTATCAAGAGAGATCTCCCAAGCTGTCAAACTTGCTTAAATAGGCGCCCACCAAAACACCTAGCCGTAATCCAAAAATAGACTGATCGGACGCACTGCTCGAGGTGACCGGACACATTCGGTCGTAGCGTTTGGTCCATGGATCCTCGCCACATGTCACTTGTTTTGAGCTCGGCCATCGATCACCAACGGCTAGCACAACTCGGCACAACGCTTAAGTTTTGGCCGGACGTGGGGTCCCTTGATCGGACGCATCCGCTCACACGAGCTCGCCCAAGCACGCTGCTGCTGCTCTAGCTGACCGACCAGATATGTTTGCACCATCAACTAGATGCATCTTGATGGTAATTAACGTTCATCACAAACCGTCAACTAAATGCATAAAAGAGGTCACCAATTGAAAGATAGGGGTTTTAACTGATAATTTCCATGAGTTTTCGTGATTTCATATTTTCTACAGGGTAATTCTAGAAAAGATATTTAGAAGAATTTAAACTCTAAAAAGGATAAAACTTGATCATGATGAAATACCACGGTTCGGTCTAAGAAAGAATCTAGAAGACACAAGAACGAAGTAGAGCGCGAGCGGCAGACAAGTGGGGCCGACTGGCCCCACCTGTCAAGGGGCCGACACCCCCTGGTGGTGACCTTCTACACCCTTCTGGAGTCTTCCTCCACCATCTTTGAGGATCGATCTTGGCCCTACGTGAAGTTAGTTTGATCAAACAACTGTCGTTTCTTCCCCGGGCAATAAATATGGCTATACCCCCTAAAGGCAATAAGGATCCAGCTATTCATTCGTCAAGAGTAGACTAGAAACTAGGGTTTCTAGAGATTAGAATTAGAGCTCTAGTTTTTCAAGTTCTTAGTTTAGGCTATCTAGTAAGGTTCAAGTAGAGCTGGGCGATTCGCTTGGGATTCTAGATCTGTTCGTCTAAAGATCGGTAATTTACCTTGTATCTCGTTATGACTTTGTTCTGTTTTAATATTATGTTGCTACTTATTATGTTCTTAGTTTGTTCTAGTTGCATATTTGATATAGTTATAATCAATGATGATTATATTCATAAGTTCATAAAGCACCTAATTTAGTACTCGAGTGGATTGGGTGGTATGTATTATGTAAGCATGGTGCTTAGATATTATATGTGTCTGTGATTGCTCCCTGATGTGCGGGGTCATGTGATAGATCGTAGACATGATAGGTCTATTGAGTCCTCTATAGTTTATCCCCCATACATAGGAACAATAGAGCGCATTGCAACAAAGGTGATGGTTATGTCTCAAAATCCTCTCTAGTTGCTATTCCTTATGATGTTTTCTAAGTTAATTATACTATAGATAAGAGTATGTATATTTGTGTGATCCGTAGACTTATTATTTAGGAATGACTTAGGAGTCCTTTACTTTAGCCGAATCTTGAGTTTAACCTGACTACATTAGTTGAATCTCTATTTTCTATCTTTAGAATACCATTTATATTGTGTATTTATCATTATATTTATCATTTATCTTTAATTATCCTTGCTAAAGCATTAGAGTAGTTGGTTATCATAGGTTTGCATATTTATAGTTGTAGTCATAAATCATTTTCTACCTCTTTAGATTTAAGTCCTATGTGAATAAAAGTTTTTCTTTTAGCTAAACACAAATCAACGATACTCAGAAATCTCGACGGGTAAAATGCTATAATAGAAGAATTATCTATACGCTAATGGATATATTCCATACTATTATTTTTTAGAGCTGTCAAGTATAGATTTTTCTAGTATTTTTGTCATCACGCTAGGGATGATAACTTAGTGCGAAGTGATGTTAAAAATACCAATAAGCATTTCTGGCGCCGCTGCCAGAGATATTAATTTATTTACCGTGGTATTTCATATGGGGAATTTTTTCATAAAAGATATTTTAGAAGGAAAGAGTAATATGGCTATAGATAAACTATAACCTTTTGCTTTAGCAGGCTTACCCTTGCATTGTCTTTGTTTATATATTCTGTACAGGGTAAGTACAGGATTGGTTGTGAACCATGAATTTTCATCAATTAGAAACAAAAGAGTAATATGGCTATAGATAAACTATAACCTTTTGCTTTAGCAGGCTTACCCTTGCATTGTCTTTGTTTATATATTCTGTACAGGGTAAGTACAGGATTGGTTGTGAACCATGAATTTTCATCAATTAGAAACAACCAAGAACAGAAGAAGCTCAACCTTAGCCCCTGTTTGGATGTAAAGTATTTTTTGAAGTATTAGAGAAATACTATGGTTTTACAAAATACTTTGGTTTCTGAAAGCTATTAGGTGTTTGGATGCAACAAATCTTGTAGTTTTTAAAACTATGGTTTTGTCAAAATTGTAGTCTTTTGAGTTTTAAAAACTCGACTCACAACCTGTTTTTTCTAAACCATGGTTTTATGTCTCTTTGGTTTTTAAAACCACAGTTTTGTGATACCATAGTTTTTCAAAAAACCGCTTATCCAAACAGATCCTTAGTTTATGAAGCCATGGCTGAGAAGACTTTGCATGAATTCTCTGCTCTATACATTGAGAATATTCGTGTTGGACCAACCCTCGATATTGGAGAATATGATTATGAACTCAAGCCAAGCCTCATCAACATGGTGCAAACTATCACATTCAGTGGAAAGAAGGATGAAGATGCAAGTATTCATCTATAGAATTTTCTAGAGATTTGGAGCACCATTAACATCAAGGACATATCTTAGGACGTCATGCTACTTTGTTTATTTTTGCTCTCATTGGAGGGAAGAGCGAAGCAGTAGTTCTACCAAAGTAAAGATTAGATTAAGACATAGAGAGAATATTCTAAATTCTAGAAAAGTTTTTCCAGTAAGCAAAACCAATGCCTTATGAGGAAAGATATTAGAATTTCATTGGTAGAAAGGTGAACCTATTCCATAAGCCTAGGAATGTTTTCAAGATTATATTTTAGATTGTCCTCACCATGGAATAGAAGAATAGTTGCTCATGCAAAAGTTCTATCATGGATTAGTTCCAAAGTCACATGAACAACTTGATGCCACTGCTGAAGAATCATTTATGCCACTCACTCCTGAAAAAGCTAGAAGTCTTATGTAAAAGATAGCAAAAAAATCAGAGTTAGACATACAATAATTAAACCTACCGTAAGAGTGAAGAAGTTCTAGAGGAAGTGCATGCACTATCAACCAAGATGGATGTACTATTAAATTGACTAGATCAAAGAGCCAATTACAAAAGAGATCGTCAAGCCATTCAAGAGGCATTTAATTCTCAGAATCAATATGGAGAATATTTAAGAATTAAATTTACTGATCCCTTAGAAAATATCAATATGATCATCAAAACTACTTTATAGAAACAAGGATGGAGTCAACCTTAGTCAATTAGTCAAGGTAAGTATCAAGGCAATAATTACAATTCTTCTAATCAAAGACAACCACCCTTGAGAGAATTAATATTAGAACAAGCTAGGATTAATGAAAGTATTTATAAAAAGCTTGCTTTTAATGGTTAGATCTTAGATGAAATAAATTCTATATTCAATAATTTCTCTTCTGCTATTAAAGAACAAATAATATTCAATAAAAGAATAGAATTACAAATAGCCTATTTGGATTCTATTTTGTCTACTACCACTAACCATGAGTAGGTAAAAGGAATATCTGCTAGAGGAGATAAGTCTACTCGTGATCCACCTTGTCTAAAAAGGGCACATAGACCATCATAGTTAGAGCAAGTAGAAGAAGAAGAAGAAGAAGAAGAAGAAGTAGTAGGGAAGGAAAACCACAAGATCAAGAAAGCTAAAATTTTTATGACACAAGTTCTACCACAAGATCATATGAACAATTAAGTTTAAAATTTTTATGACAGGAAAACTCGCTAGAAGTTTCCAGTTCTACCACAAATAGAAAGGCTAAAACATATGAACAATTTGTTAAGTTTATAGAGGTAATTTAGAAATTAAATATTAAGATTCTGTTGTTAGATGCCATGAGGTGCCTACATATATGAAATATCTTTGAGACATCCTCAACAACAAAACGCCACTGCCTTCTACTAAAGTCATCAATGTAACGGAGAAGTGTAGTGTAGCGATTCTAAATTCTTCTCCCATCAAGAAGAAGGATCCAGGATGTTCCACTATGGATTGCTCAATTGGAAACCAAAATTTCAAGAATGCTTTATGTGATTTGGGAGCAAGTGTCAGTGTTATGCCCAAGAAAGTCTTCGACAAGCTTAACTACTCTACGCTCACACCCACTTCAATGTGTCTGTAACTAACCGACCAATCGGTCTGCTACCCTGCAGGAATTGCAGTGAATATTCCAGTAAAAATCCAAAAAATTTTTATTCCTGTAGATTTTGTAATACTTGATATGCAGGAAGAGATAAAGAAACCATATATCCTTAGGAGACCATTCCTAAACACTACAAATGCACACATTGATGTTGGAGCCGGAGAAATAAAATTCACCATTAATAGACAAGAAAAGTGGTTTGCATTTAAGCCATGACTAGGGCAGTGTCAAATTTTAGAGTATCATGAGAAGCAAGAATCAAGGCCATCATCTCTAGGACCGAAGATCACGTCAGAGTTGGTGTTTTGTAGACTTTTGGCAGCCTTCCCAACTACTTCTTTCTCATCTATTCGAGAGTTGGAAAGGTACTGCTGCTCCGAATTGCTATTGTGTGTGCTATACTTACCCATGCATTAGTTACATTCTAGTGTCAACTAGAATAGAACCCAAGTAATAGAGAAGTACATAGGAACCTTGAACTCTCCCGTTGGCCTCTCAAGTTAGTTGACTATACATATATTATAGGATTCTCTTTTGTGTGTGACATTATGCATAACTCTTATCATTTACCACTTACCCCTGCTTAGGTCTAGTTGGTATACTAGTTAGTAGATACATGATGGTGAACTATCAATGTCTTTAGCCATTGTTTCCTAGTGGCAAAATATAAATAACGATACCTGAAATACTCCCGGGTAAAATGCTACAATGGTATTTGATCTGTGCGCTTGCGGATACTATTTCTATATTCTAAATGGTGGCATGATTTAATACCACACCGCTTGGTGTTATTGCTGGGGATGACAACTTGGCGTTCTAGTAGCGATGCTATGCCCATAAGCATTTTTAGCGCTATTACTAGAGATAACATTAGGAGGTGTCAACAAGTATTTTGGTGCCGTTGCCAGGGAAACAATTGGCGTAAAGATTTTGATATTGATCTTGATATCTGCTAACCTAGTTTGCCACTAGATTTAGTAGGTTTACCCCTGTGTTTGTTGAGTTGTGGAATAAGCAGGAAATTAATTGTTCAACCTTCTAGTGAAATTCCATAAGAACAATACAAGGGAGATATTAAAGAATCTAGGGTACCTGAACATTCATGATCCATCAACAATAGAACCCTGCCATCTCATAGGTATGTATAAACATATATATATATATATATATATATATATATTATTCTAACCATGTGTAGATTGGAAAAAAATTCATCATCACAAGAACTCGAATCACATCATATCGAGGAACAAAGATGCTGCACTACTCACAACTCCATTGTGAGTCATGGTAAGGACGATCAAGAAAGGTGAAAAAGTCTTGCTCATGGACTTTAAACTTAATGAGTAGTTATCATGTTGCATCCCACTGCATGTTTGCTTTGAACAATCCATGCATCTATTCTATCTCATATCAAATCCATAGCATGGTTAGTTCCTTGCACACATGCATAGCACTTGCATCTCTAAAAAAAGAAGAAAAAATATTGTCATCATGATCATGCTTTTATCTCTATTTGAGTAAATCTCTATGTGCTCTCATGCTACCTTTGTTTGCTATAGTATACTTTGGTTTAGAAGTACTCAACATACTTCTATAGGCTTTTTAAATTAAGCATGGTGCTTAGGTTAAAATGCCTTCCTTAGTCAAATTAGACATGGAGTCTGGTTTGATTATTGAACTAAAAAGTGCTTGTGTAGACATAGGTTATATTTGTTAAACTAACCCCTGTAGAAAGCTCATAAATACACTGGGTAAGTCTTGAGATGAACTCACATGAGAGATGAATCAAGGCTTGTGATGAAGTCCAATAGCTTTGCGCAAAAGAAGAACAACTCATCATTCATAGAAGAAGTATAAGTGTCAAAGTTCATCTTTTGCTGCAAAGTTACCTTTGTCTTGAACCATGTAAGAATGCAGTAAACAAATACAAATTTGATAAACAAAATCTATGCTAAAAGTGATCCTAAAACCATCTTGTCATTAGTGTAGATAAAAATGGACAACAACCCATATTTCAAATTTGTTGCAATCCTTCGGGTATGTGTCCATTAACATTTTTGTAGGAAAGAAAGAATAAATGTCTGTTCATGGTTTGAAACAAAAAGGAAGAAGAACAAGTGTATAGAAAGGACCAAGATAGAAAGAAATCAATGTCAGCACACTTCAACACCTTCTACACTTCACCATGATATTGGACCAATCACCCTACAAGACAAAAGGGCCTTCAGGGGCCAGTAAGAGTAGATTGACCAGCTCATTCTATTGGCCAGTCGACCTACCCTGTGTGCTCTGCCACAGTTCACCATCCCAAGCATGTTTGCATACAAGTCAAAGGAACATATGGCAAGTTTGTGGTTGGTCAAGGAAAATGATATGGACCCTTGACATAGAATTGGAGAGACCCTTACTCTATGTCTTCAAGTGAGGATAGCAATGACAAGCAGGATGCAACTTCCCCCATATAGGCCAAACTAATGCCTGCTCTCATCATCATCTTTGAAGACACCTGAATGCCGACAACAAAGACCAGGATGACGAGATCCCACTACATCATAGTGAGCATCCCTATATCAATAAACATCAGTCATCAATGGTGGTATGTCGATGGTGTCTCCCAAGTCTGTGAACAATCATGGAAGAAGGATGACACCCACAAGTCATTAGAGATGAAGCTCTCATGCAAGTACTAATGGAGTTCTTTCCTTGATCATCAAAACGGCTGGTGCATCATCAAAGAAGAATAAACTTTCCACCCGCCATTAGAAGACAAAGAAAATCAAGGAAGAACTCAAGTTTGTAGCTCCAACGGACATCAACCCAAAACTAGTAAAGATCAAGAGAGGTTGATAGAAGAAATGCAACCGTCTGCATCCTCATCTCCTAGATCCGATGGTGCAAAATAGCTGCAGCTGGCGGACAACATGACGAGATTTCTAGAGGGAGTAGCGAAGGACATCATGGTCAAAATCCACATTCACTACGTCCCGACCGACTTCACGATACTGGATATGGGAGAAGAAGATGAGACACCCATCATCCTTGGGAGGCCGTTCCTCAGCACCACCAACGCCATCATCTATAATGGATCAGGCCAAATCCACTTCCAATTCCTAGGAGAGAAGGTACATTGCCATTATAAAGATTATAACTCTCCTAGACTAGCAGCTTTCACCCTGTCCAAGAGGAGAAGCCAGCGCTGGAGGAATCGCTCTCAAAAGAGCAACGTTGAGGAGGAGGCAATCAAAGAAGAATCTACTACACCTAAGGAACATCCCCAACCTATAAATGTATGGAAGGAAAAGGTAATCTCCTCAACCGAGTCATTATCACCAGGAGGTCTAGAGTTAGGGTCCCCATACTCGGGATCCGATGAAACCCCCCAGGAGTGATGGCGATGAGAAGTCTTGTCCGGAAGACTCAAAACTATGAACCCTTGCCATAAGGTAAAAATGGTAGTTATCTATTTACTTTCTTGCACTTTTAACTCATAGTTAGTTTTTATCATCCTTATATAGAAAACAACAAAAAAATATTTGGAAAAACTCAAAGCCCCATGTGACATCCCTATAGTGCAAACTAAAGGAGTGTTCACTGTGGTGGCCTAAAAATAAAATAAAAAGTAGCAAGCATAATTTCCTTCTGCATCTAAAAATAGAAAATCTAAAAAAATAATCAATGAGCATCTTGCTGCACTCTTTGTCGCTATAAAAACATTATGGAACCTCTTACAACAACCAATCCTCGAACGGCTAACCACTAACTGTTTATCCTAATCTGTTCCACGATTTTTGGTGTTTTGTGAGATGTTTGCTGTAGGATGACTCCTGTTCATATTTTTTATACACAATTAAAATATAAAGGATTCCGCAAGCGCACAGGAAATCATTGTAGCATTTTACCAGGAGTATTTCAGGTATCGTTATTTATATTTTACCACTAGGAAATAATGGTTAAAGACATTGATAGTTCACCATCATATATCTACTAACTTAATACACCGACTAGAATAAAGTAGGGGTAAATGATAGATAATAGGAATTATGCATATATGACACACACAGGAGAATTCTATGATAAAAGAGTAGATAGCTAAAGTGAGAGAACAACGGGAGAGTTCAAGGTTTCTAAGTACTTCTCTATTACTTTGGTTCTATATAACTAATTCAGGGATAGATATAGCAATCACACAATAGCATTTTGGAGCAGCAGTACCTTTCCAACTCTCGAATAAGACTGGGAAGAAAGTTGTTGGGAAGGCTGCCAAAGAGCTCTATGAAACACCAACTCCGACGTGGTGGAATACGAAGGCTTAACAGAGCTATCACTTCTAGGGCTAACCGTAGGAATTGGGCACAACCTCAGGTAACCTATAGCCTAGACACCATGTCTACACTATCGATTACTACCCTAGTCACAATTAATAACTAGAGCACCTAATACAGGCAGAGATCCTATGCTAAAGTGTAACAAATATACTAACCAATCAAATGTAATGCATAAAAGTAAATAGAGAAGATAAAATATAGTAAAGCATAAGTCTTACAAGAATAGATACAAATACTAGAACTCTGATGACTCCTCCGGAACCCAAACGTAGCTCCGCTCTCCCTAACTCTCAACTAGAACTAATGTACTACATTAGAAAGTCTAGCCCCAATTCTCTAGAGATGAGAGGTCATCCATTCGAGGGACGCCTCTACATCTCCATAATAATGTGGTGCCCCTAGGGAGGGGGTCTGGCCCTATATTTATAGTCCGGTGGGATGCACGATGGCTGTTTGATCAAACCAACTTAAGGTACGGTGGATATTAACCCTTAAAGGCGGTGGAGGAAGCATCCAGAAGGGCGTAGGGGTTTCTTTTAGGGGGAGGCCGCCCGACATATGTCCTCAGGCCAGTCGGCCCTCCACCTCGGCCTTCGGGCCTCCGCTTTGTTGTGGTGTCTTCTGGATCTATGTAGAGCCCAATAGTGTATGTTTCCATCGCGGTTAAGTTTCGTTACTCTGTTTGATAGTTAGGCCCTTTTCCGTGGTTTTCTGGAATAATCTCTAGAAAATAATAATTCACCAAAACTCATGGAATTTGTCAGATAAAACCCTAGACTTCTCTACTTGCAAGTGTATTGACCATTTATCATGTTTATTGCACTATTAAATGTTGACGCTATCCACCTCAACAACTCCAAGAGCTAGTCCACCTAGGAATGCCCCTTGCTAGTCCCTTAGCAAAGCCTAACTAATAAACTTGGATCAGGAGTTGCTACAATGCTTTCGCTCCTCAAAAGTACACATGCCTTCAAACAGAAATTCTCCTCTGGATTAGACAAAACTGTTCTAACTTTTAAACTTACCCGTTTTACCTTTAACTATAAAGCTTTTCAACTTTCGCGTGGGTCTTGAGTAATTGAAAGATAGAACAATCAAGTCAAGCACTATGTCTCAAATTCTTCACTCAACCAATATTCTAGAGTTTTTGTAAATTTTTGAAATAAAACTCAGAGCTTAATTGTATGACACCCTCAAGTCTCTTATTATATGTGGTATTTATAGATCTCACTAAGGCATTAATGATGTCATGCCTTTCTTGACTAAGGATTATAGTGGAGCTCATAGGAGTGGCATTAAAACAAGGATGAACATACTTGCAATGCATATATTGTAAAGTTAAACAATGGATCCATAGAGAGTCAAGTCATACAATCAAACCAAGATGTGCATGTGTATGGAATACAGTGGATAGGTGAATATATGGTGGCTAAACCTAATTCTACTTTTGCTCTTTAGAAATAAATCTCTCTCTCTTGGACTTAGAACTTTCGCAGGAAAACATGGGCTATCTTTATTTTTCTTCTTTTTTTCTTTTTCTTTTCTTTCTTCTTCTTCTTTTTTAGGGATGCGAGCTTTTTAACTCTCTCTTATTTTTTCTAATAACTTTTCTTTTTGCATAGCCACATGCATCCTTGGAATACAATAAATGATTGGAGAGACAACAATAAAAACTCAATACAATAAATGATTGGAGAGATAATAATAAGAACTCAAAACATTAAACAAGGGATTGTCCTATGGGGTATATTTTTGGTTGTTTACTCCCAGTGTAGAAGAAAAATATTTTTTAAGGTGGATCTAAATGAAAGCAGAAAATGATTGCGCTTACTCCCAGAGTAGGAGCAATGCCTATGTAGCTGGAGTGTGTAAGTGATCTTGATTTTAAAAGCATGACAAGACTCTCATAAGGTATACAAGAAAGGTTGACCGAACTCAATGCAAAGCAAGCAGCATGAATGAATAAAAGTTTTCCTATTCTAAATATATATCATATATGGCTTTGGTAGGAATTCAAACTTTATCATACAAGAGCTCATCATGTAAGGTTTTTCTATTTTTATAAGACAAATCTCCAGAACTTAGTATTGCTAGAAATAAGATAAATAGCAACTCAAACTTTTTTATATCATATCCCTCAACTACCTAGACTTAGCTTAAGCATATGCCTCTACAAGTTTTAGGTTCAGAGTAAATTCTTATATCAAAGCAATCATGTCCAAAACTCGAAAGAATTTAAAGTTGAAAACTAGGCACTTAAAAGGAATTACGATAGAGCAGCTATTCATCATCTCTAAGACAAAATTTTATTGTTCTTCAGTTGACTTTTAAACTAGATAGAATTATGATCACACCTTAATAAATAGCTAAAGTATCTTTATTTACTTTTAATGATTATTCATCTCTTTATTTCTTTTTAACTAATGGACTCACAAAAGACTCTACAGACGTGGACCTTCATGTGCCCACATATTTTTTGTATTTTATGACTATAAGATAGACTTGATAATCACATAGGTATACTTACCTGATAACCAGGGGACGCTCTCCCCCAAGCTAGATGTTGTTATGGCTGGATGTTGAAGCTGAGTGGTCCTCACAGAGGAGCTCATGCTTATAAGAGCAAGTGTTGCCAGGAATACTTCAATCTCATCGCCCAGAAAGTTACTTCCTTTATATAAGGGTTAGCTGTGTATCGAGAAGGTGTACTTCGAGTGATAAAGATGAAGATACCTAGGTGAGTTTGTCTCTCGGAGTCATCCTGCAGAAAGCTCTCACAAAACACCAAAACTCGTGGAACGGTGTTAGGATAAAAAGTTAATGATTAGCCATTTTTGAGGATTAGGTGTTGTGGAGGTTTCAAAGTATTTTTATTATAACATAATTGTAACAGGATGCCCAATATTTTTGGAATTTTCTAGGTTTATATGCAGAAAGTAACTATACATGATATATATATATATATATATATATATATATATATATATATATATAATATTTTATGCCACCAAAGTGAAAACTTCTATAAGCTTTTTAGACCGCAAGGGGTTCTCACGGGGCTTCAAGTTTTTAAGATAAATTCTACCTAATGCATGCCTATTTATTTTTGTTGATTTTTATGCAATGCTAATATAGAAAAGTAAACATGCTAAAAAGAGAATAATTCATGTAATGCAAGAAAGTAAATATGGATAACTACCGATGTTACCTCACGGTGAGGGTTCGATGTTTTGAGTCCTCCGAACTGGACTCCTCCTTGCAGTAGTTCATTAATCGAGTACTTCAGTTTGCTCCTAAGGATGAGGATCGAGGTGGTGTCTCCACTAGTGGCGCTTCCAATGGTGGTTCCACCTTCTTCTGTTTCTTTTTATTAGCATCTCAAAGCCAATCATATATGCATCATTGTTACTGGTTTAGAACTTCCACTTGTAGAATTTGGAGAATCTCCCCACACTTTGCTTAAAGTATGTTCTGCTCATAAAGACAAGGTAGAGATCAAGTGCATGGGCTCTGCTAGTGGGAATACACCAGCAGAACCAGAAATTTATTCATTCTCTAACCTTAGGCACAATAAGACTGATATTGTTCATATTGTTCATTTATAACATGAGTGAGAAGATGAAAAGTATAAATATAGCATTTCAGTTTATGAGATAAAGGAGTAGAGTTTTACTTAACCTATGGAAGGATTACTCATCTTTATAAGCTATCAAGATTAACATGATGACTATCATCTTCCAAAAATAAGATATATCATATTTGAGCTCATTTGGTTAAGATTGAGATCAAGAGAATGGTGCTATGATGTGTACTCCAAGATCAAGAGGAAATGGTGACCACTTACCTTTAATATGTTACCTTTTATTACTAGAGCATGATGACACTAGATGGTAGAAGGTAGATGAATTTTGGTCTTTTCCTTCCTTACATCTTGAGTTGATCATTAGCATCTTGTCTCATATATTGTACTCCTTTCTCACTCTTCTAGACTTCTGCTTCTCTTATTATTTCTTCTCTTATGTCTTACTAGGTGATTGGTCCACTACCATGGTGAAGTGTAGAAGGTGTTGAAGTGCTCTTTCATCCATTTCTTTCTTAGTCCTTTTTATACACTTGTTCTCCTTTCTTTTCATTTTGAACCATGATCAAACATTTATTTTTTCTTTCCTGCAAGAATGTTAGTGGACAACCGAAGGATTGCAACAAGTTTAGAATATGGGTTATGGTCCATAATTTTATATGGATTTCTTCTATGCTAATAAAAGGATGGGCTTTTAGGATTACTTTAGCATAGATTTCTTTTAACAAATTTTATTGGTAGCTGCACTTTTATATGGTTCAAGGCAAAGGTAACTTGCAACAAAGGATTAAATATATAAACTTTGATACTTATAATTCTTCTATGGAGAATGAGTTGTGTCTTCCTTTTGTGCAAAGTTATTGGATATCGTCACATGCCTTGATTCATCTCTTGATGTGAGTTCATCTCTTGACTTACCCGAATTAAGTTTGAGAGTTTCCTGTAGGGGTTAGTCCAACAAAATATCCAATGTCTACTATAATAATTTCTAGTTCAATAATCAAACCAAACTCCATGTCTAGTTTTAATTAAGGAAGGCATTTTAACCTAAGCACCATGCTCAATTTAAAAGCCTATGGAAGTATGGCGAGTACTTCCAAACCAAAGCATACTATAATAGACAAAGGTAACATGAGAGCATATAGAGATTTACTCAAAGAGATGAAAGCATGATCATGTATGGTGAGAATGTTTTTTATTTTTTTCAAGTAAAGATGCAAGTGACATATATGTGTGAGAAACTAAACATGCTATGGATTTGATATGAGATGAAGTGGATGCATATGGAGACAAAGTGGATGCATATGGATTATTCAAAGTAGACAAGCAGCGGAATGCAACATGATAACTACTCATCAAATTTTAAGTCTATGAGCAAGACTTTCTCACCTTTCTTGATCATACTTACCATGACTCACAATGAAATTTGTGAGTTGTGCAGCATCTTTTGTTTGTCACATGTGATGAACTTTGAATTCATATGATGATGACTTTTTCTCCAATCTACACATGGTTAGATGAATATATATAAATGTTTATACATACCTATGAGATGGCAGGGCTTCATTGTTGATGAATCATGAACGTTCAGGCACCCTGAGTTCTTCAATATCTTCCCATGTCTTGTTCTTGTAGAATTTTGCCATAAGGTTGGAACGATTGATGTCCTGCTTATTCCACAACTCAACAAAACAAGGGGTAATTCTACTAAAGCTAGTGGTACACTATGCTAGCAGACATCAAGACCACTTTACACCAATTGTTTTCCCGGCAACGGCGTCAAAAATGCTTGTTGGTATTTATTATGCACAATTAAAATATGAAGGATTCCATAAGCGCACAGAAAACCATTGTAGCATTTTACCGGGAGTATTTTAGGTATCGTTATTTATATTTTACCACTGGAAAATAATGGTTATAGACATTGATAGTTCACCATCGTATATCTACTAACTTAACACACCGACTAGACTAAAGTAGGGGTAAATGATAGATAATAGGAATTATGCATATATGACACACACACAGGAGAATTCTATGATAAAAGAGTAGATAGCTAAAGTGAGAGGACAATGGGAGAGTTCAAGGTTTTTAAGTACTTCTCTATTACTTTGGTTCTATATAACTAATTCAGGGATAGATATAGCAATCACACAATAGCACTTTGGAGCAGCAGTACCTTTCCAACTCTCGAATAAGACTGGGAAGAAAGTAGTTGGGGAAGGCTGCCAAAGAGCTCTACGAAACACCAACTCCGACGTGGTCGAATACGAAGGCCTAACAATGCTGTCACCTCTGGGGCTACCACAACTAACCGTAGGAATTAGGTGCAACCTCAGGTAACCTATAGCCTAGACACCATGTCTACACTATCGATTACTACCCTAGTCATAATTAATAACTAGAGCACCTAATACAGGCAGAGATCGTATGCTAAAGTATAACAACAATACTAACCAATCAAATGTAATGCATAAAAGTAAATAGAGAAGATAAAATATAGTAAAGCATAAGTCTTACAAGAATAGATATAAATACCAGAACTCTGATGACTCCTTCGAAGACTCCTCCAGAACCCGGACGTAGGTCCGCTCTCCCTAACTCCCAACTAGAACTAATCTACTACATTGAAAAGTCTAGCCCCAATTCTCTAGAGATGAGAGGTTATCCATTCGAGGGACGCTTCTACATCTCCATAATAATGTGGTGCCCCTAGGGAGGAGGGTCTGGCCCTATATTTATAGTCCGGTGGGATGCACGATGGCCGTTTGATCAAACCGACTTAAGGTACGGTGGATATTAACCCTCAAAGGCGGTGGAGGAAGCATCCAGAAGGGCGTAGGGGCTTCTTTTGGGGGGGAGGCCGCCCAACATATCTCCTCAGGCCGACTGGCCCTCCACCTCGGCCTTCGGGCCTCCGCTTTGTCGTGGTGTCTTCTTGATCCATGTAGAGCCCAATAGTGTATGTTTCCATCGCGGTTAAGTTTCGTTACTCTGTTTGATAGTTAGGCCATTTTCCGTGGTTTTCTGGAACAATCCCTGGAAAATAATAATTCACTAAAACTCGTAGAATTTGTCAGATAAAATCCTAGACTTCTCTACTTGCAAGTGTATTGACCATTTATCATGTTTATTGCACTATTAAATGTTGACGCTATCCACCGTCAACAACTCCAAGAGCTAGTCCACCTAGGAATCTTCATCTACACCACTTCAAGTACACCTTCTCGATACACAGCTAATCACTATGTGGAGGAAGCAACTTCTGGTGGGATGAGATTGAGGTTTCCGGCTACACCAGCTCTTGTAAGCATGAGCTCCACCGTGAGGACTGCTTAGCTTCAATGCTCAACCATGACAACAACTAGCTTGGGGGAAGGCATCCCCTAGGTACACTGGTAAGTGTACCTATGTGATTATCAAGTCAGTCATAAAAATTGAAAAATATCAAAAATTTATGGGCACATGAAGGTCCATGCTTTTTAGAGTCTTTAGAGTCTTATATAGTATGAGTCATTGAAAGATGAAAAACCAAATAAAAATATTTGTCTAGATAGAGTCAATAAAAAGGAAGCTTTTGAGATAGTCTGAAATGATGATAAGCTGCTCTGTTGCAACACCTTTGAAGTGCCTAGAGTTTAGACATAAGTTTCTCAAGTTTTAGCTTCAACTGTTTTGACATGAAGATTTGCTCTGAGCCTAAAACATGTGGGTTACATATGCTTGAACTAAGTCTAGGTACCTGATTGATAAGATTGAGAAAGTCTGAGCTGCTATCTATCTTGTTCTAAGTGACACTAGAGTTCTAGAGATTTATCTTTTAAAAAATGCAAAAACATGATGAGTTCCTATATGACAAAGCTTATATTCCCACCAGAGCCAAACATGATGAGATAGGCTAGATAAAGTCCCACATTCATGCTGCTTGTTATGCATTGAGTTTTGTCAACCTTTGTGACCCTAGCGAGAAATTTGTCATGCTCTTGAATCAAGACCCACCTCCATATGCACTACTCTACATTGGAGTAGGCGCAACAACATGCCATTCCATCTACATCCATTTCAAAAATGTTTTTCTCCTACACTGGGAGGGAATACCAAAAATATTTCTATTAGGATAGCTACCCAATAAATGCTCCACGTTCCTATTGCTATCTCTCCAAGACCTTAAATGCCAAAAGGAGTGCTATGAGCTATGCAAAAAGATATTAAAAAACAAGAGAGAAAGAAAAGGGAAGAAGAAAAGAAAAATGGACAAGTGTCCAAATGCTAAAAACAATAGGCACTTAGAGGCCTGACTCCCTGAGAAAAAGAAAAAAATAATAGCTCATAACCTCTGGCTTGTTTTCAAAGTCCAAGAGAGAGATAGACATTCAGTGAGCTGAGTAGAATTAGGTTCCACCATATATCCACCATATCCATCCACCTATACATCTTGATTTGACTGTATGACTTGTTTCTCTATGGATCCATTGTTTGACTTCACAATACATGCACTGCAAGTTTGCTCTTTCAAATTTTCTTCTTACCTATGAGCCCCACATAAGCTTTAGTTATAGGATGAAAAGAAAGGCAACCATCATCACTGCCTTGGTGAGAATTTACAAATACCACATATATTGAGAGACTTGAGAGTGTCATACATGAGAAGCTCTGAGTTTTATTTGAAAGCCTCTTAAAAAACTCCAGAATGATAGTTGAGCGAAGAGCTTGGGACATGGTGCTTAGGTGGGATCTTTCTGTCTGTCAAGTACTCAAGGCCCAAGAAAGACCTGATAAGACCCATAGTCAAAGGTAACATGAGTAAGTTTGAGAGTCAGCTCGGTTATTGCTTAAGCTTGGAGGAGAATTTTTGTCTGAATGCAGGTATACTTTTGAGGAGTTACATCGAGGTTACAATAATGCTCTAAGAATTACAAACATCTATATCTATTTCTAAGTTTAGCTTTGCTAAGGGACTAGCAAAGGTTAAGCTTGGGGGAACTTGTTGACAGTCATTAATGTCAATTGTAAACCATTAATTATCATCAAACATGACATGAAATAAACCACAAAGCATAGGTATAGGGTTTTGATCTAACGAGTTCCACGAGTTTTGGTGAATCTATGTTTCTGCAGGTACATATTGGAAAAACTACCAAAATTGACATATATGACAGTATAAAAGTATCTCAGATGATGGATTAGAATGCACCATTGTGACAGGCTTGTCTAGACGATCGAAACGGACATATCATCTACCATATTTGGAGTTCCGGATGAAAAGATATCGCACCTGCAAGCGGCACCTACACAGAAAGGATCTAGAAGGTACCAGAAGACACCACGCTGAAGGGGAGGCCTGGCGGCCACCAGGTGGGACTGGCTGGTCCCACCCAGACAAGCCGGTCTGGCCCAAAGCCTGCTGGCGGCCCACTTCGCTCAGGTTGCTCCACCGCCTTTGAGGATTAATCTCAGCCGTCCGCCGATGTCGGTTTGATCCAAGGGCTCACGTTAATCACTCCTCCCTATAAAAGCAGCCCCAGACCCTAGGGGGAGGCATCCCCTAAAACCATAATTCATTATTCATTGGGATCCATTCGAGAGGCATCCCTTTGAGGATCATACTCTCATGGAGATCAACACACCAGGGAGATTAGGGCTAGACTCTTCAATGCAATAATTTAGCAACTTGAGAGCTAGGGTTGAGGGCTGGAGCTTCTGTGTCTCCTTCTTGTGTGCCCTTCCGTGTCTCCGGACGCGTGGAGGGCCCTCGAGGCCTCCTATTTTTCTGCCCACACCTCCACATCAGGAGAAAACGGAGCCGTTTGTCTCTATTCTGTCTCCCACGCTACGGGTCTACGTGTATCGTCATCGGAGTCCGAGGTAGTAGGCACGATCGGAATCCCCGACGACTGCCACCACTTACATCAACAAGAAGGGAGATCAGAGTTCCTGCTAGCTCACTGCCAGCGATGAGGACGTGCTCAGAGTGCTTCGAGTGTGAGCACTACTCACGCCGCCCATCTAGACGTCGTCTTCTCTGAGATCGACTTGATCTTGTCGAGGTGGACACGGCCATGCTGCAGGTCACCACCGCCGTCAATGGTTCTCCTCGGTTTGCACCCGCATGCATGCCGTAAGAATCCACCTGCGGATCACCAAGGTCGTCGTCTGGGACATCTTGACTAGCAGCGTCCATGGCGACAACGACGATGAAGCTATCACCTTCAAGCATGATCGGTGGCGCTAGCTCCCATCTCCTGCCTGCACGCACCCCACCATGGCCACCACCACAGATAATTCAGGCGGGCGAGTCCGTCATCACCTTTTGCACATGCGCTCAGTGTCCGGCGGTGCCATTATTTAATTTCAACTGGTGGGAATTTAACGTGGGACAAAAAACTAATAAGCATGTGGTTGGGGAAGACGGATGGCCTGACGGTGGCTTCGTTATCTCGTGCCTTGCGGAGTTGCGATGCAGTGCACACGGAAGAAACAAGAGGGCCCATCTCTGAAGATGAACGGATGCCGTCCATGTATGTGGAGACACAGATCGAGACATGCAGAAGAGACATACAAGCCACAGCTAGGGTTGAGAGGCTTCGTTCTGGATCTTGTCATGGAGCCTTGGAGGTCTGGTATATCTCTGTATCTTATCTTTGCAAGAATTGTTCTTTAGTATATTTATCTTCTCTATTTACTTCTATGCCTTATTTGTATGATTAGTGTAGTTATTACATCTTAGCATAGGATCTCTGCCTGTATTAGGTGCTTTAGTTATCATATGTGGCTAGAGTAGTAATCGGTAGTGTAGACACGGTGTCTAGGCTATAGGTTACCTGAGGTTGCGTCCAATTCTTATGGTTAGTTGTGGTAGCCCATAGGGTGACAGCTCTATGTGGCCTTCATATTCCATCACGTCAGAGTTGGTGTTTCGTAGACTTTTGGCAGCCTTCCCAACTACTCTTTCTCATCTATTCGAGAGTTGGAAAGGTACTGCTGCTCCGAAGTGCTATTGTGTGTGCTATACTTACCCATGCATTAGTTACATTCTAGTGTCAACTAGAATAGAACCCAAGTAATAGAGAAGTACATAGGAACCTTGAACTCTCCCGTTGGCCTCTCAAGTTAGCTGACTATACATATATTATAGGATTCTCTTTTGTGTGTGACATTATGCATAACTCTTATCATTTACCACTTACCCCTGCTTAGGTCTAGTTGGTATACTAGTTAGTAGATACATGATGGTGAACTATCAATGTCTTTAGCCATTGTTTCCCAGTGGCAAAATATAAATAACGATACCTGAAATACTCCCGGGTAAAATGTTACAATGGTATTTGATCTGTGCGCTTGCGGATACTATTTCTATATTCTAAATGGTGGCATGATTTAATACCACACCTCTTGGTGTTATTGTTGGGGATGACAACTTGGCGTTTGGCGTTCTAGTAGCGATGCTATGCCCACAAGCATTTTTAGCGCCGTTACTAGAGATAACATTAAGAGGTGTCAACAACACCCTAGAGGGCGGCGACCAGCGGCGGCGGGCATAGGCAGGGGCGGCTAGGGCGGTGGCGTGAGAGAGGGAGGAAGGAAGGAGAAGCGTGAGTGCGGGAGAGATTGGAATAATGGAACTTGCCCAATTACTTTCTTGATTCAATCCGATTACAATGGCCTAATATTTATAGTCCCAAGTGGACTCTAACGGGAAAGTCCGTATCGTACCCGGATTTTCTAGTTTTCTAATCTTAACTGCCTAAATTAGTAAATAATAATAAAAAGGTAACTTGCGGCGAAGGTCACGGCGGCTGGGGGCCATGATGGGGCCCGCGCCCCCTTGCCCGTGCACTAGGGCGGCGGCTAGGGTAACCGCCGCCTCCCCTAGCGCCCCACGCCGTCCTCCTCCTAGAACGGGCCGTGGAGCCCACCAATCTCGGCCAGATCCTCTCTGGCACCTCCTTTTGGCCCAACAACTCTATAATTTGTCACCGTCCTAATTGGACGTGTGACAGAACTCCCCTTCTCCGATCAGCGTGTCCTCGCGCTCAAATCCGAGTGGTGTCGTAGACGTCGTTCAACCCCTCATCGGTGTAGTCCACCAGCTGTCACGCCGCGTGTATGATCATGTCCTCCTCGACCCCTTTGCCGGTGTAGTCTACTAGCTGTCGCGCCAAATGCATGAGCATTGCCATCTCGTGGAGAGTGAATCCCATGGCACATTTATTGATGTTGTATGTGTATTCCAGGGAAGGTGCATCACCAATGGCGAGGAAGTAGAGAAACCATAGAGGGGCTTTGTTTGTCAGATGTGAAATTGCATACCTGTTTCTGTGATCATCCACCCTTGCTAGAGCCCGAAGGAGAGTCCCAACTGAGATAGCCAAAGGTTCCTGCCGAGCGTGTCAATGTCCGGTGGTGTATCCAGCCTGGTGTGCAGCACCTGCTGTCTTGGTTGCTCTAATCTTATCAGCCCTGGCGTATCTGAGTTCATAAGTATGTAGTTGCTGGTGCTAAAGGTGGTGCCTGCCATGACTGACATCTACATGTCCGTTGCTAGCTTGATCTCCATCAGGGGCATGTGTAGCAATTCTGAATTTACTGAATTAAAGATTGCATACCCTATTGATCTGTTGTTAGGGGTCTCAGCTTGCTTGTAGTTATCATCATTGTCATCCTTGCAAACTGGGTCGTTCCCTTCTTTCTGTGTATCAATTATCCCAAGTGGATCTCTAGAGGCATCGATGACTAAATAAAACTGGCCCGTCTGACTGCCAATAGTGATCTCATATTCTAGTGACCAGTTGAGTGGTGTTAGTAGTACTTTTGCAAATGGTGGTTAGAATGGAGTAGCTCTGAGCGCTTGGTTCACCGGTGGCCAAATAGCTGATTAACGAGAAAGGTGGCCGACCGAGCGTTCATCCCAGCAGTCATCTGAGCGTCCGTTGTTACGGCCATCAACGGTGCCTGCCATGTTGCTATTGATGACAGCCCCCTGTTTCACTGTGAACAATCCATCCATAGCATTCTTCCGTACCAGATCTTTATTGAGGGTGGTGATCGGTACCTTCATGTTGCGAGCAGTGGTGCCCTTGGGGGCATTATCCTGATCTGCAGCGATCACGCTTTCAATGATATCATATTAAACTGTGATTCCAATGTTGCTGATGGTGTTCTCGAAATCCAAATTGGTTGGATTTTGGTGATGATGTTGCTCTCAATGAACACACTGTTTCCATTGAAATATCCTAGAGATTCAACTGAAGTAATAAAGTTGGGAGTGATCTGGGTGTCAAACCTGGTGACTGGATCAGCATCTTTGAACAGCAGGCTGCTGCGAATGTTGAGGATGGCATCTTCGGTGTCCTCTAGCTCAATTGGATCTACTACCGGTAGCGAATTGCTGCCGACGACCGTTGCCTTGGTGCTAAAGGCAACCGCGCCCGTGGGGCACGCTCCTCCATAGCGTCCATCGAGGTGACGGTGGTGCCGCCCAGCTTAGTGTCGATGGCGACATGCTCCTCCATCATGGTGTTGACCAAGGATTTGTCTGTGACGATCTCAATTTGCTGTTCGCAGTAATATTGCCATCAATGGCGGTGTCCAGATCTGATCTGGCCCGGGCCATAGTGACGACAGTGTCACTGACGATCGGTGCCGGAGCATCGATGATCATCGCTAGAGCGATGATGGCTGGGGCGCCCGTGGGAGCATGCCCTAACTCTATGGCACGGCTCCTGGTGGTGTTCTCCATGCTTGCGGGCGATGTCACCGGTGACATCGGGAACAGAGCCACAGGTGCCGGTGGCGCCGTGCTCTTCTCCAGCAAGGCGAGGAGGGTTGCTCATAAACGCGAGCCAAGGATTTAGCGGATTCGTTTGGACTAACCTCCATGATGTCAATGGCGTCCTCGATCTCGGCCGGCATGAGCTCCTCCTTCCCATGGATGGGTTCCATGGTCATCTCATCCGCGATCTTGACTTTGGTGAAGCGGTTGACGCTCGCGGGGACGTTGGCGACCATAGCAGGGGCGTCAATGGTGGTGGCGCCCGTGAAGATGATCTCACGCTGGATGGCACAGAGGTGGTTGTTAAGGTCGCGCAGATTCATCTCGTCGGCGAGGGCGCGCTCCTTCACCATAGCACGCTCCTTCTCTATGGCACGGTTGTGGATGTCGGTCAATCGACGGAGCTGCTCATGTAGCTCACGCAGTTCGTCGTTGATGGTGGGAGCCATTAGATCCAATCTATGAATCCTCCTGGACTCGTGATACCAGTTGTAACACATGCAGCGGGGAGGGTGGATTGGGGCTAGTGGATTGGGGAAGGAAGAGAGGGAGGAGGGAGTGGCGCGCGCCCTAGAGGGCGGCGACCAATGGCAGCGCGGCGGCGGGCGCAGGTAGGGGTGGCTAGGGAGGTGGCGTGAGAGAGGGAGGGAGAAAGGAGAAGGCGCGAGCGCGGGAGAGATTGAAATACTGTGACTTGTCCAATTAATTTCTTGATTCAGTTCAATTACAATGGCCTAATATTTATGGTAAAGACTTCAATACAGCCGTCCGTATTTTAGTCAGAGTGCACGGCTCCCTCTCCACTCACGCCCGCACCTGCTCCAGACCGACACAACGACACCTGCTCGTCTTCCACGCGTGTGCCTCCCATGGCTGCGACTCCTGTGTCCTCTCCCTCCCTCTCCCCATGACCTGCGCCAACTTTTGATGAGGGCCCGGATCTGGCGGCGGCATGGACTCTCCTCTCCCTCCCTCACTCCTCTCTCTCCCGGGCGACCTCCTCCCTAACTCTAACGAGCGGATCCGGCGGCCATGGCAAATCTAGTGGTGGCCGTGGCGGATCCGGCCAGGGGTCCTCCTCCTCCTTCGGCTCTGTCTCGTCCCGCTCCCGGTCATGCTGTAGCTCCATCTCGTCGTTGTCCTCCAAGTCCCGGAGCCGGTCCCCTCCTCCGGCTAAGCGTCGTCGTCCTCCCAGTCCTGGAGCCGGCCCCCTCCTACGGCTAAGCGCAGGTGAGGCTCGGCCCTACACCCTATGGATCCACCTATTCTAGGCTAATCTATTAGGTTGTTGCATTTGTTCAGAGTTTTTTTTCGTGTATGTTGGTTGTCGTCTAGGTAGCAAATTATCCCCTGTTTCAACTTTACGATTTACTTATTTATTTGATTGTCACTTTGTCAAACCCTTGTGCCTTCTGTAGCTTAATCCTAAGCCTTGAGATGGCCGCAACTAGACTGTTTAGAATGAGGCTACTTGATTCAGATATTTTTACACTTCAGCGTGGCTTGCGTGTTCAAACTACTTCTATTGAATACAGTTTACAGTTTTACCTTGTGGTGCTCAACAGTATGAATGTTGTCATTCAGCATTGGACAGAGTTTGATAACAGTTTTTTAATGTTGAATTTAGTTTTTCAATCATGCTCGTGATAGGCTGGAAATATAAGTTAAATGTGTGACCCAGAATGCATAGTTCAGATGGACACCTTTTATCAGTTCCAGTTCCCTTCTGTAGGCTTTATTATTTGTAGTTGTGCCTTTTGCAGTTTCTATAATAGTAGAGGTCTATGCTACATTTGCTACGCAGCTCAATTTGTTGACATCATTTTATTGATTGAATCCATCCCGTCTCATGATTTTTTTATTCACCCTGTTAACATATTTTTGTCGCTGTCACTGGCTGTTGCTGGTTCTCTTTAACTTGTCTATTTTCATGAACAGATGTGGAGCGTTGCTTTGCCTTTGGAAGAGATGTTGTTGCCGCTGCCCGCTGCAACCATATAGCACTGCATAAGCAACAATGTCGGTTTAGTGAATGGCAAGGTCCTCGCTGATGGTGGGGATGGCAAGGATCTGAAGCTGGCTATCAGGAAGAAAATATAAATGAGATAGAACAAGAGCAGATTGGGCATAGTCATATCTCATGGTAAGGAAACAACCGTTCCTGTTTCCTTGACAAAGATATATTTTCTGTGGACAGCTGTATGCTTCTAAGTGGTTATTTATACTATTTATTATGCGCTTGTTACCTTCGTACCTAAGCTGGGGTATCCTATTTTTAGTTCTGATGAATGTTCTTAACATGCTACCAGTGGATCTTTATTATTATTCCATAATATCTCATGCATTGAGCACTTAAGCAATCTGATACTACTGCACATAAGGTGTATACTGAGAGCTGGCTGAACGACGACATTAAGAAATACCAAAGCTGAAGTTCTTTTTTTTTATTTTTAGTTTGACTTTGCACCTGAGGTTCACCTGTTTAGATTTCAAAGTTGAATATGTGTACGTATGGCTAGGCAAGCCTTTTTTCCCATGATTTTTTTCAGTTGAAACAAATATATTTTTCCAAAATTCTTTTGTTTGTTCGAGCTCAGTCTGCTGTGTACACAAAGAGGTTGTTGGCCTAATTTTGGCTTCTCAGTTATTCAGAACCACATGACCCAGTACTTTCTACACTGTCTACTATTCAAATACATGACTTAGCAGGTGTATTTGAGATTCTGCGTTTGACACCTTTGTATATTTAGGCAACAATATATCATTTAGATAGGGAACGGTATCAGCTTTGTTTTCTCTATTGTTATGCTGATGACCTGGTCATGAATGGCAAGGTGGTCGCCGACGGTGGAGTGGTCGCCGGATGGGGATTGCAATGAGAAGGGCGGAGGCGGTTCTAAGAAAGCATCTCTATAAAGGTTGCATCGATGTGAGTGTTTGCGATATGATTTTAATTCTGCTCTGCTTTCTTTGTGCTAAGTGAATTATACTGAGATGGGAATGCAAGCTTAATTAAGTAAGAATTTGAAAAACAGTTACCAATTGAGAAAAGGGACAGTAGAGGAATTTCTAATTATTTGCAAGTTTGTTTTTGCTATAGATTTGCTTAGTGCTCATTATAAATTGTGTAGTTTAGGATATTTAGTAAGCCATTGCATTTTTTTCATCTTTTCTTATGGTCCGCTGGCAACGTGCATGGTGATGGCAAGATAGTGTCGCCTCTGGGGTGTGATGGTTTGGCTGTGGGAGGTGGAGGGTGAGTTTCTATTTACATTATTAGTATACATGATGACATCTAGATTTTTGTTCATGGCAACTTTCTATGTTGGCACTAATTTTCTTTTTTCTGATTATGGTTTTAGTGTTAAATAGTTATCATTTTTGGAAGAACTACAAGTAGAAAGATCAAAGATGCATATTTCTACCATCTTTTTAACTTTATGGTTACTAGTCTTTATTATTTTACCTTTGGCTACATGCTGTTGTTTCTTTCTATACACATCTGAGATGTTCTTTGAATTGATCTCTACTTCTTCTCTCTTGTATTCTTGTGATTTAGGTTTATTAGTTCTACATTTGGGTCATTTCTATAGTAATGCTACAGTCATATGTCTGTTTATTTTTAAACAGAGGGGTGGGGGTGAGGCTGTGGCTTACAAATGAACATAGACACTATACTCGCTTTTTCAGAATACATAAATTGCCTATTTAGGAAGACATTATTCCCTAATAAATGACACTTAAATTGCCTAAGAGAATACAATCTACTAAAGCATTACCATATTGGCTTCATGTTTGTTTCTGATTTCTAATCGTACATGCAAATACTGGATGGTCTATATTATTGAGCTAGTTGCCCTGGTTTGTATTTTCATATCGTAGGCATTTAACTGTAATGTTTTTGCTACCTGCTATATGCATTAGGATTTAAAAAATATGCATGTGCGAGCATCACTAAGTATGACATTAGCTTCAAGATCAATAAGCATCTTGGTTTTGATCTTGGTGATTTTTCACTCGGAGGGGAGGTGATGGCATAGCGCATGGAGGCGAGGCATTTGGTTGCACTTCGATTTTTCATTCTCTGCTTGATCAATATTTTCTCAATGCATAGAAACAAATGAAAACACAGCTCTGTATTCTTTTTTGCAAATAAAGTGGGGGCTGCGAATGTGGGTTGCAAAGGAACACATACAATATACTTGCTTTTTCAGAATAACAAATTGCCTATATATGAAGACATTATTGCCTAACGAATGATACTTAAATTGCCTCAGAAAAATGCAATCCACTAGAGCATTACTAGCAGCAGCCTGCTCATCATAAGCGATAGCCTGATTTTAAACACAGTAGGCACATCTTATTGGTTTGGTAGTTGTTGAGTGCAAAATTTTTGGTCAGCTGCATCTATTAGCTCTTAAAACATTGCATCTAGGAAATCAGAGTCAAATCTTGCTCGAGGGTTATTCAAGTCCATAATGCTTGTTCTATTCGTCGCGTACAATGAAAAGAGTGTGTGTTATTGCAGTGGTATTTATGGTTTTAGACAAGCCATTAAGAACAGTATTGATTTGGGCAGCATAGACACCTCAATTAAGCAATTATACTAATACTTTCAGACAATAATGTCTTCTCAAATAGGCAACATCATGTTTTTTTTTAACATTTGCATCTTTTTTTATCCCCATCCAACAACAAATCATGACAAATCATACCATTTTTTTAACATGCAGGATGCAGGCCATGTACACAGAAGCAAGATGCGCAGGGCCCATATAGAGATGTTGCTTAAAGTGTGCTTTTCCTTAGGTCTAGATGTAGTGTTGTGCTCTAAAAACTAGGGTGCAAATGTGTTCTTTTGAGATTGGATGAAATGTTTTCATTTTTAGAATGCATTGTCTTTTTGTGAACGTATATATGTAGTATCTAAGAGCATATGTTTGTCCTAATTTGCCCTTTTCCCATAATAATTGTGATCGGTATCTGAGTCTGGGCCACGTCGGTATCTGAGTCCAGGCGGCACATGCCAACAAGTGTGTGAAAACAGCGGGAAAATTTTTCTTCGGCGTGCCAACAAACGTTCGATTAGCATTGTTGCCAAAAAAAATGTATAACAATTGCAATTTACTAAAAATGGCATGGCCGTGCAGATGGACTAAATTACGGCCGGCCGTGCATTAGCTGCGTCCAATATTTATAGTACCAAGTGGACTCTAATGAGAAAGTCCGTATCGAACCTGGATTTTTCAGTTTTCTAATCTTAACTGCCTAAATTAATTAATAATAATAAAAAAGTAACTTTGCGGCGAAGGTCGCGGCGGCGGCGGCGGGCGGCCGTGGTGGGGCCCGCGCCCTAGGCGGCGGCGGCTAGGGTAGCCGCCGCCTCCCCTAGTGCCCCACGCCGTCCTCCTCCAGGAATGGGCCGTGTAGCCCACCAATCTCGGCAGTTGGAGAAGGCATCAGCATGGTCGACGAGCGTGAGCTGGACGATGGCAGGGTCGCTGACTACAATGTTTCTCCGGCGGCGGCGTCGGGTGGGAGCAGCACCTGGTGGTGGTGCTTCCACGGAAAAAGGCAAGCAAAGCTAGAACGGCCAGCCCGAGCATCAGGAGCAGTTGCGCTTGTGCTTCCATGGTTTTCTTGGTGCTGAGAGGGGTGGCTTGCCATTTATATAGATTTTGTCCTGTCAATCTAACCCAGAGCTATGACAGGGGAGACATTGAAGCCATCCACTCCTGCCCAACATCGATCCGGATATTCATAGGAGGAAGAAGTTTGCTAAACGACATTAAATTTTCTTTTTGGAGCTTTTCTCTGTGACCCCGTGTTGATGAGTCATGCCAAAGTTATATTTATTTACAACCAAAATAATTTCATATTACACAATGTGGCACACATGGCTTGTTAGATAATTGATTTGATAGCAGAGACACCTTCATTCATGGTGATCCGTTGTATTATATATGCACATGTCCTAGAAATGAGATGCTAAACTTTCCTGTGGACCTTTAATATCGGTCATCTAGCCTCTTCAATCATGATGATCGAATCATGTAACACCCTAGAAGAAAAACAACAAATCTTTTGGAGAATTACTACTCTGTATATCACAGAATATATGGAAGTAAAAACACGCTATCTAAAATAAACATTAAATTAAGTCTTCTATGATGACATAGTTGAGCTGCACCTAACAACTTCGAAAGGAAGTAAGATAATAACTCTTGCATTAAAGAGAACTAATTACATCATAGTTGTTTTTCTGTTTGAAGTGTATATAGTCATGCATGCCAAAACCAAAGAATTTCGCCCAGGCGGCTCGTCTCGTCGCTCCAGCAGACTGGGAGCACCGATGCCTCAATCCCAACAGGTCCCTGCGACGAAGATGCCTCCAGCGCATGCTCTGTCGTTGAAGGTGCTACTCCGCCGTGGCGACCGCGACCTACTCATCGTTGTGCTCGTGCCCCAGCCAGTGCGCCGTCTTTTGATGCAGCTGCTACTACTCGAGCTCCCCGTGCTTCATTTTCTCCAGCTGTGGGAGGCATCAATGGTGGACGTGCGAGGAAGATGGATGAACGGAAGTGGCCGGACAGCAGGGTTGTGTGGATCTCCGCCATTGCTCTCGTGATCGTGGGGTTTGTAGCCATGGTCGTCTTGGAGCTCGGCGTGGATGAGGGCTGTGTGGTGATCACCATGTTCTTAGTGTGAACAAATTCTGAAGGTAATCTGCCCATGCAGCCATGCTCTGTTGGCTGCGAATCGGGATTGTCCCTGTTAGGGAACGTATCATGTGGAAACCAAGCAAGCTGTGTAAACTTGCAAACTCTCAATCAAGGCCACATAATGCTCATCCGATGGACAAGAGCTGAAATGGGTTTATTTTGCATTTAACCGCCCGCCAGCCAGCAATTGTAATTACGTTTTTTTTGCAAATCACCCCCAAACCCCATCCGCAGGAGACCAGTGAGTCTCTCTAGCACAGAACAGTCGCCACCACCGCTCGTGATTCTCGCCCTCAAGTCGCCGGCCACCGCCTTCCAGTCGCCGCCCTCGAGTCATTGCCGACCTCGCTATGGACTCCGGCTCCCGATCCCCTCTTTCGTCTCCCCCAATGTCGTCGTTCTAGCTCTCTGCAGAGAGTTCACCATGCAGGAGGTGTTTGCAGTTGTCGTTGACATGGTGGGAAGGGGATTGCAAGGCCGGCGAGCTGAGGATGGCGTGTGCCATTCTGGCAAGGATGGTGATCACAGTATGCACTCCAAATCTGGAACAAGAGACAAGTGGCTTAATCTGTCAATGTTTGGCGTGTGCCATTCTGGCAAGGATGTTTGGCTTAATCTGTCCAAATCTAGGTGCTTGGTCAGGATAGTGGTATTTTTGGTAGTTTGCCTGGAAGTTCCAGTGTGTTCACAGAAATGAGATTGTAAATTTGATATTATGAAAAAAATATGGATGTTTGAAATGCAGGTCTCTTATATCGAAGATAAATCATTTGGATGTCCCATTCTGTACAAGGGCTTGTAACCTGTGTTGCACTGCATAAATGAGTCAAATATGAGCATGCTTCCATGCCTGAATCTATATCGCTGTGCAGTGTAAAAATTGTATCTCACTTGCTTCTAAACTGAGACATTGAAAAATTCATGCTCTATAATTCACTGACACGCTGAAAATTAGCACTAGTACAAAAAAGGTGTTTACAATCAGCCAACAACGTTGTTTGGGCAATTTCGTGCATCATGATCCACTGCTAGCTGGCATTTTCCACACTTCCATTTTCTTGACGCCTTCTTCTCCTTGCTCTTCTTAATTCTTTTGCATCGCCCTTTAGACTTGATATCATTTGGTGGATGTGTCTCGACTTCATGTTTGCTACCAAAGAATGATTCAAACTCATCCTGTAACTGTAGCAGCAGGAATGATCTTTTGGAGAGGGTCTACAAAGTCGGATAAACTAGAATATAAAAACTCCATCCCAACCATAATGTGGCTAATGGCGGGCAGTTAAATGCAAAATGAACCCATCTCAGCTCCTGTCCATCAGATGAGCATCCTATGTCTTTGATTGAGAGTTTGCAAGTTTGCACAGCTTGTTTGGTTTCCACAGGATACGTTCCCTTGATGTTAAGTACCTGTATGTCGTTCTCGATCAAACTTGCATTTCGCTGTGTTTTCTTGTGCTATGTATGCCTGTTAACTTTACTCCGTAAGGTCAACGAACGAAACTGCTATGTATGCTCTTCAAAGGCACTGAAATTTGAGAACAGCAATGTTGAGCATCCTGATTGCCATCCTGTATCACAAAGTTAGATAAAGATCGATTTTGAGCTGGTTTATACACTATTGCTACGTGTTATGCAAGTTAGCCAAAGCAGATACCTATCAATAATTGTGTCGTGTCTTTCAATAGTATTGCACAAAATAAGGGGGAAATTAGGGCAATGACTTCCGGTGCTCATCAGTAATGATCCAATGAACAAGTCCTTCATCATCAATCCAACATAAGAAACCAGATTTACCAAAGTTGATAGCCATAAACATGTCATGTACTTATGTTGCTGTAAAGTTGTGCCCACACAATATGAAGTGGGATAGTAGAAAGAACCCAATCCATCAACGTGCATTCCTGTAACTATTGGATTTCAACATTTACTTCAAGCTGAGTAAATAGATATGTGCAAAACTTGGGGAACCAGGAAATCGATAACCTAAAAGAAATTGCAAAAAATACCTGGTTGTCCACCCTTGAAGGAAAATACCTACAAAAATATCCATATTTGGAAATAACTCCACGAAGCTGCTGCTGAATTCAGACTTCAGAGTTGGCCTGGATGCAGATTAGGAACACTGAGCTTTGAACAACCATATACCTTCAGTTCCTTTAGATATGTGAGCCCAGCAAGTCCATCACAGATTTTCAGATTAGGACAGCTCAACTTTAATGATACTAGCGATGGAAGATTTTGGGGCTCCACGGAAAGGCGCTCAATGGAATCAGAAACAATCAATATATTCTCCAAAGATGGGTGGCAATTTGTCAAATGGTACAGCAGCTCATTTCTGAATCCTCCTTTCACATGGATGCTAGTAAGTGATGGGAGATGAATGACATTAGTCAGGTTTGGACAATCTCGTATTATCAAAACCTTAAGTAGTGGGAGGTCAGGAAGTCGAGCCATGCTGGTACACTGACCTATGTCCAGTCTTTGAAGCATCGGGAAAGCAGGGAGTTTAGTTAAACTATCACACTGACGTAAATCCAGTTTAATGAGCAAAGGGAGACAAGGAGTTCTGATCAGATTTTTGCAATCCCGCAGTTTCAATTGGGCCAGGGATGAGGAAAGTGCACATGGCAGGGACCTCAGTTCAGAGGCATGCTCAATGCTAAGAGTGCGTAAGCAGGTAAATGAACCATCACCCACTCCAGACCACTGTAGCCATCTAGGCATACTGTCAAATTCCAGGCTCACCAGTGATTTAAATCCTGTTGTCTTTGGATTGAGGCTGCAAAACTCTGGTCCAATACTTTTTATTCTCGACATCTCAGCAATTGTAAGATACTGCAAGGCCAACAACTGACCAAGTGGTGGCATCCATTCAAATTGACAATATTCCAATCTTATCACTGTTACCTTTGAAAAGGAAGTGTCACCTAACCAATTAGGATATCTGCATGACCTGCAAACTTCTATAGAAAGTTCAGTGAGGTTGCTATGTGGTCTCAAGTTCTCTAGTATTTCCTCGTGAGAAGCTGTAGTTGGTGCAGGCTCCTGGCCATGTTTGCAGTATTGCCAATCTCCATCAGGAAATATCAAATTTAAAGCTCGGATATGTTGTTTACTGCATAAATTTGCTTCTTCTGCCTCATCAACACTGGTCACATTATCTAATCCTTTTAAGCATAGTTTTCCACTAAGATTTTGCAAGTCCTTCAGGTCCCTCAGATTACAATGCCAAGCGCCTCTTTTAACAGTGACAACAGGCAGCGTGTGCAGATTAATTAGGCGCCCAATTCCATTTGGAATGCATGCTGGTTTCAAGTTACCAGAAGTTGTCACATCTAAGGTTTGCAGGTTAAAGAGCTGGCATATGGAGATAGGAACCTCTAACCCTCCTATGTCTCGAAGAACCAGATGGCGTAGATGCTTCAAGTTGCCCACTGAATCATGTAATGATGGTCTTGCGAGTGAAACCCCATCCAAAACAATAGTACGTAACTGCTTGCAGTAAAAAAATAGCTCTTCAGATATTTCAATTGGACCACCAAGCCCATCCATTGAACTCAGTATGATAGCCCTCAGAGCACTAGACCCATGAAAATGTTCTAATTTTGAAGTCACACATGTCCATGGTAAGAATATGGATATATTCCGAACATCCTTTGATATTTGAGCTGGTATATCATTCTCAAGTCTAAGAAACTCTTCGCCTGCTACACAGCATGCAAGATCATGGATAAGATCATGCATGGTGTATGCAAGTTCATTACATTGAATAATAGATCGTTTAAGTAAATCAGAAAGATATAACTTTCCAGTTCTGTCCTTATCCCATACATCATCAGTATGAAGAAGACCTAGTGACTTCCACAGGAAGATTAACCTATCTTGGGAAAAATGATAACCTTTAGGAAACAATGATAGGGCCATAAAACAGTTTTTCAGGTAAACTGGCATGTGGCTGTAGCTCAGTTCCAGTGCTGGGACAATGTCATTGTGTCGTGGATCCAAGTCCCACAGATTACTCTCCAAGATATATTTCCATCTCTCCTCCTCAGTTTCATAACGCAACATGCTTCCCAGGGTCTTGATTGCAAGTGGCAAACCTTTGCACTTCTCCACAATCTCCTCACCGATCTGTATGAAATTTGCATAAGCAGCAGGATCTTGACCTTCAAATGTGATTTGTTCAAATAAGGACCAACTAGCAGCAGAAGTCAAGCAATTCAAGGAGTAAAAAGGCATTGTTTGTACAAGGCTTGCAACAGTCTTGCTGCGAGTAGTAACAATAATTCTACAGAGTTCTGTAGTCATCATTGGGGCACAAAGAGAATCCCAAGGGGCTCTGTGTTCATTCCATACATCATCTAATACGATTAGAAGTTTCTTTCTCTCTATTTGCTCTATCAAAGCATTCTGAAGATCATTCAACTCCAATGCCTCATACTTCTGCTTCTGGAGTGAACTAATAATATTTCTAGTTATTATCTTCAGATCAAATTGATCAGAGACACATATCCAGGCAAGTCTGTCAAAAGACTGGCGCACCCTTTGATCATTAAACACCAGTTGTGCAAGTGTTGTCTTACCAAGTCCTCCCATGCCAACAATGGCCAGAACAGAAATAGGCCTCACTTCTGAGAACAGCATTTTGATAATATTATTTTTATCTACCTCTCTTCCATGTATACTTGGCTCATGTACAATAGAACTAGTATAACGTTGCAACCTTTGTGTAGCAAGGTCAATCTGTTGTTCTCCATCATTATCAGTCATGCAAAGATCTTCATATTCATTGATTATCTCATTGAGTCTCACTCTAATTTTCCTTGCTCTTATAGCTAAATCACGTACAGCAGGAGCTAAATCATGCACAGCAGGCACCATATCAATATCACTGAAGTAGTCATCAATTACCTTTACAAAGAAAATGTTCTAGCAAATTAGTTAATATATAAGAGGTATTGGCATTTCATCGTGTGCACAGCGTGCACGCCAGAGTAGCAGCACGATCGCCACGTACCTCCCGTCGGACGCGCTTGGAGCGGCGGTCGCCGTCGCTGCCTGCCCGCCCCACCCCCACTGCGTCGAGGGCCTCTGCTCTGCGGCGCGCGGCCTCGTACTCGCACTCGCTGACCACGTCCTCCGCGTCATAGGCCAGGCCCCTCAGTTCCCTGAGCCGGAGCCTGGCCGACGCGGAAGCGGAGCCCGTCGCGCGGCTGGGGAAGCCGTCATCGATCGCCGCGCGGATCCGCCGCACGGTCCTCACCAGCCGCGCCAGCTCCTCCGAGTCCGCGTCCTCCTCGCCGTGCCTCGCAGAAGGGAAGAAGCCCGGGAGCAGCAAGGAGAGCGTCCTGATCGCACGTTCCAGCGCCTCATAGGCGAACGCTGCCGCCCCGGCCATCCCGTCGCCGTCTTGACGAGGCGGGCAGGTGGCCGCGCGTCGGCTCAAAGCCTCAAACAGGCGAATAGGCGACGGTGGAGGCCGCCGTGCTCGTGGTCCGCTGGTTGGCGATCTCAGTACTCAGTTGTTCTGCGCGTGATTGTCCGGCAGGAAAATAAAAAATCCACAAACTCCACGCGCAAACAACACGGTGTGACTTCAGACGGCATGGCGCGGCTTGGTTCGGCCATTTGGCTTTCAACCTACACCCGCACAGATATGGACGTGTATTGATATCGGACGGATACATGGATACGTTAGTTTTTAAAAATCATGATATATAGATACGTTTCACTATCTTTTTAATATAAATTGATAAATAAAAAATTATGTATATTTAGATTCTTAAAATAGTAGTAGTTTAGTAATTTTATCAATACTTATAATCCTTTATCTCTTGCTCATCTTTTTATATTTTAATTTTGTAGACATTCCAATAGCCAAACATATTCATTATATTTTCAAAATCCAAAAGCTAAACACATATATAATATTAAGAGTCTTTAGTTTATTATGTTATCTTTAGATAAATCAAATAAAGATGTGTGTTTGTATTGTGACTATATGGTCATAACATAACCTAGATTTTTTTATTTCGAATATGTCATAGATACGTATCGGCCTAAGTATCTGAAATTAGTTTTTTATTTTTATTTAGAATACTATGTAGATACGTATTCACCATGTATCCATCATGTATCGGTATCAAATATGTATCCGATACAAGATACGGCACCCACCAGGAGTATCAGAGTAACATAGTCAATTGTAGTGAACAATGAGACTATGGGGTCTTTGTGTGCAATGCGTTTGGTTCATGATAAAAGTTTCATCAATAAAGCTTTTGCTATCTTTCTTAAAATCAAAACGTTTATAGGAAACTAGATATGTGCCTGTGCCATGCACGGCGGTTGCAAAATTTTTCCCACATCCACTAGATGGATTTGATCATTCTCAGAATTTTTTTAAAAAAACTATTAGAGAATTTGGCATTAAGAACCTAAATTTTCTCCATGTGCATTTTCTTGGTCTTTTGACTCTTTGGTCATTGATACATGGCGCGTCTGCCTCCACTGCAGCGTCCCTCAGCTTCTATTCGAGAACTCTCAAGTCTCAACCCTTTGTGAACTGCGGTGGTGTTTTGGGTTTGATATTGTGATATTAGATAACTTTCGATGCGATACAGGGCGCCAGCCAGTGGAGGCAGATGCGCCATGCCGCCCCTGCCCGCTGCCGCCGCACGCTGCCAACCACCGCCCTTAGGGCACGCGCCAACCTTAGCCCTCCCTCTCTCCTCCAATCCACTAGCTCCAATATATCCTACCTGTTGTGTGTGTTACAACTAGTATCAGAGATTCAGATCCGATCCACCATGGATGCTAACACGACCAAACAACTCTTTATTGATTTCGAGGGATCCGTCCTCACCAAGATCGACAACGTCATCAAGCAACTCAGTGATCTGAGCAATCTCCTCTCTTTTCTAGAGATGGGCAATTTCGAGGGCACGAGGGGGAGCTTGGAGTAGACAAGGAAAAGCATGGCGATAGCGTTGGAGGCGGACACCAAGAATACATCTAGGACTAGGTAAAAAAAATCCCACTCATCTACTATGTTTAAATTAGATGTTGAATTGGAGAACAAATTGATGCTCGATATCAATATCAAACCCAAGGAGGAACCAATGGTGCCGCAGAGACCCAATGCCTTCCAAGGCCTAGAGATCTGCCTGCACAAATTATCGTTTGTAACATATGATGGGACAGATAATCTACTACCATGGCTCATTCGATGTGAGTAGATTTTCAAAGGGCAGCGTACTCCAAACGACCGGAAAACATGGTATGCATCTTATCACCTCATTGGAGCTTGGTCCTAGACCAGAACTTCTGGTGCAAACCAACCTAAACTTCCGGTGCCCTAAAAAAGCTACGAAATCAGAGAAAATGAATTGTGATTTCAGTTACAATCGTTACCACACCCTCCTAGATGATGTTGGTGATTGAACTGAACTCTCCACATCTTCGTGTCTCACCAACTCTTGAATTGAGTTCTTCAACCTACAACCAAATATGCAAAAAGGAATACGAGGAACACAATAATAAGGGTAGCGATGCTACCTCCACAATAAACACATGGAACACACAATTTATCCTTAAGTTCGGCAATCCCCACAAAGGAGTTCCTACGTCTATCGATGCGGGACCTAGACGGTCCCCTATCGGCATGATTCTCGCCCAGGCGGGCCCACAAGACAGAAGCGAGAGGACAGATTCCGAGTAGATGACGTCCTGTCCTAGTTAGACAAATAGAAAGTAACTTATGTAATAGGAATAGAACTCTCTCTACTAGTCCAACTAGGATTAGAATCAAAGCTCTGGCCCCTTTCTCTTATAAAAAGGAGCCCGAGCACCCTTACTGTAACAACACACACAACCATACATCAATCCAACGCAAAAGGCCGAGACCGACTGGAGTAGAGCTTTTACTCAACGATGAGGGCTCGAACCAGGATAAACCGAGTGTCCCTTGCATGACCGTCGAGTTCTAGTATTCGCCGAGGTCCGATTCAACTGCTACGGGAACCCCGTGGCAGGCTATCTGTGGCTAAACGTCAAAGGCTCAGCGGACCTACACACAATGCTCTTCCTGAAGGGCTCAACCTTCATCTTCGGAAGCTGGATCTGTGAAGCAGATGACTACGGAGTTCTCCACGATCGACTACTTCAGGAACCTAAGCCGAAGACGAGCGAAATTTTCTCAAAACTCAAGATAACAGAAGTAGAAACTTCAAATCCAAGACTACAGAAGATGCCGAGTTCTTTTCACTATGGCCTCAACAACGTAGCTCAGACATATCAAAATATTATCCAAAGGACGATGGAATCTAATGACCCAACTCCAAGAAACATCTCCAAACAAGATAAGTACCTTACCCCCTCCCTTTTCAATATGGAAAATCTTTAGAAGAAGAAACCGACTACTTGCCGAAGGCGCATCAGGAAGTGTTTATGATCAGACAACCTTTGTGATGGGGACGTGATTCCCGATCTTCCGTTAGATCCTGGATAACTCTCGCTTTGAGTGGAACGTGACACACCGATCCGGCTTCAGATCAAAAGACCTGAACTCTGCAACCTTAGCACCACGAATCCTCAGGTTATCAACCGTGTCACCAACCGGTTGATCTCACCAAGAAGGCTAATCCGTGCCTGCGAAACGAAGAACACAAGCAAGAACTCGAAAGAACGCAGCTTAGAAAGTTGGGACAAACTGCAGATGAATGATTAAGTTCTCAAGTTGGGGTTCCACAAATCGATGAACGACGACTGTCAATGGACAGAATAATCTTAAGCAAAATCCAAACCCTAACTTGGGTGGCGGCTACTGATTATAAAGAGTCTAAGGTCGTGCAAGACCCCCTGGACGCACCCCTAATGGGTTCCAACACGATACAAGGCCTAAAGACCAAAATACGACGTCACAGCGTTGGAACAGATTCTGGACATCAACTTGTTCGGACGATTCCCGATGACTCCGGATGAATTTGGGCCTCTAACAAGACTCATTGGAAAGGTCTTCTCGTTATCTTTCTTTAGAGTCTAAGAATGTCCAATTCTAAGTCCGGACGTATCCTGGGCGTCCGATTTAGTATAGACTACTCCTGGACTCCGAGATGGATTCGAAGTCGACTTGGTCTGGGCCTCCACCTTGACTTGAGCACCCTTTACCTTGACTTGAGCGCCCTTGCTGGCCCTCCACACCTCCAAGCCCTCCTCTATGTATCTCGCGGTCCTCTCTATGATTTCTAATCATAATATAATCATTAGGTAGTAATCTATTCTCCAAATCATATAAAGAATTGAATACGCTTCTGCGGTTAAACTGTGATGAACGCTTTATGATCAATAAAGCTGGGGAAACCTTTTGTTTAAAAAAAATCATATAAAGAGTTGCTTAGGAACGAGCTCACCTGTAAATTTAATTATCGCGCGCGAGCTCTTGTGATTGGACCTTGAATGTTCAATGGAGGATCATTGAGTGTATCCGAAGGAGTGATGTCCTCATCACTCTGGTACTGCCAGTCCAACCTAACTACAAATCTTTAGAGGAATCAGAAGCCGATATCCCACCTGACTCCATGACCAGAGAAGGAGAGACTGATAGCCAAAGGGCGGCAAGAGAAAGAAGAAACAAGAAGAGGGGAGGAAGAAGAAACCGAGTTCAAGAACGCAGGGAAGCATGGCGCAAATACAAAGAAGAATTAGCCGAGTACAATGAAAGAAGAGCAGAAAAAGAAGCCAAGGAAAGGCGAGCCACAGCAAGGGCTAGACTTAACCCTATTGACAAGATACAAGAGTTGATCAATGAAATCGACGCCATACCCCGTCCGAGCGAAGAGCAAGCCAAACTCAGAAATCTACTCAGAACTACTGCGCAAAGAATACAAGATGACCAAGTACCTCCTCGTCGCATACCTTCTGGGCAAACAAGCCAAAGAAGTCGGAGAGTATCCGCATTTAAAAGGCTATCTGTCCCAAGCAACAGCAGAAGAACTCAAACACATCATGATTGGACGGAGAAAATAGGAGAAAACAGGGAGAGACTACCAACTCCCCCTCGGAGTTTCCTCAGATTGCCTACTAGATACAACAACCAAGCAGATTTCGACTACAAGTACCCAACAGATTCCCCTGCTTCACGGGAAAACTACTCACGGTCAGACTGCCTCACAAATTCAAACCATCAAATCACTCAAAATACGATCGCAAAACAGAACCAATGCAATGGCGCAGGATTTATTCCCAGTCAATAGAATTGGCCGGAGGAGACGACGACACTAAAGCATTATTTTTTCCAATGGCACTAGAAACATTGCCACTGCAATGGTTCGACAAGTTGCGCCCAGGATCAATCAAAACATGGGGCGATCTCCAGAAAGCTTTTTGTGAAAACTTCACAGGGATACTCACACACCCAATAACACAGGCCGAGTTGAAAGACCTAAAGCAAAATCAAGGAGAAAGCCTCAGAGATTTCTATAGAAGATTTGGGGAACTAAGAGCACAAGTACATGACATTACCGAAAGAGAAATAATCGAAGCGTTCTCATATGGATTAAGAGTAAGACGGATGTTCCATGATTTCTGCAAAGAAAACCCTCGAACAAACGATGAATTCAAGAGAACAGTCGAAAAAAATGATCACAACAGAGGAAAAACGCGGGAAAGATTCCTAGACAACAGCAATAACTCCGACAGAAGAAACAACTCGGATAGAAGGGACAACTCGGACAGACAAGACAACCCAGAAAGATGGAACAACCTAGGTGACAGACAAGAATACCACAACAAGAAAAGATATTCAGATAACACAGTGGCTACCATCGAAAGAAAGAAATTCTACCCAGCTAGAAAATTTGAAGAACTCGAGAACATGAAATGCATCTATCACCCAACTGGGATTCACCCAATGGGAGAATGTCGGATATTCTAAGAAAGATATATGAAAAAAGATAGACAAGAAAAAAAAGAAAATAGAGAGAAAAAGGAAGAAGATAATAATCCAGTAGATAACGGGTTTCAAAACCCAAGAGCAACAGTGGCAGTAATATTCTCAGGAGTCCCTAGTTCTAGAAGCAAACAAGAAGACAAACTAGCCTGGAGAACAATCATGGTGGCAGAACCGGCTACTCCCCGATATCTAAATTGGTCTCAATGTCCAATACAATTTTCGCGAGAAGATCAATGGATGAGCGTCGGAAGCGCAGGCCTCTACCCGCTAGTACTCGGACCAACAATTGCAGCAATAACAGTAACCAAGGTACTCATTGATGGGGGAGCAGGACTCAACATCATATTTGCAGATACCCTAAGGAAGATGGGGACAGAATTCTCAAAGATGATCACACCAACAAGTGTACCGTTCTATGAAATAGTACCCAGAGGGCCAGCAATGCCCCTCGGGCAAATAACACTACTAGTGAAGTTTAGAACTCCTACAAATTATCGCACAGAACTCATCAAATTCGAAGTCGCAGATTTTGAATCATCTTATCATGCAATATTGGGAAGACCAGCATTAGCAAAATTTTTGGCTATACCTCACTAACCTTACTTACTACTCAAGATGCTAGGACCGCACGGAGTACTTTCTCTCAGAGGAGATCTGAAACGTGCCTATCAATGCGATGTACAAGCTATACAAATATCTTCAAAAGCTCAAGGGGAAATCAACTCGGCAATGGCGGAAATAAAAACAGAAGAATTGGAAATACCAGCCAAAAGACAAAGCATCCTCAACTCAACTGAGGGAGAAAGTACCAAGAAGATGGATTTAGGGACTGGCGAGCCATCCAAAACCGCCACTATCAGTGCACATTTACCTATCAAAAGGAACTCGCGCTCACCAACTTTTTACAGGACAACAAAGACATATTTGCTTAGAAACTAGCCGATATGTCAGGAGTCCCAAGGGAGTTGGCTGAGCATAAAATTGAAGTCAACAAAGGAGCAAAACCAATCAAACAAAGGTTACGCCGCTTTTCACCTGACAAGAAAGAAGCAATAAAAAAGCAAATAGCCAAGTTACTGGCAGCAGGCTTCATAAGAGAGATCTTACATCTAGATTGGCTAGCCAACCCAGTTCTGGTACACAAAAAGAACACAGACGAATGGCGTATGTGCGTCGACTACACCGATCTCAACAAACATTGCCCGAAAGACCCATTCGGATTACCAAGGATTGATCAAATAGTGGACTCAACAGCAGGAGCAGCTTTACTATCTTTTCTAGACTGCTATTCAGGATATCACTAGATTGCACTAAAAGAAGAAGACCAAAGCAAGACTTCTTTCATCACTCCATTCAAAGCATATTGCTACAAAATAATGTCCTTCGGACTCAAAAATGCAGGAGCAACTTATCAAAGAGCAATTCAGACTTGTTTGGGAGACCAAATCAGAAAAAACACGGAAGCTTATGTCGTTGACATCATCGTCAAAACGAAGAACTCAGATTCTCTAATAGAAGATCTACAACAAACCTTCGACAATCTTAAAAGATGGAAGTGGAAACTCAACCTAAATAAATGCGTGTTTGGCGTATCATCAGGACAACTACTCGGATTTTTAGTTGGTCAGAGAGGAATAGAAGCAAGCACAAAATAAATCAAGGCAATAACTGACATGGGACCACCAGCAGATATAAAAGATCTACAAAAATTAACAGGTTCCATGGCCACACTTAACAGATTTATCTCAAGACTCGAAGAAAAGGGCTTACCTTTCTTCAAGCTACTAAAGAAGACAGACAAATTCACTTGGAACGAAGAAGCCCAAGAACCTTTCGACAAGCTAAAAGCGTATATCAGCACATCTCTAGTACTAGTACCACCAAAGAAGGGTGAAGATCTCATGCTTTACATCACTACAACTACTTTAGTAGTAAGCACAGTTATCATAGTCGAAAGAGAAAAACAAGGGCACATTTACAAAGTCTAAAGACCTGTCTACTACATAAGCGAAGTACTCACAATATCAAAAGTGAGATATCCTCATGTGCAAAAACTACTCTACGCAATCCTAATAACATCAAGAAAGCTTAGGCATTACTTCAAAGATCACAAAATCATTATCGTAACAGATTTTCTACTCGGAGATATCCTAAGAAACCAAGATTCAACAGGACGAATTTCAAAATGGGCAGTTGAACTTGGAGCACTCAAGATTGAATTCACTCCATCCCAAGCATTATTTGACTTCATCACAGAATGGACTGAAATACAACAACCCACTCCAGACGCCATCCTAGACCATTGGAAAATGTACTTCAATGGATCTTTAAAACTAGGAGGGGCAGGAGCAGGAGTACTATTTATTGCACTAGATGGAAAACAACTCAAATACATTCTACAAATTCTATGGCAAGCCACTAACAACGAAGCAGAATATAAAGCTCTTATTCATGGTCTACAAGTTGCAACGTCGCTAGGAATAAAAGGACTACTCGTCTATGGAGATTCAGCAGTAGTAGTTAACCAAGTAAATAAAGATTGGAATTGCACCAAAGAGAACATGGACGCTTACTGCGCAGAAATACAAAAAATCAAGAAGAATTTCTAAGGATTAGAGATTCATCATATACTACGGGACTCAAACGTCGCCGCTGATGTATTAGCTAAACTTGGCTCAGATAGAGCAAAAGTGTCAGCTGGGGTCTTTATGAAAGAACTAACTAAACCTTCAATCAAAAAACCCAGCGAGGTTGTAGGTGAAAGCAAGACTGAACCAGAGCAAATCCTGACAATTAGCTCAAACAACTCAGCGTGGATGCAAGTATTCATAGACTACATCAAAGAAAAGAAGGTGCCAGATAACAAAGCAGAAGCAACTCGGATCATCAGAAGAAGCAAAAACTACGTCCTGGTGGGAAACAATCTCTATAAAAGAGCAGCATCATCAGGAATACTACTGAAATATGTCCCAACATCAGAAGGAAAAGAAATATTATTAGAAATGCTCTTCGGATGCTCTAGAAATCTTGCATCCTCAAGAACCCTAGTCGGAAAAGCATTCTGGTCTGGATTTTATTGGCCAACAGCACTAAAAGACGCCGAAGAACTAGTCAGACACTGTAAAAATTGCCAAATGTTCACAAGACAAGCCCACGTTCTAGCTCACAATTTGATATGTATTCCACCCGCATGGCCGTTTTCATGCTGGGGGCTTGATCAAGTCGGATCACTCAAGAAATCAAAAGGAGGATTCGAGTATATTTTCGTGGCAATCGATAAGTTTACCAAATGGATAGAATACAAACTTTTGGTAAAGTACAGTTCAGCCAAAGCATAGGAATTATTCATCCAAGAGATCATGCATAGATTTGGGATGCCAAACAGATTAATCACAGATCTAGGATCACCCTTCATAGCCAATGAATTCAAAAGTTGGGCTCAATATTGTGGATTTAGCATAGATTACGCTTCAGTAGCTCACCCACAAGCAAACGGGCAAGTTGAGAGAGCCAATGGCCTCATCCTGGTAGGCTTAAAACCAAGATTATACGAAGATCTCAAAGATTATGGATCAAAATGGATAGACGAGCTACCAAAAGTAGTTTGGGGGCTAAGAACTCAAATAAGCAGAGCAACTGGCTACTCGCCTTTCTTTTTAGTATACGGATCAGAAGCCGTACTACTAGCAGATTTAATCTGGACATCCCCTAAAATTGAGCAATATAAGCAAGGAGAAGCAGAAGAAACAAGAAGACTAGAAATCGACAGTATGGAAGAAATTAGAATCAACGCAACACTGCAATCAGCAAGATACATGCAAGGATTAAGAAGACACTATGATAAAAGCATTCAACCAAGAAGCTTACAAGTTGGAGACCTGGTCCTCCAAAGAATTCAGAAACCAGACGAAAGACACAAACTTCTCAGTCCTTGGGAAGGTCTTTTCATAGTAGCAAAAGTAATAGGACCTGGGTCTTACGAGTTGATGACAGAGGATGGATCACCAATAAAGAACTCTTGGCACATCTCCCAATTACGACTATTCTTTGCATGACCAAAAACAAAAAGGCACTGTAATCTGTACTACTTCTTTCAATAAAATTTTGTTCATCAAAAGAAGTTTACAATATCCTAGCATCTTCTCAGACCTAGATGAGAGCAAAAAGATAACTCGACCTATCCCGACTTCTAGATTACAGAACTTGGATGAGGACCCACGGTCCAAAAAATCTTAGCGTCTTTTCAGACCTAGATGAGAGCAAAAAGATAGCTCAACCTATCCCAACTTCTAGATTACAGAACTCGAATGATGACCCATGATCCAAAAAATCCTAGCGTCTTTTCAGACCTAGATGAGAGAAAAAAGATAGCTCGACCTATCCCAACTTTTAGATTACAGAACTCGGATGAGGACCCACGGTTTGAAATATCCTAGCGTCTTTTCAGACCTAGATGAGAGCAAAAAGATATCTCGACCTATCCCGACTTGTAGATTACAGAACTCGGATGAGGATGCACGGTCCGAACCATCCTAGCGTCTTTTCAGACCTAGATGAGAGCAAAAGATAGCTCGACCTATCCCGACTTCTAAATTACAGAACTCGGATGAGAACCTATGGTCTAAAAAATCCTAGCATTTTCTCAAACACTAGATGAGAGCAAAAAGATAGCTCGATCTACAAAGACTTATACGAAGATTCACGATCAAGATCATAAGCAAAGATCAAATCAAAAGGCAAAGCAAAGAATTTTTTACAAAAAAGCCTCAGAAAGGCAAAAGCATCCTTACAATAAAGAAGTCTACTGCTAGCCACCACCCACAGATGTAGCATCTATTTCTACAAGTTCTACAAATTGCTGGGCTAAACCCAAGACGGCAGCCTCAGCCTGAGAAAGGGCCTGCTCAGCTTTAGGGCTCTCCACGCCATCCAAGATCCTCTCAAGAGGCACATTCAGGTCAATCAACCGAATTCGCCCCAAGACACCTTGGACGCCGACTTGAATACCCACTTTTACAAAGCCAATAACTCGACTAGGCAGCAAGGGTAAGAATTGAACCCAAGTCAGGCCAGCATCTTTAGGCTTCCTAAGCATGTTAGCAACCTTCCGAACGGAATTCCAAAGGACCGACCATCTCTCCTCTGAAGCCTTTAGATGACCCGACAAGTCTTCCATCGATGCCTTGGCCTACAAAAGATCTCGATCAGCACCACGCCTAATCAGCTGAGCTCTGGCAAGGAATTCTTCAGCATTTTCTTTCACCTTCGCTGACTCATTGCAGAAGGTCTTCACCTCAAGCTTCAAAGCTTCAGTCTCTTTAGAGTACTTCTTCTTCAAAGCTTTAAAATAAACAAGAAGAAGTCAGCAAAGAAATAATATTAAAAAGACAAGCATAAAGGAAGCATAAAAGTACCTTGGAAATCTCAATCAAGAATCTTCAGCTTCCTCGAAGAGTCCTTCTCAAGATCAGCGGCAGCCGACTTCTGCCGCTCAGCCTCAGCAATCTGAGCCCTCAAAGCAGTCTCTGATAACTGACGTCCTTGGCGCTCCGCTTCAAGCTTAGACTTCAAAGAAGCCAGCTCCTCCAACAGCTTTCTTTACGACTCAGTTGAGCCAAAAAAGATATCAGAGTCATCAACATAACTCTGTAAACAGAAAGAAAATAAGTCCAAGCAACAGAAAATACAAAGGAAAAATTCAAAACTCACCTGGACTTGTTGAGCAAAAGATTGAATAGAAGCCTGGACAGAGTTCCATCTAGACTCAAGTCCCCTAAGGTGAGAACTCGGATCAAACTCCGCCTCTAGCTCCTGCACCAACTTCATATCACGAACCATATCCCAAGGAGTAGGAGAAGGAGACAAAGAAGAAGAACATCCAACCCGATAACGAGAAGAAGTCAGGGGCTCAGCAATAGGCAAATGCTCTCCCCCCAAAGTGGCAGCCATGGTAACTTCCACAACCGAAAGCACAAAAGTCGTAGCCACAGAAGATGCAGCTACTGCCTCCGCCACCACCAGAGGCGATTCCACGGCCGGCTGAGAATCTGGCACAGGAAGTATCTGACCCACAACCTCCACACTCACGGTCTTCTCAGAATCAGAAGCCGGAGTCGAAGAAACAGCAACAGTTGGACTATAAAGGCAAAAAATAAGACGAAAAGGTAGAAGAAGGGAAAAAGAACTTAGAGAAAGGAACCCTTACCGGGGAGCATGCCGGAGAGCGAGAAGAGGCCGAGAAGGCGGAGGCGGCATAACCTCATTCAGGCCTTCCAACAACTCGGCAGCGGAAGAAGGAGAACCCGGCAGGACTCCCAGATCCGGGGAAGAAGTAGAAGTACCCCGGGAGCTACAGGGACAAAGTCAAAAGTCAAAGAAAATAACAGAAGAAAATCTACTCCGGACGCAAAAAAGCAAAAACAAGACGGCACATACCGACGAAGAAGGGGAGAATCATCAACATCCTCAGTTTCATCCTCATACAAGAGGACTGTATTACCATCTACCAAGAAAGGAGGATCAAGACCACTCACAAAAAGTAAGAACATGGCAAAATAAAGAAATTTCTCACCTATCAGAATGTTACCTGAAGGCTGGGGAGAAGAAGAACGCGCTCGCTTCCGTGGCGCAGAAGAAGTCCCACCAGCCGCATACCTCTTCCCAAGAGAGCGAGTAACTCGAGGGACGACCACCGGCTGGTAGGGAACATACTGAAGAACGTGCTCTTATTCAGAAAAGTCCTGGCAGAACAATCTGACCGTCAACCACTTTATGGCTAACAGCCGGAGGCTCTGGAAGAGGAGCAATCTCTCCATCAACAAAGAGAGATGCATCAACATTAAACCCCCTGCCAAAAGGCTACAAAGATACAAAAATAAGTCAGAAAGAATCAAAAAGTACTCGAAAACATAAAAACAAATAGGGCAATCTACTTACAGCAGGGGAGGATTGTCGGTAGAATATTCGAAGCCAATCATTGGGACCACCGTGGCCCCCCTTCAAAATCTTCTTGAGGCGCAGAAGCACCTCACCGTTAGACAACTCGGTAGTGGCCACCATCCGAGATGGATCTTCGGCGCCAGAGTACTCGAAGCCAAAATGCTCCTGAGCCTTCAAAGGCTGTACTCAGCGATGAAGATAGCTAGCCACTATAGCAAACCATGACAAGCCATTCTGCTTAGTAAAGCTAATCCTATCGATGATCGGCTGAAGCAGCAACAACTCGGCAGCGCTAAGCTGCTCCTCCCACCGATCATTAGGAATTGGCAGGACTCCAGAGTAGGTCTCAAGGGCTGGGCCAGCGTCACCACCGCTAAGATTCCCAGCATAAAACCACTTGGAAGGCCAGTCCTTCACAGACTCAACAAGGTTATACTCAAAAAGTGGCTAGACTTAAACCCTTGCTGAAACTGAATCCCACATCCACCAAGCGCGTGGAGGGAATCTGAGCGGTGCTGCGGCTTAAGGCGGAAAAGAAAATGGAAGAGATTCAAGGAAGGAAAGATGCCAAGGAAAGTCTCACAGAAGTGAACAAAAACAGAAAGATGAAGGATCCCATTCGGAGTGAGATCATGGAGAGAGATCCAAAAGTAGCGAAGAAAATTGTGAAGAAAAGTACACGCCGGAAGACAAAGCCCGACGTGAACAAAAGAAACAAAAAGGACAATCTCCCCAGGACGAGGGACAGGAACACCATGCTCACCAGGCGCGGACCAGCCATCTAAATCCTTAGACTGGATCATCCCCCACTCCTCCAACTCAGCCAAATGCCTCTCCTGGGTAGTCGGAGCAGGGAACGACATCGCGGTTGCCTTCATCACAGCAAACTCGGGATTCAGCAACTCGTCGACTTCTTCCTCAAGAACAGGCTTCTCAGCAACCTGCTTCTTGCTTGCAGTTTTCTTCCTCCCCATACAACGACCAAGCAACAAGGAGCTGGATGGAAGGCGCGCGGCAAGAACAAGCAGCAAGAATAGATTGGGGATTTTTTCTAGGGTTTCAGGATGCGGAAGCAAGGTGAAGGAGAACGGTCATCCTGACCACTAATTTATAAGCTAAGGAAGGGCCCGGCTTTAAAGGCCCATTTAACAAGGCAATGGTAAAAAGGCCAACGGATACATGGCGCAATAACAGGAAAGGCCCAGTAAACCCCCCTAAATCCGGGATAACGGTCCTAATTCCGTTACTTGCCAACGGTAAAATCCAACACCGTTAACAGAAAAAAGAGGAGAAAGACCCCGACATAAATGAAGCCAGAATTATAAAACAAGTCAGCATGAAGGCAGACAACCAGCTCTCCAAACCAAAACAAGTTAGCATGAAGGCAGACAACCAGCATTATGAACTCAAAAAAACTCGGACTCAGATTGAAACTTATATTTTCATCAGAATTTACAAGGTACAAAGATACAATTCTTACAAGACCCATCGAATTTAGAAGAAAACTAAAACAACAGCTACAAGGAACCTAGTAGAATTCTGCAATAGAAAACAACTACGCAGAACCCATAGACAACTAAGGTGATAGCTGTTGCCGAGCAGATCCGAAGCAACCTAGATACACCAACACAGTGCACCCAGATTTGCCATCAGTAGCACTAGATTATCAAGCATCACATCGGGCCTCTCCAGCCACAAGTTGAATTGGACCCAATGTGAGCATGACAGCTCCAGCTGTCGGCCGGCCGCTGATTTGCACTGAACAACTAGAGGTCCGTGCGGATTGGCAGCCCTCCTACACAGAGCGGATGTCTGGCAGAGTAGAAAAGAAGAACTGAGACTGCAAAATGGTCCAGCACAAGGCACATCTCAAGACTTCTTCTACTTACCAGAACGAGCCTCCAATCACAATGCTACTACGGGACTAGTCTGCCTCTAATCCCTATCTCAAGATTTCTTCTGCCCACTAAGAAGACCATAATGGAAGAAAAAGAAAGAAGCCAAGGGGCTGATCCATCTCACAAATAATCATCTTCACAAGAACAGAAAGTAGCACACTTCAAGGTCCAGAGAACAACTGAAAGGAAAGACCTATTTATAGGACAGGATCGGTGTACATAGACCAAGTGCACCCAGACAAAGAAACGCTAACAAGACTTAAAGATGGGCAGTAAAGAGTGCAGCAAATAGGCATATCCTGAGGATATCCTCTCACAGTAAAAGCACACAGCTTTTAATGCTCCAGCCGCCAACGCCCAACCATCAAGATAGACATAAAGGTCAGCAAAGGACAAATCAGCAAAAGAGAGCCACGAGCCTTTTTTTTATTCCTTCTTAAAAGAACTTGGTTAAAAGCTCGTGGGCTACAGTTTTAATCTAATTTCTCTCCAAGACCCTCCAGCTTTTTGTTCCAAATAGCAAGAGGCTCGGGGGTTACATTCATTGAGTGCACCTACGGCGCACAACGGAAAGAAGCACTCAAAGAGGACCCAAGAAGATCAAAAGCCATCATCCGACTTCTTTTATGAAAATAACTCGGACGAAGGCTCGGAGGCTACAGGGTATACACCCTCAACTTTTTTCTGTTTTTCTTAATACCCTCCAGCTTTTTATTCTAAATAGTGAGAGGCTCGGGGGCTACACTCAATGAGTGCACCTATGATGCACAACAAAAAGAGAAGAAGCCTTCAAAAGACCACTTCAAAGCATCATTCAGAAAATAAGTCGTCTCCCGAGTTCTACTTCAAAATGCTCGGGGGCTTATCGATGCAGGACCTAGACGGTCCCCCATCGGCATGATTCTCACCCAGGCGGGCCCGCAAGACAGAAGCGAGAGGACCGATTCCGAGTAGATGATGTTCTGTCCTAGTTAGACAAATAGAAAGTAACTTCTATAATAGGAACAGAACTCTCTCTTCTAGTCTGACTAGGATTAGAATCAAAGCTCTGACTCCTTTCTCTTATAAAAAGGAGCCCGAGAACCCTTACTGTAACAACACACACAACCATACATCAATTCAACGCAAAAGGTCAAGGCCGACTGGAGTAGAGCTTTTACTCGATAACAAGGGCTCGAACCAGGATAAACCGAGTGTCTCTTGCGTGACCGCCGAGTTCTAGTATTCGCTGAGGTCCGAATCAACTGCTACGGGAACCCCGTGGTAGGCTGTCGGTGGTTAAACATCGACAACATCTTCATTGTTGAGGTGGCCACCAAGGCCCTACCACGTAGGTCACCTCCCTCAAGCAACCACAAAGGTTGGCTTGAGATATCCACTAAGATAAAGGGTAATACAAACACTTTGGGGTGCCCTCACAAGTAAATCAACACAGGCAACCAGAAAGAACGCCTAGCCGGCTAGGGTTCCAAGAACCCAAGAGTAATACACACAAACCCAATCGGCAAGACGGGGAAACCAAGTGCTCAAGTCGAAGATCGATGCTCCCGCTCTCAAATCTCACGTCCCTAGCTCAAACAATCGAGGATTGAAGCTTGGAAGCAAAGAGGGAGAGAGAGAGTGGACAAGTCAAAGCTTGGAGGCTGTTGAGAGAGCAGAGAATGAGTGTATTGCCTGACATAACGGTTAGAAATGGAGGTAGAAAGTATATATACTTTGGGCTCCAGATGACCTACCAAAAGTTCTGGTGGAGCCCCATGTTGATGGTCGTTAATGTATGAATTTAACCATCAACTAGCCATGGAAAAGGATACAATTGCGATCACCAAAGTAGACATAGGGTTTACACTGACAGAATCTATGAGTTTTGGTATTTCACTGTTTCTGCAAGTGTAAACTGAAAAAGACGCAATCCCAGGAGCTTATCGGAACATAGAATAGGAAATTGGACGTCACGGCAACACAGGAAGATTCCAGAAGATGCTAGAAGACACCATGCTGAAGTGGAGGGCCAACAGCCACCAGAGAGGACTGGCCGGTCCCACTCCATACCGGCCGGTCGGGGCCCTGGCCCGCTGGTGACCCGCTTTGCCCAGGTTGCTCCATCGTCTTTGAGGATTGATCTCAGCCATACGTCAAAGTCAGTTTGATCCGATGGCTCACGATCATCGCCCAGGGCTATAAAAAAAGGGCAGGACCTCCCCAGGAGGGAGGCACATTCATTCATTCTCATTTGAAGTCCAATCATCAGCCAAAAACCCTAATCAGAGTTTCTTAGCTAGGGCCTAGATAGCTAGTTAGAACTAGAGGGAGGCAAGCGAAGACTTGGATTCTAGAGCCATCAATAGCTTGGATTTGGTATAGTTCTTATCTCCTCTCACCTTTGTTCTCTTTCATTGTATAGTTATATGACTGCTACAATTGAATTGATGAATATTTATCTGCTTATATTCATAGTTATTATGTTCTTTGTCTATTGTGGTTATATGTTTAGTATAGCTAGATTAACATAATACTTATTCATAGGTTCGTATAGCGCTCATCTAATTGATCATTGGGCGAGTGGTGAACATTGTGTAAGTGTGGTGCTTATACGTTGTTTATCTGCAAATGTAACAATTCTGTTGAGTCCTATGTAGTCCAAACCCTATTTATAGGCACAGTAGAACTTATATACGAAGGAAGGGCGTGCTATGTTCTCAAACTTCCCTAGTATGTCCACTATGAGTAGATTTAATGCTAACCTTAGCAATGACTACTAACTGTAATTGCACTAACCATGGTATGCATTGACATATAGCTAGGAATAACTTAGGAATATCTCTTGATGTTTTGCTAGTAACCCTAATGATATAGCTAGGAGTCTCTATCTGTTTATGCTGATGATTTATACTTATCTTTATCATTTATCTTGTGACTTACCCCTGCATTGAGTGCGAGAACATGGCTATGCCTATCCATTACACTCTAGGTTATCCAGCTATCCTATGCGTATGCCCTATAGACTTTTCCTTAGGAAAATATAAATGATAACCTAGTAATACTCTAGGTAAAATGCTACAATGGTATTTAATCTGTGCGCTTGCAGATACTATTTCTATATTCTAAATAGTGGCATGATTTAATACCACACTCCTGATGTCATAGCTGGGGATGACAACTTGGCACTTTAGTAGCGATGCTATGATATGCTCACCAGCATTTCTAGCACCGTTGCTAGAGAGTAGATTTTATATCTATTTTCGTAGTGACATTAAGGCCTTGTTTGGTTGCACCTAAATACACTTCAATCCCTATGGTTTTGAGGGGATTAAAGTGTATGTTAGTTCAAAATACACCTTAATCCCCTCAAGACCGTAGGGATTGGAGTATATTTAGGTGCAGCCAAACAAGGCCTAGGGGTGTCAACAAGCATTTTTGGCGCCGTTGTCGGGGAAGGCAAATGGCGAGTGTAAAAAGGAATAGTGATAGACCTAACCAACTAATGAGATAGAGGAAACCATAGACCCCTACTCAATGCAGGCTTACCCTTGTGCTTTCTATCTTTGTGATATCTTATACAGGGTAACGAATGAGTGGTTTTGATCTGCTAGATAACACATTGAAAATTCAGAGAAACTCTTTTGAAGAAAGAAATTCCAGCAAGTGAGGGAAATCTTTGAATCTCCATCAAAGACACCCACTACTGAGGTTTGTTCTTTAGAGGAGCAAGCTCCTATAAAAGAAGAAGAAGAGCAACAAGAAGGAAACTTAGCATGAGCTTTCGAGGAAATGGCTGATAAGTCACTGCACGAGTTCTCTACTCCAACCACCAACAACATCCGCACTAGACCTAACGTTGAAGTTGGAGAGAATGGATTCGAGCTCAAGCCAGCTCTTATCACCATGGTGCACGCCAACTTGTTTTGTGGAAAGGCACATGAAGATGCAAGTGCTCATCTCCAGCACTTCCTAGAGATTTGTAGCACTTTCAAGATGAAGGATGTACCAAGAGACGCCATCCTGCTGCGTCTGTTCCCATTCTTACTGTTGGGAAAGGCAAAGCAATGGTTCTACGCCAACAAGGACAATCATACAACTTGGGACAAGTGCTCCATAGCTTTTCTGTCAAGGTTCTTTCCTATGGGTAAGACAAGTGCCCTAAGGGGGAAGATCTCAAGTTTCCAGCAACAACGTGATGAGTTAGTCCCAGAGGCATGGGAACGGTTTCAAGACTATATATTAGAATGTCCTTATCATAGGATGGAGAATTGGCTCCTCATGCAGACTTTCTATTATGGGCTTACCAATAGCACCTGTAACAATGTTGATGCTGCTGCTGGAGGTGCATTCATGTTATTGACCATACCACAAGCTACTGCTTGTTGACACTTCTTAACGTCGCTACAAAAAATAGAGATAAATCCCTATCCCTGGCAACGACGCCAGAAATGCTTGTTGGTATTTGTTAATGCCTACTGAATAATTTCGCAAGCGCACGGATACGTTGTAGCACTTCACCAGATGAATATACCCAGTTTTAATATCGATCTCAAAGGAAGATGTGTGAGGGTCTTATAAACTACAACTAACCACCTGAGTAGCAAACAAGGCTGTAAAAGATAGGGATATAGAGAAGACAACTAAAGCTTCTAATTCAGGCTCTAGTAAGGTATGTCTAGGTTGATTTACTAGGGAATTGAATAGGGAAGCACAGGCAAAACTGAAACTCAACTACCAATTATTCTCCTGCGAGTCCTACAGATGGGAAAGTGGAATATATAAGATTCAACGGAGCTATAAAGTCACCTTCGCGAGCTACCACCAAATCCAGAAGATAGGGTGCATCTACGAGTAACAAAGTCTAAGCACCACGCTTACACTACGAATACTACTCTAACCTAAGAGTTACAAGGATTAAAGTACCCAAAAGAGTCGCAAACCAGTAAAACAAGGTAAATAATGTTACTTACTTGAACTCTAAAGTCGATTCCAAAGCAATCTCAGATACAAGCCATAGAGGTAGCACCGACAGGCTGATACTTCCTCTAAAACTCTCTCTTTGACTCTCTCTCTATTTCTAATATAGAACTAGCTTCTAAAGATATAGAACTAGCTCTCTCTTGGAATGCTAACTCTAGGGAGGTTATCCATTCAAGGGACACCTCTCGGGATCCTAACTAGGGTTTCTCGATAAAGCTCTTCTTATTTTTAGAATGGATCCTCCTCCAGGGGGGTTGCCTCTCCTTTTATAGCCTTGACGAATCAACGTGAGCCCTTTGGATCAAACCAACAGTGGCGGACAGTGGAGATCAATCCTCAAAGGTGGTGGAGCAAACCGGACAAACCGGGCCACGAGCGGGCCAGGGCTTGGACCGACCGGTCCAGGGCCAGACCGACCGGTCTGGCCTGGTGGCCGCTGGTCCTCCCCTTCGATGCACAGCCTTCTCATCCCTTCTAGAATCTTCCTGCGTAGCCGTGACGTTCAATCTTGCATTCTATGTTGCATTATAGCTCAAAAGTGCATCGTTTCTAGTGTATACCTGCAAAACTACTGATTCACCAAAACTCGTGGAATTCGTTAGTCAAAGCCCTACTTCTAGGTAGATGGTTTTCTTTTATATCATTTTGGAAGGTTAGTTGATGGTTGGATTGAGCATTAAGGACCGTCAACAACACCCCCACACTTAGGCTTTTACTCATCCTCGAGAAAAGGTTGGATAACTTCAGACATAACTCCAGACAAAGTATCAACATAAGCTCATTCCTGGCATACCTGCACTGTGAGATTCAAAGTGTCTACCATGCAACTTTAGAAAGTTGAAAAGTAGAACAACTGAACAGATTACCTTTATCTCACTGCTAAGTCCATTGGAGGTCTTTTTGCAAGATTTTTGAAATAAAACATAGCTTACCTGCTCCTCAATGTGGTACTCGCAAGTTACTCATTATATGTAGTATTTGTGGATTCTCACTTAGGCATGAATGAGTGAATGCCTTTCCTTGCAACCTACCTCTAATAGGCTTATATGGAGTTCAAAGGTTTGGAAAGGAGTAGTATACTTACCTTACACGTCACTGAGCCAGCGTAAGAGTCCCAAAGAGAGAGGTGTCATACTCCTAGATCGAGATATGCATGTGTGTGGAATATATGGTGGCTATCCTAATTCTACTATACTCATACTTTGGAGGATATATCTCTCTTGCTTGAATTGGAGTTCTTAGAGACAATGGTATAGATTTTTCTTTTCTTTCTTTTTCAGAGAGCTAGGCATCTGAGTGTCTATTGTTCTTTTTAACAATTGGACCCTTGTCCATTTTCTTTTTAAACTCTCTTTTTATTTTCTTTTTGCATAGCCCATGTATTCCTGCACGAAAACTTTTGCTTGACAGAGATTTCTGATAATGTTAGAGCATAAGTAAATGAGATCCTACCAAAAGTCTTTTTGGGTGCGTACCCTCAGTGTAAGGGCAGTATATTTTCTATGTGGATGGAAAAGGTTGTGCCTACCCCTAGTGTAGGGATAGTGCATATATGGAGTGTAAGTGAATCTTGATCTTGGGAGCATGATAAATCTCTACAACACGGGTCTCAAAAGCTGACAGAGCTTAGTGCAAGACAAGCAACTTATGTAGAAAGCTTATAATTATGTATGGCTCTATAGGCATTTAAAGACAACAGAGGAGTAGCATAGCTATTGTTTTTATGTTTTGAAATAAATGCTCCAATAACTCAGCATAGAAATTTAGGTTCTCATGTTCTACTATCTCTTACTTATCAACAACTTAAGAGGCATGGGGTCCCTATAAAGAGTTCCCAACAGTAGCGAGTGTACAAGAAATGAATTATGTGATTCTTGCCTTAAGTCATGACTAAGCTTACTCATCCTTGAGGTGCAATCATGTCTCATTATAAGATATTCAGTTAAGCTCAGTGGTAATATACGAGAGTGTTTGGAGTGCGTACCTGTATGCTTGGTTTTCCTTTAGAGTTCCTATGAGTTGTCTTCCCGACACTTGTTTCCTGTTTTCTTTTATGCACAACAAGGTGGAGACAAAAACAAACATATATCCATAGAGAGAGATGATGACTCTAAAGACTCAACTTCTTTATTATCATGAGGCACATTTATTACACAATGAATGAATCAAATTCTAACTAAGCAAACTAATCTAAATTAACTAACTAATCAAGCAAACTAACTAATATTTATTACACGTGTGCCTACTCATCTCGACCTCTAGTTCTTTTTCTCTAGCTCCTTGACCCTAGCTTTGAGCGCTTTGTGCTTAACACATAGTTGCTCATGCTTGTTCTCTAGGTTTCCTACATGTTGCACAGTGGACCCTAGGACTTTTAGTGCATCCGAAAGGGCTTGGGCCTAGAGATCTATCCTAGTCTCTAATGTGGTCAAGGTCAGGCGAGGCTGTCTCGGTGCTGGTGCAGTCTTTGCCTTCTTCTTCAAGGGCTTCGGCTTGGTCCTTGGAGGTAGAGTGAACTTGACATTGCTTGGATCCACCCGCACACCATCCAGAGTCACTCGGTCCTTGGTGGTGGTGTACTTCACGCCAGTCACCATCCCAAACTTGGTCGTGACTTCCATCAGCCTCTCTCTCTCTCAGAGGTAGTATCTTTGTGCCTTGGGGGAGAGCGATGCTGGGTTGACCTGGCTGCCGTGGCTTGTCACCCAGGAGTGGTCAATGAGCTGGTGGAGCGATGACAGGCCTCTTGATAGCCTGGGCGTAGGAGGCTTCCTCCATTGTTGCTCCTCGAGGTGGAGCTCGGACGACCTCCTTCGATGGCACCGGGACGATCTCCTTTGAAGGCACCACTGCCAGCTGCTTCGGCAGGATGACCGCCAGTGGAAGGACGTCCTCCGGCTCTTCGACTATGTATGGGTGGTTTGGGCTTGCCATTTGGTGAAAGGTGGAGAGGTGGAAAGCTTCCTTGCTATGGGTTGAGAGAGGAAAGCTCTTGGGATGAGAGGAGAATGACCTCAGGGGTGTTTATATAGTCCTGGTAACTTGAGGTAGGGGCATTCCATCCTAATCCATCCTAGGGATCTATCGCGAATAGGTGGCGGTGGAAGCGCATGACGGCAGAATATCCAAAACCCTAACGGATTAAGCTACACACCGGGAGGTGGCAGACCGCAAGGCGGCGCAGGGCCAGACCGACCGGTCTGGGGTGGGACTGGCTGGTCCCACCCTGGCCCAGTTTCCGGTGCCCTTCCGCAGGGTACATACTTGGCCCGTTATCTCTCCAAATTTTCTCCTGTCGTGGCCCAATTCGTGATGGAGTTTGCAGTTTTAATAAATTAGGGGAAAGCCAGAAAATAAATTTCGTCTAATTCCGCAGGTGATCTAGAAGGTTCTAGAAAAATCTTAAGGCATTGGCCATTTACCTTGAATAACATACCTTCATTGTTTTAAAGTGTCACCGCTCCATGTGATGATGTATTAATCACCGTGAATGGCCCTTCCCACTTGCTTTGGAGTCTACCATGCCCGAATAACTTCAACCTGGAATTGAATAGCAATACCTTATCTTCAGGGCTGAAGCTTTTCTTCTTGATTCTCTTATCATGCCACCTCTTGGTCCTCTCTTTATAGATTTTAGCGTTGTGATACGTTTTCTCTTGCCATTCATCAAGCTCTGAGAGTTGCATCTTTCTTCTTGTCCCGGCAGCCTCTAGATCCATATTCCATCTCTTGATTGCCCAGTGAACCTTGAACTCAAGCTCTACTGGCAAGTGACAGGTCTTCTTGTAGACAAGTTGATAAGGTGACATGCCAAGGGGTGTCTTATAAGCTGTTCGGTATGCCCATAATGCTTCAGGTAGCCTTTCCTTCCAAGCAATCTCCATCTCATTGACTGTCTTTTATAGAATGTTCTTGATTTGCTTGTTGGAAGTCTCTGCTTGGCCACTTGTTTGAGGGTGGTACGGAGTAGCAACATAATGCTGGATTCCCTGCTTCATAAAGTACTTGCAAAAATCCCTGTCAACAAAGCGAGTTCCTCCATCGCTAATCACCATCCTTGGGACACCGAATCTTAAAAATATTGTCTCATGAAACATCTTCTTGGAGTTCTTGGAATTTGCAGCTTTGCATGGCATGACTTCTACCCATTTTGAAACATAATCAACTGTCACTAGATTATACTCATAGTTGTCTGATTTTAGAAATGGTCCCATATAGTTGATTTCACAGACATCAAAGAGCTCTATCTGAAGATTGTTGGTGAGTGGCATGGCATCTCTAGAATTGATATTGTCATGCCTCTGGCATACTCCACATCTTCGGATGAAGTTTTTGGTGTCTTCATACATGGTTGGCCAAAAGAATCCACTTTGTCAGATTTTTGCATGAGTGCGAAATGCTCCATAATGACCTCCATATGGTGATGAGTGACATCTTTCAATAATCCATAGTCCTTCTTCAGTTGGTACACACCTCCGGAGTAATCCATCAGAGCATACTCAAAAGAGGTAAGGATCATCCCATATGTGTAGACGACTTTCATAGATAAACTTTCTCCTGTTTGCCCCTGGTGGTACATATCCTGCAACAGTAAAATTGACAATATTTGCGTACCAGGGATCCAATCTGGAGACAGCGTAGAGCGTGTCATCTCGGAGAGAGTCATTGATTGGCAGTTTCTGTATATTCTTAAATTGCATTCTAGATAAGTGATCGGCAACCAGATTTTTGACTCCTCTTTTATTTTTTATTTCTAAGTCAAATTCTTGGAGCAGCAAAATCCATCTTATGAGTCAAGGTTTAGCATCTTTCTTAGTAAGCAGGTATTTAAGAGCAGCATGATCAGTATAAATAATTACCTTTGCTCCTACTAAGTAAGATCTAAACCTGTCTATAGCAAAAACAACTGCCAGAAGCTCTTTTTAGTAGTTGCATAATTAAGTTGAGGTCCTGTCAAAGTTTTGCTAGTATATGTAATTACGTGATGCCTCTTGTCTTTAGTTTGTCCTAAAACTGCCCCCACAGCATAATCACTTGCATCACACATCAATTTAAAAGGCAGCGACCAATCAGGAGGTTAAATAATTGGTGTAGAGATGAGCGCTTTCTTGATAGTTTCAAAAGCTTCTAAACATGCGTCATCAAATTCGAAGGGAACATCCTTAGCTAGCAGGTTTGTTAGAGGTCTAGCAATGTATGAAAAGTTATGTATGAACCGTCGATAAAAACCTGCATGGCCTAGAAAGCTTCAAATTCCTTTAACATTAATGGGAGGAGGTAGTTGTTCAATCACTTCAATTTTAGCTCTGTCTACCTCTATCATTCTTTCGGACACTAGATGTCCAAGCACTATTCCTTCTCTAACCATGGAATGCCATTTTTTCTAATTAAGGACTAAGTGCTTTTCCTCACATCTTTGCAAAACCTTATCTAAGTTTTCAAGGCATTTATCAAAAGTTTTTCCATATACAGAAAAGTTATCCATGAAAACTTCCATTATCACTTCAATCATATCAGAAAATATAGACATCATGCATCTTTGAAATGAAGCTGGAGCATTACATAGTCCAAAAGACATTCTACGATAAGCATAGGTTCCATATAGACATGTAAAGGTGGTTTTGTTCTGGTCATCTGGATGGATCAATATTTGATGATATCCCAAATACCCATCAAAAAAATAGAAGAAAGAATGATTTACCAATCTCTCCAACATCTCATCAATGAAGGCGAGTGAAAAATGATCTTTCTTTGTTGCCTTGCTAAGCTTTCAGTAGTAAATACACATGCACCATCCAGTGATTGTTCTTTGTGGGATTAATTCATTCTTATCATTCTTAACAACTATCATGCCTCCCTTCTTAGGTACAACTTGCACAGGGTTTACCCACTTACTATATGGCACAAGATATTTAATCCCTACATGTAATAGTTTCAAAATCTCTTTCTTAACAACCTCTCTCATCGTATTATTCAGCCTATGTTGGGGTTCTCTAGAAGGTGTTATCTTAGGGTCTGTAGGGATGCGATGGATGTAAAGAACAGGACTGATTCCTTTAAGATCTTGGAGTGAATAGCCAAAAGCGGATCTATGCTTCTCTAGAACTGTAATCAATCAAAAGGTTTCTTCCTGATAGAGTTTATCACTTATGATTACAGGAGTCTCTCGATCATTATTTAGAAAAGCATATTTAAGACCAGAAGGCAAGGGTTTAAGTTCTATGGGAGGCTTAGATGGTTCCTCAAACTCATATAGAGGGTTAGGTTCTAGAGGACTGTCTTCTTCCTCATCTAGTTGTTCAGAATTATCTTCAAAATCTAGTTCAAGAAGAGATTTAAAGGATGTCTCTAAGACTTCTTCCATAGGATCAAGCTCAGAAATTTAGATTCCTCTTTTGTCCTTCTTGCAAAAGTCTCTCTATAGGCTGTCCTATCAATACGTCAAACTCTACAACATCAAAGATATAAAAGCTCAAGTGAACTCTCATTCCTTTGACATTAATAGGTAAGACATAGAGGATTCCCAAACTTGGGAGAATGTGGCCTAAAGGACTTTTCAAAAACTTTGTTGTTGGGGTTAAGCACATGTCTTTTAAAAGATCTTGAGCATATGTTGCAAACATGATGTTAACTCCCACAACAGGATTGTATAATGCTTCCAAAGGATCCTTGTGGATTTGGCAAGATATGGTTGTTTGGCAAGATATGGTTGTTGAAGTGAAGTCAACTTGGATGATATCAGAGGAAAGCTCTGACTCTTCCAACCACTCATTGCTTATAATCGACACAAGCTCTTTTGCATTCTGCTTAAGGAAAGCCTCATCAGAAGGATCTAAGACTTCTTCACTAAGTGATGATTTCTTAGGCTTCTGTGGTCTCCTAATGGTGTAGTAATTTAAGGTGTTTCTATAATCAGTGAATATATCATCCTCTATCTCGAGCATAAAGTCTGGAAGTGGAATCTCTTCCTCTTTCTGTAGTTCAAGCTCGTTGATAGTTGTAGGTTGAGATGTGGTAGGTATGAATTCCTGATCAACTACCAAATTCTCTTCCTCTACTGGCTTCTCTAAAGGTGTTTCATTTTCGTGAATCTTAGTAAGGACATTTCTTGCCACATCAGGAGTGGCATGCAAGAATGATCCTCTAGAAGCAAGGTTGAGGAATTTAGAAGTTTTTCTATTCAGACCCTTATAAAAATATTGAAGAAAAATAGGGTCTTGTATAGATAGACAAGATCCAAAATGGGTAAGATTATTAAAGCGTTCCCAGGCTTCAGTTAGAGTCTCCTTCTTTCCTTATATAAAGGATAGAACCTCTAATCGAAGGATAGAATTGAAGGCAAAATTCAGCACATAATGCTCTCCAGTCACCTTTAACACTCTCAACGTAGAGATCATACCAATGTCTAGCTTCTCCATCAAAGAAAAAGGAAAAAGCTTCCATCGGATTCTCCTTAATGCGCAAGCACGCACAGGTTTGCTCGAATTCATTGAGGTAAGAATAAGGGTTAGCATTATCTTCTCCTGAGAAAGATTGGTTTCTGACCATCTATTAAACACGGGCATAGCTCATAGTCAGAGGTTAAGATAGGCTTTCAGGATGGCTCTGGCTCTAAGCGTAGGCTCGTGAAGTTATATTTATAGATAGAAAAGGTAAATAGAAATGGAAAAGGTGAAGAGTGATAGTATATAAATAAAAGATAAGATTATGATACAGATTAAGATAAGTTTAGAGTGATCTCAGCGACGTCTTCCCCAGCAACGGCGCCATAAATGCTTGTTGACACTTCTTTATTTATTTCTGTCTAGTCACATAAAATGATAAGATTTAGTACCAGATCTTATTCCTAGCTTTACAATTAGGGATGACAACCTAGTTTCATAGTTAGGAGTAAGGGTAAAGAGGCTAGTGGCTAGTTGCTAAAGGCAAGTTAATTAGTACCAACATTTCTAGTGTCATTGCGTGGGATAGAGATTTGGGTTTTATTGCAGTGATGTTAGAAATGCCAACAAGTAGCGAGGGACATCATGGTTAAAATCCACACCCACTACGTCTTGACCAACTTTATGATACTAGATATGGGAGAAGAAGATGAGACACCTGTTGACGATCGTTAATGACCAAATTTACCCGCCAACTAACTCTCAAAAGAGGCACATTTGTGATCACCAATATAGACTTAGGGTTTACACTAATAGAATTCCATAAGTTTTGGTGAATCTATGTTTCTACAGGTATATATCGAAAAAGCTATCAAAAAGGACCAATATGAAAGATTACAAATACCTCAAATAATGAATTGGAATGCACCATTGCAAAGAGCTCGTCGAGATGATCGAAACGGACATATCATTTGCCATTTTCAGTTTTCCGGATGAAAAGATATAATTCCACGACGGGGGCTGCACTAGAAGACTCTAGAAGACACGAGAAGACACCATGCTGAAGCGGACTGCAAATAGGCCTGGAGTGGGACTAGCCGTTCCCACCCACCCTAGACTAGCCGGTCTGGCCCAACCTCCATTCGCGGCCCGCTTCGACCCACGTGCTCCACCGCCTTAGGGTTTCAATCTGAGCCATCTGCCAAAGTCGGTTTGATCCAAGGGCTCACATTCATCCCACCGGGCTATAAAAGAAGGGTAGGACCCCTCAGGGGAGGCACTCATTTATTTGTTATTCTCTGAAACCCTAATCGAGGTGTCCCTTGAATAGATAACCTCTCGAGGGCCAGCCATCAAGAGAAGATTAGTCCTCTCTAGGTCTTTTAGATAATAGTGAGATGGAGAGTGAGGGAAGAGTTTAGAGAAGGTGCCGACCTGTCGGTGCCCTCTCTACGACTTGTATCTTGGCGGGATCAAGATCTACTTGAGCTTGCTCCTGGGATGTCTCTGGTAATCCACTTCTGATGCAAGTAAGTTCTATGCCTTTATTGCTTATCTGGATCATGACTCTCTTTGAGTGCTTTATTTCTATTCTAGAGGGAGTAGAGTATTATTGTAGGTGTAAGCATGGTGCTTAGGCTTAGGATAATCGTGGATGCACCCTATATTCCGGATTTGGTGGTAGCTCGCGGAGATGACTTTATAGCTCTATTGAATCCTATGTATCCCACTATCCTGTTTGTAGGCCAAGTAGGACGCGGTTGCTAAGGAGATCAATATTCTATGAGTGTATCTCTCCTTATGTAATATCCCCAGTTAGCAATAGAATACATAGGCTTGCACAAGTTAGAAGAAGAGAACCATAGTTATCCTCTCTACTCTCCTATTATCAACAACCTTGATTGCTGCTCTCAACCACACTAATAGTCGCCCTAATTTTACCTTAATTCTACCTTAGTTCTATCTTAATCTAGTTATCTTCACCTCATTGCTACCCCTAGTTAAGTTAGACCGTAGTTGATCTTACACGTTTCTCAGTGGAACGAAACCTAGAATACTTCTGGGATAAAGCTACAACGGTATCTGTGCGCTTGCGGATTATTTAGTGGGCGTTAATAGATATCAACAACACCCATCGTTCTTGGGAGGTCATTCCTCAGCACCACCAACGCCATCATCTATAATGGATCGGGCCAAGTCCACTTCCAATTCCTAGGAGAGAAGGTACGCTGTCAATTTAAAAATTATAACTCTCTTGGACTAGCAACCTTCACTCTGTACAAGAGGAGACGCCAGTGCTAGAAGAATCGCTCTCAAAAGAGCAATGTTGAGGAGGAAGCAATTAAAGAAGAATCTACTACACCTAAGCAACATCCCCAACCTACAAACATATGAAAAGAAAAGGTAACCTCCTCAACTGAGTCATTATCACCAGGAGGTCCAGCGTCAGGGTTCCCATCCTCGGGATTCGATGAAGCACCCCAGGAGTGATGACGATGAGAAGTCTTGTCACGAGAACTCTAAACTCTGAATCCTTGCCGTAAGATAATAATGGTAGTTATCTATTTACATTCTTGCATTTTTAATTTATAATTAGTTTTTATCATCCATATAGAAAACAACAAAAACATTTGGAAAACCTAAAAGCCTCATATGATATCCCTACAGTGCAAGCTAAAGGAGTGTTCACTGTGGTGGCCTAAAAAAATAAAAATTAGCATGCATATTTCCTTTCTGTTCAATAAAAAAAATCTAAAAATAATCATTGAGCATCTTGCTACACAACCTTTGTAAACCTCTCACAACAACCAGTCCACGAAACGGCTAACCACTAACTGTTTATTCTAATCCGTTCCACGAGTTTTGGTGTTTTATGAGATGTTTGCTGCAGGATGACTCTAAGAGCTAGTTCACCTAGGAATGATCATCTACATCACTCGAAGTACACCTTCTAAACACACAACTAATCACTGTGTGGAGGAAGCAACTTCTTATTTGGCGAGATGGAGGTTTCTAGCTACACTAGCTCTTGCAAGCATGAGCTCCATCGATAGGACTGTTCAGCTTCAATGCTCAACCACGACAACAACTAACTTGGGGGAAGGCATCCCCTAGGTACCTAGGTAAGTGTACCTACGTGATTATCGAGTCAGTCATAAAAATAAAAAATACCAAAAATATGTGAGCACATAAAGGTTCACCATAGTATCATAAAAAAACTTAAAAATACTAAAAATAAATAGGCACATGAAGGCCCATGCTTTTTAGAGTCCTTAGAGTCTTATGTATAGTATGAGTCTTAAAAAATAAAAAACCAAATAAAAATGTTTGTCTAGAGTTAATAAAAAGGAAGCTCTTGAGATGATATAAAATGATGATAAGCTGCTTTGTTACAACACCTCTGAAATATCTAGAGTTTAGACAAAAGTTTTCCTAAGTTTTAGCTCTAACTGTTTTGACATGAAGATTTGCTCTGAGCCTGAAACTTATGGGTTGCATATGCTTGAACTAAGTCTTGGTATCTGATTGATAAGATTAAGAAAGTCCGAGCTGCTATCTATCTTGTTCTAAGCGATACTAGAGTTCTAGATATTTATCTTTTGAAAAATGCAAAAATATGATGAGTTCCTATATGACAAAGCTTACATTCCCACCAGAGCCAAACATAATGAGATAGGCTAGTTAAACTTCCATATTCATGGTGCCTGTCATGCATGGAGTTTTGTCAACCTTTGTGACCCTGGTGAGAAACTTGTCATGCTCTTGAATCAAGATCCACCTCCATATGCATTACTCTACACTGGAGTAGGCGCAACAACATGCCATTCCATCTACATCTATTCCAAAAATATTTTTCTTCTACACTGGGAGAGAACACTAAAAATATTCTACTAGGATAGCCACCCAATAAATGCTCCAAGTTTCTGTTGCTATCTCTCTAAATCCCTAAATGCAAAAAGGAGTGCTATGGGCTATGCAAAAAGATATTTGAAAAGGAAAAAGAGAAGGGAGAAGGAAAGAAAAATAGATAAGTGTCCAAGTGCTAAAAACAATGGGTACTTAGATGCCCGACTCCCTAAGAAAAAGAAAAGATAGCTCATAACCTGGCTAGTTTTCAAAGCCCAAAAGAGAGATAGCATTCAAGGAGCTGAGTAGAAATAGGTTCCACCATATATCCACCATATCCATCCACCTATATATCTTGATTCAACTGTATGACTTGTTTCTCCATGGATCCATTGTTTGACTTTACAACACATGCATTGCAAGTTTGCTCTTTCAAGTTTTTTCCTTACCTATGAGCTCCATATAAGCTTTAGTTATAGGTTGAAAAAGAAAGGCAACCATATTCACTGCCTTGGTGAGAATCCATAAATACCACATATATTGAGAGACTTGAGAGTGTCATACATGGGAAGCTCTGAGTTTTATTTAAAAATCTCTAAAAACTCCAGAATGATAGTTGACCGAAGAGCTTGAGACATACTGCTTGGATGGGATCTTTCTATCTGTCAGGTACTCAAGGCCTAAGAAAGAGTTGATAAGCCCCATAATCAAAGGTAATATGGTAAGTTTGAAAGTCAGGTCAGTTATTGCATAACTTGGAGGAGAATTTCTGTCTGACTGTAGGTATACTTCTAGGGAGTTGGTCCGAGATGGCTACAATGCTTAAACATATATATCTTATAATAACTTTTTTAAGTTTTCTTTGCTAAGGGACTAGCAAAGGTTAAGCTTGGGGGAGTTGTTGACGGTCATTAATGTACGAATTCAACCGTCAACTAGCTATGGAAAAGGATATAATTACGATCACCAAAGTAGATATAGGGTTTGCACTGATAGAATTCCACGAGTTTTGGTGTTTCACTGTTTCTACAGGTGTAAACTGGAAAAGACGCAATCCCAGGAGCTTGTCAGAACATAGAATGAGAAATTGGACGCCACGGCAACGCAGGAAGGTTCCAGAAGATGCTAGAAGACACCACTCCGAAGCGAAGGGCCAATGGCCACCAGGGAGGGACCGGCCAGTCCCACCCCAGACCGGCCGGTCTGGGCCCTAGCCCGCTAGCGGTCCACTTCACCTAGGTTGCTCCACCGCCTTTGAGGATTGATCTCAGCCGTACGTCAAAGTCGGTTTGATCCGATGGCTTACGATCATCGCCTAGGGCTATAAGAGAAGGGCAAGACCCCCCGGGAGGGAGGCACATTCATTCATTCTTATTCGAAGTCCGATCATCAGCCAAAAACCCTAATCAGAGCTCCTTAGCTAGGGCCTAGATAGCTAGTTAAAACTAGAGGGAGGCAAACGAAGGCTTGGATTCTGGAGCCATCAAGAGCTTGGATTTGGTATAGTTCTTACCTCCTCTCACCTTTGTTCTCTTTTATTGTATAGTTGTATGATTGCTACAATTTAATTGATGAATACTTATCTTCTTATAGTCATAGTTATTATGTTCTTTGTCTATTGTGGTTATATGCTTAGTATAGCTAAATTAACATTATACTTATTCATAGGTTCGTATAGTGCTCATCTAATTGATCGTTGGGTGAGTGGTGAACATTGTGTAAGAGTGGTGCTTATACGTTGTTTACGTGCGAATGCATCCAATAAGCCGGGCTTGGTAGATCGCGGGTGTGACAATCCTATTGAGTCCTATGTAGTCCAAACCCCGTCTATAGGCACAGTAGAACTTGTATATGAAGGAAGCGCGTGCTATGTTCTCAAACTTCCCTAGTATGTCCACTATGAGTAGATATAATGCTAACCTTAATAATGACTACTAAGTGCAATCGATAAGATTCTTTGTCTTTTAGAGTCCAATCAGGATTATAAATATTAGGGGATTGTAATTAAATCTATTAAGAAGTAATTAGGTGAAAATCCTTTATTCTAATCTATTGGCTCTCTCTCCCTCTCTCCTAGCGCCGCGCTGCCCCCCCCGCCGCCCCGCCTGCTTCGCCACCACCGCACGCCCGCCGGCTGCCGCCCTTAGGGCACGCGCCACCCCTCCCCCCCCCCTCTCCTCCTCCAATCCACTAGCCCCAATCCACCCTATCCGCTACGTGTGTTACATGACCCCTATGATTTTTTGGCAAAATCACTATTATATACTTTTTATAACTTCAATTTTTTTGACTGCAATATTGAAGACCTAGGTGAATTTATTTGCTAGCTCTGTGTCTGCTTGGGAGGGAGTAGGATGAGGAGCTGACATGAATTGTTTCTCTGATCCATATCAGAATATAACAAGAAACAGGGTGAAGTAATTTTGTAGCTCCTAGCTCCTAGTTCATTACTGATTTATAAGGATCCTCGATCGTCCATCACATTCTAGGCTGAGATCAGTTCCGATGTTGCCTTATTTTAAACTTCGTACAATGTCGTACAAGCACATATACTACTAATAATGGTTTACTGAAGGAGGTCAATATCCTAAAGTTTTGCTCGTGTCACATCAAACATTTAGATGCTAATTAGGAGAATTAAATTTGAGCTAATTATAAAACCAATAGCATAGGAGTATAGTAATTAACGAGATGAATTTATTAAACCTAATTAATCCAACTTTAACAAATATTTACTATAGCAGTATATTGTCACATCATAGACTAATTAGATTTAATAGATTCATCTCGACAATTAGTCTCAATCTATATAATTAGTCTATGTTCAATACTTCTTATTGGTATCTAAATATTTGATGTGCACATATTTTAAATTTGAGACCTGTCCAAACAAACAGTCAGCCATGGAGTTGTGTGAACAATCGTTTATTGAAATCCTATTGGAAAATTGAAGGACGTTATGAGATGTTTGCGTTTTAAACTTTCTCAACTTTGATTTAATTTTGTGAAAATACGTGCATGATTAAATCATAAAATAAATTTATTATGAAAGTATATACTTCTTCCATGCTGGTAAAAAATAACTGTCTGGTCCTATTAAATAAGGTTGTGGGTGCGTGCATTTAATATGACCCGCATTCAATATGAGAACATTCATCAACTCAAATGGCTAGTGTAGCGAGGGATGAGTCCTGATGTGCTGAGATGCTGGGTTCGAGGCTTGGCGTATTAGTTTTTTTTTTTTTTTTGCTGGAGGCGTCATTTTGCATCTCAGTAGCAGCGTTTGTTTTGCTTTTTGTTTTTCTTTTGCCTGGCGCGCGACGGAGGTTTGCGAGCGGGCGTGCGACGCAGATGAGAATCGAGGCGGGCACAGCATGGAGTAATTGCGTGGTGGAGGGATTAACAAGGCAAGGGCAAACACGTCCACAACAGCGGTTGTTGCTTCAGAGCGATTTTTTTAACACAAACAAGGTGGAAGGCTAGGATGTCGTTTATTTTCTATATAGAAGGAGTATTTAATGATGCATCTAAAATATTTTTATATATAATTGGTCAAAGTAAAAAAAATATTAACTTCGAAGCGCAAAAGGATTTTTATTTTGGGAGGGAGAGAGAGTTGTAACATCGTGGGTAGTTTCGACTCTTTAGACTAACTCCAACAACTAAAACCAAAAATAGAGATTAATTCTACACGCATAGCTCAAGGGTCCGCGACTCAAAATTTGCCCTCTCCAACAGGTGCCGCAACCACAAAGCAGACCCTCCTCAAATCTGCCACCCATGCCGGCTTGCCGCACCGCACCCTATTAGCAGGCAGCATCGACCCCATTGCCGAGGAGCCCCACCACCACACGCGCTTCCCTACTAATCAGGGGCCTCGCTTTCTCCCTGTCCCCCGCGATTCCCACCGCCTCACTACGGCCCTTCCTCGACGTTATCAGCTCCGAGGGTCAGCAGCCCACCACAAGAGACCCTTCGCTGCCGGCAGGGATCTCGAGTTCCCGTCGTCCCCTCAGCATGCCACCCGGCACGACCGCCTTCTCCTCTATGCTATATCCCGCGTCTGTGTCCCACTCCAGAGACTTGGGTCGTGGACGAGAGACGACATTTATTTGTGTCCTCTCTTATTTCATCTCACGCAAAATAGGTACGTGGTTTGCCTACTCTATTAGAGAGGGATATTTTTGGCTGTACACCATGTATTCTAGTTTGGATGACCTTATTACAGTCTTAGCACCGGTAAACTAGTCAGCCACGTGGGTAGACTTCGTGATTCAACGCGGACTCTAGAAAATGTGAAACTGGACTCCGTGATGGCGGTGGGCCGACGACGGGATTACTTTGCAGGTCGGTCTTTCGCCAAGTCTTGCGACACCGACCGGAGAAAACTGGTTTGGGTTAGACGGGTGGTGCACGGATTTGCACGTGCTGCAGTCGTCGTATTATTGCACCAAAGTGGACTATTGCTACTGGGAGTATTATAAATGAGACGTGATTATTCATTCTCGTGGCACAAAACCTTTGTCCCAGGGTAGCTCCGATTAAAGATCGACTAGCTGTACCTGCGCGATCGATCGATAATCGAGCTACTGCTTTGTTCTCCTCTGAACCTACCCATGGCTTCCTCCCTCCTCTCGCTACTACATTCGTCTAGAGTGCTTGCAGCTGGTGCTAATAAACAACGGTCCCGAGCCTTTTCTGGAAACAATATTTGCCGTGCGCCGCCGTCAATGAAGATCCGGGACCGGGAGGGGATGGCTATGGCCACGCACAGCCGCAGGAGGATCTCGGCCTCATCTTCAGAGCCTCCACCACCTAGGCAGCATGCGCCGGCGTCGTGGGTAGACCGCTGGCTCCCCACGGCGGTGAGGCCATATGCGATGCTTGCCCGTCTCGACAGGCCTGATGCCATTTGGCTCTACGCATGGCCCTGCGTCTGGTATTTGTCTATGTATATATATACATATGCGTATGTTCAGTGAAAATTCACCTATCCGGATAACTCTTACTGTACGTCTACGATTCATTTATTAGGGCCCGGGCTTTGGGTTAGTCCAGAATGCACCCAGGAATCGGCCTAACAAATCAAAGGTTATATAAATAGGAACGTATCTAGTACAAACTAACTTTATATAAAAACCTATGCAAACCATGACACAAAAGTCGTTTAAATTCACCAAAAAATTACATATGTAGATGATATAATGATACACAACCTTAAGAAGTCGAGTTTGGACAAGATTTTTTACAAGGTTATGTATCATCATATCATCTACATGTGTGATTTTTTTGTGAATTTAAACAATTTTTTTACCGTAGTTTGCATAGGTTTTTACGGAAAGTTAGTTTGCACTAGATAACGTTCCCTATATAAATTAGACAAATAATCTAGGTATGGAAACCATGGAACTGAACAAAGCCTTATTTATTTATTATGTTGCAAGTATAGAAAATAACTGAAACCGTTTTACTTGCTGTTAGGCTGCTTCTTTTTTAAAAAAAATTACAACATAGACGCTCACAACATGCACGCACATTCCCTAGAATACACATACGCAAATCCTGCCTATATTTATTGTTTATTATCGAAACCGTTTGACTTGCCTCATTTAAACCAAAACCGTTTGACTTGCCTTTAGGTGTTCACTTTGACATGCCTGTAGGCTGCTTCTATATTAATGATAAGTGTTTTAGTAGGACTTAGTATGTAACTTAGCACGACTATAAACCTATTATATCTAGCACTTTTCCTAACACATCAGGTGCCTAAAAGTTCGAATTACTTCCACTAATCAATTGTTTCTTGATCGCAAAAGAGAGAGTGCACGCCAGCCAAGCTAAGGTTGACAGGGACGATCACAATGGTAGGGTTGGGCGTTGCAATGATGGTACAATGGCGTAGTAGTAGCAGGTCTAGGCACTCCAATTGTAGGTACTATGGGACTCAGAATGGCGGGAGTAGCATCTCTTAAATTTAAGATGCTTTAAATTTTCGAGAAAGTTACAATGACTAATAATTTAGCATGGAAGAAGTATATACTCCCTCCGTCCCTAAATAACTGTCGCTTCGCTTCCCGAGAAGCAAATGTCGGCAATTTTAATAAATAATAAATATCATCGATTAGTATCATAATTAGTATCATCGGAAAGATCTTTAGATCTAGTTTTTTAACAAAATTATTTGAAGATATAAATACTGCATGTATTTTCTATAAATCAAGTCAAACTTGTGGCACGTATCCCACGGCGACACTTAAAAAGGGACGGAGGGAGTATATGTACATGTAGCACAATGATTGTTATGTCCAGTAGCTGAAACCTATCTTTTGCTCTTTATAACAGGTCAATTACAATAGCATCAAATAAAGGAGAAATCCCGGACATAAAAATGATGGCACTCTTTGGATTGGGTTCGATCGTCTTAAGGGGTGCTGCTTGCACAGTGAATGATCTTCTCGACCGAGACATTGATAAGAAGGTGACTTATATCTTATTTACTGTCCGAGTGAATGAAGATTCTAGGTGTGGTCACTGTGAAAGGTTTTACTTTATCGACTAGTCAAAACTTCTAATCAGATGCGCTTCTAACACAAGGCTGTTGTAATCATCGAATCAAATTAAGATTTTGCAACTACCTCAGTCTAGGTCTCTCGTTTGACTAAAGACATAGAAAATAATATCAATATTTGGATTTCTAAATAAGTAATATAAAAGTATGTTATATGCTAATCTAACAATATTTATTATATATACTGGTTTCATAAAAATTAAAGTAGTTTTGGATAAGATTTAGACCAAACATGAGAATATAAATCATAAATAACAAGTCGTTGAGTTTGAAAATATGAAACCTTATGAATAGATTTGTCTTGAAAAATGTTTTTCTAAAAATATACAAATATCACTTTGAGATAAATATTTTTATAAAATAAGAAGTCAAAGTTATGGTTTAGAGTACCGTTGTCTAAAACTTCATTGGAGTATTAAGAGAGTAATAAATATTATTATTTAGTATTTTTTATATCTTTAGTTAAACTTTAAGAAATTTATATTGGGAAACGAGATATGTGTTCATATTGAGACGAAGGGAGAGCGGAATCAAATATGTTTCTCTCTCATTCTTTTTGTCTAGAGAGATCAAGATATATATATAAATTTAGGAAATATATTTCAAACTTAGAATTTTATATTGAATCATACTACTAGTACTCCTTTTATTCCAGAAAGAATCTAAATTCCATTTCCCAAGAAGTAAAAAAATATCAAATTTAACTAGATTTATAAAAATGCCAACATATAATTTTTTTTCAAATATTTCTGTTTATAAAGATATATTTCATATTAGTCTAATCAGTAATATATATTGATACATTTATATGTTCATTTGATCAAATTTGATATCAGTCTGATTTCTCAGAAGATGAGAGCTCCAAATTATTAGATATTTTGGCTTTTTGGATGCTTTTTTTTTAAACTTAGACACATTATTTTTGCTATACCTAAGTATATACTACTATATATATTTTGTTAGGCAACAAAAACAACATAAACTCAAAATATCATAATTAGGAACGGTACGAATATACTGATTTAAGATCAAGGACAAGAAGATACCACAATCTCATGACAGCATAGTGTGGGTACATGTCCCATCGGTTTCCTCTGCCTTGGCCATATATCTGCTGTAACCATCGCCACCAGAGACTTCCAGTGCCGCCACTGACCACTGTGTTGTCCATTCCCCTTCCTATTTGAGTAGTGCCAGTAGTAGTTCCCCTTCCAGACTGAAGCCCCGGCGGCCACAGATTCTTTCGTTAACACTGGTCATCAGCGGTCACTACTAATAGATTTTCTATGGCAGTTGCATGGGATCTAATGAGCATGTATGTTCTTCTTGTAGGTTGAGCGGACAAAAACGAGGCCTCTTGCATCAGGTGCTCTAACACCTGCCCAAGGATTCTATTTCCTTGTGTTTCAGGTTCTACTATGGCTCACATTTATTAGTCAACTAAATAACAAAAGGTAAGTTAGACATAATCTTCTTGGTGAGAATTATAAACAAAATATTGCTATGTTTTGGAGTCATTAGGACTATCTAGATAAACCTTAAATAAGGACTATACACGTTAATGCCACAATGTCTTCCACACCTCAAATGCGAACTCAAGATTCTTGACTTGCTCAAACACTTATGGATCAAGAACTTCATATATCATATTGAGAGTTGATCATTTAGTTAGAGCTTTTATTCTTCTCTTGGAGTTGGATCATTAGATCAAGAACCACAAACTCCTTTTCCACTATCTTTCCAACCTTTCTACTCATTGCTTTCAAATGCAAACATCCTATTCTTCTAGTAACGATAGTCATTTCCATCAAAAGTGAGGTGGCTTGCCTTCCATCATTACACCATAGGTTATTAGACCTCGAAATTGATGGTGACTCGGCTTTGATACCACTTGATAGGATCTAGATGGTTAGAGGGAGGTAAATAGGTAGCCTTATAAAAATTTCTATACAAATGCAGAACCTTCCAAATTATATGGCCCACAAGCACCTGAAATTGTCCCTAAGACCTCTGTCAGCCATACTTGTGTACCACATAACTCAGAATGTTCTGTCGGCTGAAACCCCGATGACACCATGATCCTCCAGTATCAAATTCTTACAGAGATATTGTAGTATTACAACCGTTTTTATCCAAATACACGGAGTAGCGGAATAGTTACAAAAGAAGATTACAACAGTTGATCAGAGTTTGATCAGATAAAACTTAACTGAATTTGCGGAAGTAAGAAAGAATCATAGAACCCTTGTAAGAGAACATCTCAGACGGAAGGTATTCGATCATGCCAAGCCCACTAGTATGACCGAAGTTAGCTTCACTAGTCAGCACCTGCAATAGGGGTCAAACAAACCCTGAGTACAAAAGTACTCCGTAAGACTTACCCGACAGAAAAAGAGTGGAGAAGACTCGGGAATGCAGGTTGATAGGAATCAAGGTAAGGCTTTAGCAAGAATCAAGGACACCTTTACGGAAAAACAACTAATGTTGATCCTTACTATTCATTCTTAAGTTATCCTAGTCTAGGGCAAACACTTGTCAAACCAGATCTCGGTTTCAAAAAACTTCCAACCTCACAACTTTCATCATTACTACGATGCCGGTGCTTGGATCAAGTCTCCCATATCGTGGAGCAACGACGATTCGAATCGCTTATATACCTAGTTGGTGCTTCCTAGCCACACGATGTATGCAGGACTGACCATCTTACATACATCAACTCGACGCTTGGATTTCTCCAAACCAGAACGGATCCTAGCCACACGATAGTACAATACACCACCTTCGTACGCCGTCCACCCCTTCGCCCTGTGCTTCCTTTGACGACGTAGCTCTGTAGAATGGGTACACGCTACTTCTCGTCCCGGTTACCCGTTCTCGTCATAGATAGTCCAAGGGAGCTTACCGCCATTAGCATGCGACTAGTACTATCCAATAACCTCATGATCCCAGGGCCAGAGCAACGGACGGTCCTTAACCGACACAAGTGGACGACACTACACTAGGGCACTAGCCCTTCCTGATGCAAGTCACTCCACCGGCGTCTCAATTTACTCATCATCATGTTCTTATTGAGTACCCTTGACCCGGCCAAGGTGAAGAATAAACAACAAGCAACATCAAGTTTTCATAGCTCTTTCAAGAAGATATTGTTATCAAACTTTTTTAAAAATATTTTATTTGTAAAGCCTATGCTATCAGCAGAGCGAAGCATATACTAAGCATTTTCAAATCAAAACAGGTTTTAGGGATTATATCTCAAGGAAGGTAAATGCATCAGATAGGATATCACACAACTCCTACACCTAATGCATTATATCATCAACATAAAATTATAAAAGACTTTCAAAATTCAAGGATGGGTTGAATGCATCCGGGGCTTGCCTGTGTTGCAGAGAAGGTTAAGATCCTCAGGAGGATCACACAGGTCAGATGGCATCAACACCTCTGGGCACCTTCTTCTGGAAACACCTTCTCCGAACTTGATCAACACGAACCTTCACTCTCACGGACACTACACGTATATGAAATGATGCATGTTTAAGTATGACAAAATGCATGACATGATGCATGATGTCAGGCAACATGGATGAAACAATTTAATTTCATATTAACTTGAGTACAACTTTCCTTCACGATGTAGTTGTATCAAGGGATCATAATTAGCATTGACGATGATTGATTATCGGTACGCAATCAACGGAAATTGCCGAAGGTCATTAGGGTTAATGACCTAGGGTCATCACTTAATCCCAAACTCACTCAACCCTAGAGTGATTAAGATTAGTTACTAATTTATTAACCATTTTTACAGTTGTTGAAAGCCGCTAATTAAACTTGCTAATTAATTAGCTACCATTACACATATGCTGATAACTATTACTATGACTACACAAACAAGCCATGAATCATTAAGGTTAATGATTCATGGTCTTCAAGTAATACCAAAATGGAGTCAACCTAAGTGAGGCATATAATTAATTACTTTAGACATTTATTATTTATGTAGACATGTGAGCAACTCTACATATAACTATACATGATCATGCCTTGGACCAGAGATGTTTTGCTGATCCAAAGTTTCCAAACAAAACCACAAATCAATTAACATATAATTAACCATTTGGTTAATTACTTGGTTATTTTATTAATCATTTATATGGTCACTAAACAAGGTAGAAATTAATTATAAAAGCAAACTTGCTCAAAACAATACACAAATTTTAGTGGAGGTCACTTTTAGCATGAAAGGTTTACTCCTAATTTTTCATGATTTTTGGATACATAAAACAGCCTACAAAAATCATAGACCAAGCATTTCTTAATTAAAAGGGACAATTATTGAGCATAACCAAAATAATCAACAGAGCCAACACATATTTTTTTATGAAACTACATATCATGAAGATCACACATATAATTTTGGTCATATTTTTAATTGCCCAAAATATTTAATTATAAAATTGTGAAAATCAGCTCAGGAAATTCATTTTTGGAAAAAGATAAAACCTTCCTCTCCCTACTGGACCGGGCCACGGCCCACTTGGCCCAGCAGCGGCCCAACCCGACCCGGCCTGCCCCTTTCCCTCTCTTTCCTGCTTGAACAGAGGGAGGACGGCGGTGACCGGCGAGCCATCGGCGGCAAGCGCCGACGGTGAGTCCTCCGGTGGCGGTGAGGATATCTCCGAGCTTCCCACGACCCCGCGGACTTATCCAGACCCGGTGCTCTTGCTAGTTGCGGTGGAGACGGCCAGAGAAGGTGTGGCCACGGCGACGGTGAGCTCGGCGGCGTGAGCATGCCGACGTGGTGGCGTTCCCGCGAGGCTGCGGCGTTAGAGACAAAACCGCCAGGCAGACGATGTCTAGGAGCTCAAGTCGAAGCGGAGACCCGAGCAGGTTTAGGTGGAGGCAGACCAGGGAGCTCCGGCCACGCGGGCGGTCTCTATGGCGGCACTCCGGCCGGTCCTGGAGAAGAAAAGCCAGCGCAGGCTGCTCCGGCGAGGACTACTCGCAATAGATGGCTTGAGGGGGGCGCAAGATAGTTGCGGAGACGGTGGCAAGCAATTGAGAGCTGAGGTGGAGGAGGCTGCACGAATTGCGTCGGCGGGTGGAGTTTGTCGGCGGTGAGCAGGAAAAGAAGAAAGAGGATGATGACGGCGGCTGCTGCTTTTATAGAAGGAGACGACCACTGCGGTGCGGGCAGCGCGACGCAACGAGAAGCTGCCGAGGTGGAGCTGGCACGAAGAAACGCCGAGGCGGGGCACATCGACGACGGCAAGGACGGCGGCACTGGAAAAACTGAGAAGACGAATACACGGCCGTGGCGGTATGGGACGAGGTATGGACGGAGGGAAGCTCGCCAGCACTTGCTTGGCATTGCCACGGCGACGCAGCAGCGTGTCAGGTGCGCGGGAGAGGCCAACCTGGTCACGGCGGCGAGCAGGCGGCTGCGTGGCAGCTCTGCTGCTGCTACTGGTTACTGTACCATGGCGAAACCCGACTGAACCTAGCTTTTCTCCCTTTCTTTTATCCCAATTCCGTGTGGTAACTCATCAAGCTCCAATTAGCAATGTTGTTCTTCCATATCTCCTCTCCAACTTTGTTTACAGCTCCAAGCCCTAGATCTTGCTGGTTTGAGAGATAGAAACAAAGAAAGAGATCAAGAAACACACTGAAACTCAGTTTCAGAACACAGAAACTGAATCCAGTAAGACATCACTAGGGTTTCCTTTTCTAAACTTTTGCAAAATTTCTCCAAAATTTTGAACTAAACTTAAAAATCTCTAAAAATACAGTTTGCACAAAATTTCATGCTCTACAACTTTCATTAAAGAAGTTTTGTCAAATTTCAAATATTTTTGAAATTTCATTTCAAATTTGAAAAGAGGGAGTAACTCCAACTTTTGAATTTTTAAAATTACTTTTAAATTTTGAATAAAAGATGAAAATCTACAAAAATAAAAGTTGTTCCATTTTTCAATATCTACAACTTTTATTAAAAGAGTTTTTCTTGAAACTGAATAAATTTTGAATTGAAGTTTAAAAATCAAGAAACGGACAATTTTCAAATTGTGAAACTTTTGAAATTACTTTTGATTTTATTCAAAAACTTGAAAAACTTTGTTTACCAAACTTGTAGAGCTTAAGGAGATGCACAATCTGTATTTTTGAAGTTTTCCCAAATTTTTAATATTTTGAGCACAATTAAGAAAGGGCTTAAAATACCTTTTGAAAGTTAGGGTTTTGAAAAAGAAAATCAAATTGATTTAGCACATTTTCAAAGTATAAAGTTTGTACTTTGAAATGGTGCCAAGGGTTAACAACTTTTATTTAGAAAATTAATTATGGTTAGCTCCTCAAAAGTGAATTTGAAATACAAATTCCCACACTTAGCCACTTGGGTTAAGGTTTGGGGATTTGCATTCCAATTTCAAATTTGATTCTTTCTTTTACATTGTTTGACTTATAAAACATGGTTGAAATGTTAAACATAGTTAGTCAAACATTCTTGCACTCCAAGATTGATTTTATGTTAATCATCTTTAAAATCTTAATTAAGCATTTATGTGATAATTAAATGATTATACACACATATACCATATATAAGGAGCTCAGGGATTAGGGTTTCACGTAAGCATGCATATCAAGCTATACTAAAAATCATTAGGCATGATTAACATCTTAAAACACACTTGACATACAAGACAAAGCATTACTTATGCAAGGGTCATTAACACCATGAAATGCACTAATGCACTTAATGCTTAGTGATCAACTTAATGATGTATATGATTATAAGCTAATTGCATTATCATTGAGTTAACAAACATGATGCTTAATGCATAATATGATGACATGGTGGGTTTAGGTTAACGTAACACCAGAGGTGTTACACAAGTGATTAGTATATAAAAGGAAATCCTAATAGCAACTACTTGCTCTAGCTCTAACTCAACCAGTCAAGAAGTCTAGTAGCTTGGTAGTCTAGTAGCTTGGTTTTCTACTCTATGTCACACTCAAGAAAACAAGCTACCAACTAGCAAGAGAGCTACAAAACTAGCTAAAGCTACTAACAAGAGCAACTTAAAACTAGTTGCAAGTACTTTTACCACTACTCTAGCTAGTCAAGCAACAACAACAAACAAGGTATGGAAGTAAGAGCAAAGAGTGAGAGTAGAAAACCACATGGGGAAAGTGAGATGACACAAGAGATTTATCCATGAGGATCGGTTATGTGCTGGCAGCCTACATCCTCGTTGTGGCAAATCCCAACTTAATGGTTCATGAGCTAATTCACCTCACATGCTAAGCCCACTACACAGGCAATGCAAGAACCACCCAAGAAGTGCACTCTAACTAGCCATACAATTCCACTAGAGTTGCTCTTCATAATCTTCCACCGCGACAAGCACAAGAGCGCCCTTACAATAGCTTCAATCAGAGCTGGCAACAATAACCAATAGCCACTCAATGATCCTCCAAACACAGGGCTAGCTAGGTGATGACAATCACTAAGAGTAAGAAAAGATCTACTAGCCCAACTCGTCCAACTAGTGACACAAAATGCAAGAACTCGATGCAATGCACTAGAGGGTCTCCAATCACACACAAATGAAAACTCGAATGATGCAAGTGAGCAGAGTGTGTTTCTCAGCCCTCAAGAGGTGTGCACAAGTGATGGGGTGCCTAGAGAGTGGCCAAGGCCTGCCACACCATCTATTTATTGCCCCACTTGAAAGGGGAACCATTACCCTCTTGATGGGCACATTGTGGTGGCACCGGACATGTTCGGTAGCACATCGAACACCTACATCAGATATCCCAATAGATCTTTCAAACAACTCAAAAACTAGACCTTGTCTGCTGTTAGACAGCTAGTGCAATCACCGGATACAACACCAGACACGTCTAGTGAATGTTAGAGTCCAAACGCTTGAGTCACAACCTCTCTAAGGGTCCTGCCCGGTGAGGCATCCAGTACCACACCGGATGCGTCCACATCACCGGACGAGCCAGTTTGCAAGCTCTTTGAGTGTCTTATCTGGTGCTGTCCAACAACGCACACAGAATACATAGGTGCTTGGCCGAAAACTGCAGGCATGAAAACCCTCTACCACCGGTTCGGTGCACCCATCTGGTGCCCAACCGGACATGTCTGATGCATGCTCGACAGCAACATTGGGAGCACCTCTTCGCCTCCTTGCAAGCGTGCCAATTCTTAGATATATATATTTTGCAAAACCTAATCAGAGTTAGCATTTTCCAAAGTGTTTTTTACAAGCATTTGTGCTTGCTATCTGATGTGTCACTTGGCCAAAATGCACATGCGGCATGGAGTTCCAACACCTAGTAGCACAACATGACCGAATTGTCTAATTAGAGCTCGCCTCTTAATAGTACGGCAATCTATCCTAAATCCAATCACGCACTTTGTTGTCTCTTGACTAGCAATACAAAATGCCGTAGCTTATACCTTTGCCTTAAGCCCTGCATTTTGTTTTTCACTTTCTTCTTTTTCAAATTGAGCACTTGATCACTATTTGTGGCCAATTATTCTGATCACCTCCATGGTGTGCCACCTTGCTCAACCTTGTGTGGTCTCAACCTATCTCATATCACAACACTAGAGTAGAGTGGTTAGTCCACTAGTTGTCTTAATTATCAAAACCAAACATAGGACTTTCAATCATACATTGAACATGGTGTAAGAAGAGAAACGGTTGTAAATAAAGAAAACTAAGAATAATAAAGAGCCAAGTTGACGATCATAAAAATTTAAGTATGTGGTGAAAGTAACCTGAATAACTATGAAAGTAACCTGAATAACTAAAAGCTCTATCGGAATAAGGATGGGTACTAGTTACCAGTTTTAATGGCCTTTGAAATAGAAGTAGATCTATTGATAAAAAGATGGATGCTTTACAAACATTGATCCAACTACCCAGTTTTTTCCATATTCAAATATTATGGACGAGCAGGAAACCTTAATCTATGCTTCACTAAGCCCATCTTTATCCCTAAGTTCGAGTTTGAAATATTTGTAATAAGGAACAACTATATGTATCAATCGATGCAGAAGTTGGGATATTTAATATATCCTCTTTTCTAAAAAAAATCGTTATCCCTAAATAATTTCTGAGCGGTAGCTCAAATTATGTATTAATTGCTTTTTCCATTGCTAATATATATAGCAATATTTATCTGTAATTGGCTTTCATTTTCTTCTTATATATAGCTTTATTCTTGGAGCTTCTTGGCTTGTTCTATTTTTCTCTTATCCCCTGCTGAAGAGGGTCACCTACTGGGTATGCATGAAACACAAGATGAAGCTTGAACTAAATTATTCTTGTCCCCGTAGAGTCCACTTAATTTCCTTTAATCCAAACTTATTATATATATAACAGCCTCAAGCCTATCTTGGCTTCGTCCAGAGCTGGGGCGTTTTCCTTGGATCGGCTGCTATTAAACAAAGCTTGGATTATCACGTCCTTCTTCCAATGCCTTTTGCTTGCATATGTTGGACACTGGTTTTTGACACCATTTACGCACATCAGGTATTTCTTGATTGTGCTAATTTTATATTTGTTCAGGTATTTTTCCAATTGGAAATCCCTTGAATTGTGATATTGTCATTTGGTGTGTTGTGTACATGTGTTTCAGGACAGAAAAGATGACCTCAAAGCTGGAGTTAAGAGCACAGCCGTATGGTTTGGAGATAATACCAAGTATTGGCTCAGTGGCTTTGGTGCTGTATCCATTGGCAGCTTAGCACTCACTGGCTACAATGCTCACCTTGGTTGGTGTTTACTGCTTAACATCACATTTGTTAACAGCACTATACAAGTTCACATTAGATTGACTGATTACCTCAAACATGTGGAACAGCGTGGCCCTACTATCCTTTTCTGGCAGCTGCAGCTGGACATATAGCGTGGCAGATTTCAACTGTCGACTTATCTGAAAAATGGGACTGCAACAGGAAGTATATATATGTTCCTTCAGACTGAGTCCTTGCTGTTTAGTTACCTTCAAAACAATGAATCCTTTGTTGGTTGTTATAGTAGTACCACCGAAGAGCTTAAATAGTTCGTTGAATTCCCACGTGGCAGGTTTGTATCAAACAAGTGGTTCGGAGGACTCATCTTTGGTGGAATTTTATCTGGGCTGCTTGCACCATGATAAACAAGGTATGTATTGCCAACAATTCTTTTTCATGGTAATCAATTTGATAGCAGCAGTATTAAACTGAAAACAAATTTCCACTTATGTATCTGAGGAACATACAACATAGTACACACATACTTCATCATTAATGGTATATATCCTAGTAAATATGTCAATTGGAAAAAAAACTGATTTTTCTCCCTTTCTAACTTTTGCTAACTTTTGCTTCAATCCTTTGTTTTATCCAGATAACTTTTGGAAACTGCATATTGCGTATGGACTAGAAACACAGGTGGCGGCGGTTTGTTACGATATATTATCAGTGAACATCCGTAGGTTGAAGACAGGAAAAAGATATTTCCTGCGTCTTCTCTCCCTTGAAATATGATAAATGAATAAAATAACCAGTGTGATACGTTACGACAAATATATATATGCACGCTTCCATAGTGGCACTGGGCATATTTCGCTATTGGCAGTATAAATTGGCCAATTCCAATTGAGTCGGATGTCATGCAACAAAATTTGTCTTGAAAATATTATGAATTTATTTATTATGCAGCTATCTTGCCTATATTGCCATACCTTTTTTATTGAAGCAAAAACCGTGGGTGAGATCCCTAAAGTGCATTTTATAAAAGGAAACGTATCTAGTGCAAACTAACTTCCCGTGAAAACTTGTGCAAACCACAGTAAAAAGGTCGTCTAAATTCACCAAAAAATTCATACATATAGATGATATGATGATAAACAGCCTTACAAAATATCTTATCGAAACTCAATTTCGTTTGTGAGATATAAAAATAACAAATTTCAAACCAGAAATTTGTTATTTTTTATATCTCACGCATTTTAAATTGAGTTTCGACAAGATATTTTGAAAAGTTGTGTATCATCATATCATCTACATGTGTGATTTTTACGGAAAGTTAGTTTACACTAGATACGTTCCCTTTATAAAATATATTAAAGCAGGAACAAGTTTACATACCATGATTAACTAAAAGCATCATGCCAAAAGCACTAGGAGGATCCCTACATCCTTGCTCTGTCAAATTGAACGGTCAATGTGTCATCCTCCTCTCCTCCCGCGCACAACGAAATTCAGCCGCAAGACGCCGCAATCACGCGCCCGACCCCCGCTACCGCTCGCGCTCGCCAGGCCCCGGCTCCCCTGCCGCGATCGCGCTCGCGCCCGCCACGCACCGCCGCCCCCTGCCGCGATCATCCTGTTCGCGTCGATCGGGAAGCTCGCTTCTCCCGGCGCGCCTCCCAGGTCCTCCCTTGCCATCGTCGACGCTGCCCCGGGCCCGTCCCTGCGGGGTAGCAGCGGCGGCCGCGGCTCGTCCCACGCTTGGCCAGTGGCCCGTGCGTGGCGAACCGGGGCGGCGGCGGCCAGGCGGCCAGGCGGGGCGTCCAGCGTGATACGGCGCACGCGGGAGCTCCAAGTGGGGCGGACGCTGCGCACGTCTCTTGGTCTCGCTCCGCCCCGTCGCGCTCCAACTCCGCTTCAACCCGCGCTGCGACGAGCCCCCAGTGCCTCCTCCTCCCTGCAGCCGGTGACGCCGACGAACATGATGATGCCGGGGTTGCCACCTGCCCCATGCCACTCGCCGACATCCAGGTGCGTATGCTCCATGACAGCCTGCGCATGTGCTTGTGGAAATGCCGCTGTCGTGTGCTCCGTCTGCTCTTATATATCTGTATATCTGTAAGTGCAATGCACCCCTTGCTGTGCCGGAAGGAGGACCTGGGTTGCTGCAGATGGGACTGGTAAGTTGCTGCAGATGGGACTGGTAATTTACCTTGTGTGTTTATTTGATTTCTCTCTGTATGTTTCTATATGATGTTGGAGAAGCTATTTGGTAGCTAGCTAACTTGATCTATTTATGTTAAAACTTCGACCAGCATCCACTAGCTAATTTCGTGGTTCTGTATTGATTTTTTATTCTTATTTCCCAATTCTTGTACGGGGACATTATTTTGTAAACTCTACTTGACTACTTTCAGGCATATATTGAAGCTGAAAAGTTGTGGTTGGAAAATGATCCATGCCAACATTCAGAGAAGGAGATCATAATAAAGGAAGAATATAAGCACTCCCCCAACCTCACCATTATTGATACTGCAGGCCTCATCCTTCCAGCTCCTGGCTGTAAAAACGGAGTTTTGCAGGTACTTTGTTTTGCTCTGTATCAGTTTACAGTAGCCATTTTTACTTTTTTAGGTGCATCTGATTCCGCACTGAAACTGCTCCACCCTTGCAATCTTGTAACATGCAGAGCCAGGCTTCTGTTCTTGAGAGGCCTGTTCATGCTAAAATCCAGCATAACGAGACCATTATACTGTGCCTTGATGATTGCAGTGATTGGAGTAATGCAACTACATGAAGAGTAGTGATGCAGGTTAGTTTTGGAGACCATTATACCTTTTTGTATAGATGAGGATAGCCATGTTATGGAGCTAAATATCATAACTTTTCATGTGCCCATAGTAAATGGATATGGTGCATATATTTGAGTTGACTAACAAGCTGGATAACTTTTTTTTTTTTTTTAATCACAAGATGGACAACTAACATGTAATCTCTTGGTGCGCAGAGGAATCTAATACAGATGGAGAATGCTATGAAACAGCCTGAATTTCCTTGCACCTCTATTGATTCTTGTACTGATGTTATCATCCATGTCATCTAGCAACGCAGACCAGAAGGAGGTGATTACTTTCCTAATTTGTTAACTCTTATGGGAATAGTTCTGCAAGCTGATAGTTTCATTTGTTCCTTTTCTGATAAGCTATGTTTGTTGGGCTATGTTTAGAAATCATTCAACATAATCTGCTAATTCCTAAGTTTTTATCTGCAGCCATAGGATGACTATGGTATGGTGGCATAGAGACAAAAAATATATTATGTCTACATTTTCTAATATTTCAAAACGTTCTGTAATAGTTGACTTGAGATGGTTCAACAGATTGATAGAATTAACTTTGGTCTTAATGTGGTTCGTAGCATTAGCACGGGCAAATATACTAGTATATATTATGGGGTATAGTCGATCGATGATCTCATCATTGAAAAATACATCTACGACCTCAGTAGACCTTGACTCGTGTGCTTCACCTAATATAAACCGGGCCCTAGGTAGTTCCCACTTCAAACCTACGGCATACATATAGAGCTCAACAGATATACTCTCTCTGTTCTAAATTATAAGGCATTTCGTCTTTTCTACATAAAAATTTAGCTATACACGGTGGTCCCTTCTATGAAAACTGCACAAATCTTAAAGGAACAGGCCTAAGAGCCATGCAAACTATCAGAACCACGTTACATATTATTACAGTTCACGATCATCGATTCCTTGGACCGAGTCACATCAGTGAAGTCCTGCTCTGAAGACAGCAAACCTAACATCTCCACTTCTGAATGCATTCCCCAGCAGCGGCTGGTTTGCTCTGTCCTCTAGCTTTTGAATGATCTGTTCAACCGAAGAGCCCAACTCTTGGTTGAACGAAGTTCTTCATCTCAGCATCCTCGCAATCCATAGAATCATCTCCTTCTCCCCTGTCCATTTGAGACCCTGAAAGCACATTTTCTTACGAAATTTCTACAGGCACCATAAAACAGCTGAAGTGATGACATTATTATACATAAATGCTTTTTATTAGCAATTCAGTGAGTTGCCACAATTCGAAATTCCATTCTCCTCTTAACTCCAGAATCTCTGCTATCAACAGCCAGATTCTATTAGCCACACAACAATAAAGAAAAAAACAGATGATTAACTGATTCTAATTCATTACAGAAAACACAAGTTTTATCAGAGATTTCTCTCCTTTTGTTCAGGTTATCCCTGGTTAAAATTTTATTCTTTGCTAGTAATGAAAGGAAGATACAGACACTGTCTATTCATGATCCATGCTGGCATCATTTTTTATGACAGTTTACAAGTGCCACCACCTACACAATTCATTGCTCCATTAACCTAGAGAGTTTCACCATCTTCTGAGTCTGAATAGTTCACAAGCGTCACAACTGCTGGCAGCTCATCGCCATAAGAATCCAGCTTGTCAGAATCACCCTTGCTCATGACCTCCTTCGTGTTATGACCTGAATTGTGAGTTTCAGATACTTCATTTTGATCACCAAATGCATATGTCCCAGCATCTCGATAAGTGTCATCCCTCGTCATGTCTACTTCACCTTTTCTTGCTTCTTTTCCTGGAGGATCATTGGGCAACTGTGATTCCTCGAAAACAGTCCCGAGCAGCAAGGCTCTTCGCATTGCTTCATACGACATGTTGCTTTGTGTTTCCTCAGTGATTTCCGTCTGATCCCAGGACATAACTTCATCCTGCATGCAGGCAAGCAATGATGATCAGACTTGTCAACTTCAAAGGTACACAGTAATTACCAATTTGCTTACAGATCCATCTTCTTGTTCGATGTTGGGATTGTATTGTAATGTGTTATGGCCTATTTCACAAATCCTTAAAGGCTGTGAATTCGAGGCACGACGGCTGGACTTGTTTGCATTTGAATTAAGTAGTTCCTTCTCAATCTTCTTTCGATGTTTCTGGAAAAATTAAAATTCATGCAATTAATAAGTTGTTATTGAAAAGAAAAATATTTTAGTTTATTTGATTTGTCAATAATCTAAAGAATAATAATATGCACGTACCTGAAGATGAGCAGAAATCTGTTTGCGACCAACGGAGTTTACACTCATAAGCAATTGTATCTTCATTGGAGTTGCAGCTAAAATAAAATTGACTCACATATGTAACCAATTATGTATCTGATATCCAGGAATTGTGAGGCATGATAAAAATAAAGATGAGTACCTTCCCCAAGTAGTTCAACAGCTTCCAAAAACTTCCTCTGCAGAAATGGAGTCCACATCAGATGAGTTGCCTTCTGTTTGGTACCTTCCCCAAATTTGTTCTCTCCCTTAAATGCATTCTCCGTTTTTCCTTCAATACCTATATGTATTCATATGCAAGGTAGAAATTAATATGCATACTTTTGGACTACAATACTTCTGAATCGTAAATTTACAAATCTTTGATTTAAATGGTAACTGATGTTGATGTACTCCTGTTGCTGTGGTAACTATAATTTTACTTTGACTATGTTCCAGGACATAAAGACAAACCATTTACAGCAAACATGCTTACACAATTTACTTCAGGACAGTTCTAGTGGATTAACTAAATTTACAGCAAACCCTTAGCTAAAGTTATTATATGATGTAGACCGCACACACAGAATTGGTAAGTCGCCCCTGGATTAGACATTAGAACAAACTGTTGTCTCTCTTTTGTTGATCAGTGCCACAGTGGCACTCAAAAGAAAAAAAAAAACATATGCCACAGAAGCTCCAACCTGGGAAAAAGGCCCTAATCTTGTCTGTCCGTTGAAATTTTAGGTCAAGATGTTGCCACAGATTATTTATCATATTTGCATCAAGAGGCTTTTTAATCAAAAAACGTGCACCAAGCTCGACACTTCTCTTCATTATGGGCCATGTCGCATCTGCTGACATCACTGGTCAAAACAAACAGAAGTTAATTAGTTTCTTAACAATTTTAGAAATTTTATTTTCCACCAAGCACTATTCATATATCAAAATAAATGAACTTCTGCATGCATCCTTATGAAAGGTGCTTCCTCCGTAATTTACCTGTCATATTAGTTTTGTCTAAAGTCAAACATTTTTTATCATCAACTTCAATAAAATATATTTAGTTTCATGACATGTGAACTATTATGGAACTGTTTTTCATAGTGAATCTAAATTCATAAATCTAATGTTGTTCACCTATACAATTTTTTTTCGAAACTGATGATCAAAGATAAAAAAATATTTGATTTAGAACAACTAATATGACAAGTTAAAAATGGATGGAGTATTTTGTAAAGAAACTGCCCTACTTACTGATCACTTGAAGGTTTTTGTGCAACTCCCTGGATATGTCAAGGAACTGAAAACCATGCATCTCTTTCATGTCGACTTCCACTAATGCAAAATCAGTATCTCTTTCATGATCCTTAAGAAACATGAGTGCATCAACAGGACTCGCATATGCAATCACTGAAACAAAGAAGACAACAGTTAAGAATTGCTTTTGACACAGAATAGCGCATGAGAAGTAGTCTTTTGATGAGAAGATTCTAGAGGCTAACAATTGGAAAGCTAGAATAAATAAACTTTAGAAACAGCATAGACCCATAAAATGGAAAACAGTAGTCTCTGTGCAAAATTGTTTCGCTCTTGGCAACTGCACAGAATTACTTCAGATATTTACCTTGAAATTCGAGGTTGGCAAGCAGGCAACTTGCAGTGTTGGCATGGCATATATTTTCGTCCACAACTATGACACTGAGATTACAACTACTTCGTTCCCCTATTATCTGAGTGCCCATATGTTTCTACAGGGTATGCTGCTGTTTGTGGTCCAATTTGGTGGGAAACACCTGAAGCGGCCAGTGCCTCTATATAGATAAACAAGGTAGACTGTCTTCCTTGAATTTCTATCTGCTTCATTCAATGCTGACTTATAACTGATATGTGGTCTGTGCAGGTAAGCACTTATAGTTTTAATCATTATACAAAGTATATGCGGGTCAAACTATTGTTATTTTCCTATTCATACCGGGGCATCGTGTATTGGAAATTTCTACAAAAGCCCAAATTATGTATCCATGCTTTAGAATAACCCAGAATGTTCCGTTAATGGACCAAATATGTAAGGATATAAACAAATATGAATGTATACAATTATTTTTTTTCTCGAATCCGAAGTGAGGCAAGGATAATTTAGATGTATTGGATATATTTCAGATATAGATATTCATATCAGAAATTCAATTTTGAACATTGGGATATGTTACAAATGTTGAAGGTCCAGTTTCAAATATAGGTCAGATGGTTTGTTACGAAAAGTATCGGTACGATTTACACCTCTCCTGGTGATTGCGTTGCACACTGAGTCATTAGAAATGAAGAATCTAATTATACTTACTTAGTACCATAAATATTATTATTTTCTTATATAAATTTGGTCAAACTTCAGAAGTTTTAACTCCAAAAAGATTAGAATGACTTAAAATTTGCGAAGAATGAGTACCTGCAAAGGGTATAGTAGTAATGTTGGCCGATCAAAGACAAATGACAAACAAGCATAGCATGTTTACATGGTCATAATAGTAGTGAGACAAATGATAAACAAGCACAGCATGTTTACATGGTCATAACGATAAGACAAACGAACTTGAGAAGTTTTGACTCTACAGATGTTACGTGTTGATACAAATGTTCCACTCGACATCTATATGTACCACTAGGCCAAAATCAGTTCATGTGAGAAATGGAAAATATATGTTAGGTTTAAAGTAGAGCACACTTACAAATTTCTATGCAAATCTCTGCTTTCTCGAATAAGGGTTCATATGAAGAAAATATGGAGAGAACTAAGGTCCCTTTTATGAAATTCCACATATCTGAGTAATCATTAAATGATTCAGATGGAGTGATATCTTCTAGACGTGATGATGTATGCAGCATAATACAATATATATAGTTTTTATTTGGTCAAACATACATCCCACTCCACACCCCCCCCACCCACCCAATAACTAATGAGAGTACATCTTGCGCCTGCAAAATAGCATGACTCCATAAAATTTTCTTTGGATGTGCAACAATTAATATATAGTTTTGCAGTGCACCTAGTACTGCAGTACTCATTACCATCCAATCTTGCAACCAAATCTCATTAATGAGCAAATCTCTAACTCCCAAGATGTCCTTTACTTATTTGTACTAGAAAAAAGTTATTTTAGTTTTGTTCTGAAGTCAAACTATTCCTTTTTACCAACCTCAAAGAGAAAAGTATATATAATCTAATCACACCTAATAATTGTCATAAATATTGGTGTTTTGTATCATCTTGGTCAAGCATAGTATGGTTTAAATGCATATTCAAGTGTAGTGTCTAAAACTAGCAAATTCAATTTTGTTAGATTTGTATTGATGAGATCTATCTAGGAAAAATATGAAATATGTTGTTTGACACTCTTGATGTTGTTATTATTAACACTAGTATAGGAACTAATTTTTACTAATGGTTAAAAATGATTTTCAGCATCAGCGCAAAATCAGATAGGAAATGCACCACACTATGCCACCGATTATAAAGATAGGAAATGTACCATGTTGCATCTAATAATCCATGGAAAAATATTTCTAGGGTTTGTTCCTTTAAGATATCTGCTCTTGAAATTGATATCATCAAAGGTGATTGCTTTACAAGAACCGCCCATCCATTTTCAGGGGCGGTTTGTATAGGAGAATCGCCCTTGTAAACTAATTTTCAGTAGTGGACGTTACATTGCAACCACACGTGAAACTGATTTTACAACCACACGTGAAACTGGTTTTACAACAACAGTTGTGGCAGTGCAACCACAACTAAACAGTTTTAGTTGTTGGCTTAAATAGATCATCACAAAAAATAAATTTACAAGTCTAGTTTTGCTCAAACTGAACCACCACTGAAAATCTATTTAAAATTTTTCAAAATTCTCCATTGTTGATGGTCGATATGGCAACTATAAATCATTATTTGAACCTGCATTTCTCCTTAAAATCAATCACCAAACATAGGTGCAATGGTTAAAACTAGGTATTTCCATGTGCTTTGGTGATTCTATGAATGCTAGAGGGTTTATCTAGAAAAACAGACCAAGTGGGCCATCCTATCTCCACAGATCAAGATTATCCACAACAAAACTAACTCCACTAGGTTCTATTCCACCACCCAATTTGAGTTACCTATGATGATGGATGACACAGGAGCCTAGGGGGTCCACCGACCCCACCTCTAGGTTGGCCAAGCCCCTGGGGCCACCATCCGGTCTCTCGTCAGACGAGGATCCTACATCGCCTCTAGGGATCAATCTCTAGCATGCTTTAAGGCTGATTCGTAACAAAGGGTCAAGATGGAGCCATACCATGGATTCATGGGTCCATAGGGTGTCGGGTGTCGCCCCCCTATAAAAGGACCCCTAGGACCCCTCTAGAAGGGACCGTAATTCAAGAAAAGAATACTCCTTTAGAGTAGGTTGTGTTGTTTGTTCACAGAAAATAGTGAGATAGAGAGTGAAAGAAGAGTTTGGAGAAAATACAAGGTTTGTCGATGCTCTCTCTTTGACTTGTACCTTGACAAATTTAGGTACTTAAAATTACTTGACCTCTAATGAAAAGTAAGTATTGTGCCTTTGTGTTCATCAGGATAATGATTCATTTGAGTGCTTTAATCCTTGTTAAGCTCTTGGGTTAAAGTAGTAATTATTAGTATAAGTGTTGATGCTGAATAGCATCAACATTTTATAGATCAATAGACACAATAAATACATGAATATCTAGAGAGCTAGGGTTTTATCTTGGTGATTTATTATTTTATAAGGATTATTCTAGAAAACTGCGGAGAAGGACTTAATTATCAAACTATTTATCAAATTTGTCCCACAGTGGAGAATATGCTACACAACTCTAGAAGCATCTAGAAGATACTAGAGCAAACGAGAGAGCAGGGGGATGACATGTGGGGCTGGCCAGTGCCACTGCCCATGCTGCCCAGCCCCCTAGGTCAAGAGCTGGTGCTGCCCTTTTGGAACCTTCCTCTACCGCCTTTGAGGATCAATCTCAGCCTACGTGAAGTCGGTTTGATATAATGACCATCGTGCATCCCATCAGGCTATAAATACAGGGCCAGACCCCCGTGGAGGCATTCAATTCAACCCTGATTCATTCAAATAATTTGGTGATCAAGTCACTTAGAGCCTAAAGCCATAGTTCATCCAGAGCCTTTCTAATTTATAGTTTAGCCTAGTTAGATCTAGATTAGAAGAAGTCAAGTTCTTCATCAATCTTGGATTCCTAAAATTGCCAAAAAGAGAGGAGTTCGATATAGTTCTTAAGCTTTTCTTAATTATTGTAATATCTGCCTTTGTACGATTATTACTAGCAACATTGTTCTTTATTATTATGTTCTTGATTATATTGTTCATTGTCTACTTCAATGTGTCTAATATAGTTAGTTTGCTATTATATTCATGCACATGTTCATATAGCACTCATCTATTCAATTGTATGGTGAGTGGTAGGTTGTGTGTAGGTGTGATGCCTAGATGCATTACTTATCTGCGAATATCTCCAGTTATGTCAGGTCATGAGGTAAATCGTGGATGTGATAGATCTATTGAGTCTTTTATAGGCCTCCTCCAGTACGGTGGTTTGGTAGAGTAGGATTGTCAGGTTAAGGGTATATTCATATACATGAGGTTCATGTACTTAGCTTTTTTGTTTATGGCTCCGTTGTATTTGGGAATTATAGTAGTATTATTTAATGATGATTATTAGATGTACTTGTACTAAATGACGTAGCTTTGACTGTAGCTATAATATACATGAGTTATTTCTCTATATTTGGGTTGGATAAACATTAATATGGCTAGATTGCTCTGAGTGAATTAATATTATTATTGTTATAACTGATCATTACTTATCATATTTATATCTTTTTATAGAAAAAGTCTAAAAAACCCCTCCAACTATTAACGTTGGTGCACTTTATATCCTAAACTACAAAACCAGGTATTATACACCCTGAACTTTCGAAACCGGTGCAAATAACACCCTGAGGCGATTTTGGAGGGTGGTTTTGCTACAGTAACATGGTTTTATCTTTTCTTTTTTTATTTATTTTGGCTGAATTTTTAAAAAATCATAGTAAATCACAAAAATTATAAAAATAAAAAATCTAATTTTGTTGGACTTTTCGCATCGGTAGATCTACACAGTGAACATATAATATAGTATATTTTAGTACAAAGTTTTTGCTATAATTTTAGACCTATATTTTTTGTAATTAAATGGAATAATTCATAACTATAATTTCTATGGTCGAATTATGGTGAAATTTTTATTGTGAGCTTATTATGATATGCTTGAACTATAGTAAAATTTTATAATTATTGGATCATTTATAGATTTATTTATATTTAACAAGCATAAACCTAAGTATAAACCCAAATAAATCTATAACTAAGTTATATATGATCCAATAATTATAAAATTTTTAGTACAGTTCAAGCATGTCATAATAAGCTCACCATAAAAAATTCACCATAATTCGCCATATAAATTATGGTTATAAATTATTCCATTTCATTATAAAAAATATAGGTCTAAAATTACAGCAAAAATTTTGTATTAGAATATACTATATTATATGTTCACTGTGTAAATCTACTGATGTGGAGTCTAACAAAATTAGATTTTCTATTTTATGATTTTTTTGTGATTTACTATGATTTTTCAAAAATTCAGCCGAAATAAATAAAAAAGAAAAAGAAAAAACTATATCACTGTAGCAAAACCACCCTCCAAAACCGCCCCAGGGTGTTATTTGCACCGGTTTCGAAAGTTCAGAGTGTATAATACTCGGTTTTGTAGTTCAGGATATAAAGTGCACCAACTTAATAGTTGGGGGTGTTTTTTAGACTTTTTCCTATCTTTTATCATGTGACTCATCCCTATTGTGAGTAGAGCTTATGACATTGGTTACATCTCTTATTCACTGCATCTAATTATTATTAATACTATAGATCATCAGTTTAATTATTGTTGACAGTGGATAGCGTCAACATTTAATAGATCAATAGACACAAAGAAACACATGAATATCTAGAAGTCTAGGGTTTTATCTGATAATTTCTACGAGTTTTGATGATTTATCAATTTCCAGAGACTATACCAGAAAACGGTGGAAAAGGACTTAATTATCAAAATACATCTCGGAATTATCCGCAACTCAAGAATATGCTACACAACTCTAGAAGGATCTAGAATACACCGGAGCGAAGGGGAGCACGAGGGGCTTCCAGGTGGGGCCGGCCGGCCCCACCTGTCATGCCGCCCGGCCCCCCATGAGGGGAACTTTCTCCGCCTTCTGGAGTCTTCCTCCACCGCCATTGAGGGTTCATCTTAGCTGTCCCTTAAGTCGGTTTGATCCAACGGCCATCGTGCATCTCACCGGGCTATAAATACAGGGGCAAATCCCCTCCTGGAGCCATCAAGTCATTTGGAGATCAAGCATCCAGAGCCAGAAACCCTAGTTCCTCAGAGTTCCTCTATTCTATAGTAGTAGCCTAGTTAGATTAGATCTATAGGGAGTCAAGCTGAGTTAATCGAGCTTGGTTTTCCGATCGGTGTTGTCAGGAGCGTGGAGTTTGGTACTGTTCTTGTACTCTTTGTATTATTACTATATCGTTCTTAGCAATGTTAGTATTCATTTATGTTCTTGATTGCAATGTTCATCGTCTACTTTGATTACATGTCTAGTATAGTTAGTCTACTGCTATTGAATTCATATATATGCTCGTATAGCGCTTATCCGAAGGTACCCTGGGTGAGTGGTAGGCATTATGTAGGCATGGAGCCTAGATATTACGCTTATCTGCGAGTGCCTCCTGATGTGCCGTGTCGTGTGGTAGCTCGTGGAGATGACTTATAGCTTCATTGAATCCTCTGTAATCTACCCTTCGCATATAGGTTTGTAGGGCGCGGTCGCGATGGAAGGTGGCGATTGTCTTAATTTCCTTCTTTAGTTGATGCTCCTTATGTTTGATATCATAGCAGCCTAACAATGATTGCTAGATGTGTTTGCACTAATTGAAGTGTTCGTTGATGTGTAGTTATAGAATGACACTAGGAACTATTTCTCTAATATTCGGATCTAATGCGTCATTATGGTAGTTAGAGTGCTCTGAGTGAATCTATTATCTTAATATGATGCTTGATCAATGCTTATAATACATATATTTATTCTATGACTTATCCCTGTTATGAGTAGATTTAAGGTTATGGTTTACTTTTGCATTAATGGTATAAGTTATCAATATATTTTGCCTGACCTTCCCAGTGGTATAAATATAAATCGATAACCTGGTAATACTCTAGGTAAAATGCTACAATGATATGATTATCTGCGGCGCTTATGGATTTTTTCATATATATATCTTTATAATCTTCCTAGTCACATAAAATGATATAGATCTATTTAGTGTTGTTCTCGTAATAATACTAGATAGTACCAACAAATATTCTTTGGCACCATAGCTAGGGATGACAACCTAGTACACTGCTAGGGGTGTAGGTAATTGATAGGTGACTACCAAAACAAGTGATGAGTTAATTAATACCAACAATTATAAATTGACAACCTAGTAATACTCTAGATAAAATGTTACAATAGTATAATTATCTATCCGCTTCTAGAATAATTCTATATAAGTTATATTCATCTTTATTATTTCTACCTAGTCACATAAAATGGTAGATTAATATTAGCACCACTATTATTCCTAGCTACACAATTAGGGATGACAACCTAGTTCTATGCATAGGAGTAAAGGTAAGACATAGGTGACTAGTTGCTTATAATAAGTTAATCAGTACCATATATCTTTTAGTGTTGTTATAATGATAACACTAAGAGATGTCAACAATAAGCATGGTGCTTATACTTTGGCTACCGATGGATGCACCCTACAGTCCAAAACATGTGGTAGATCTTGGGAGTGATAGTCTTGTTGATCCTCCATAGTTCACCTTCCTTTTGTAGGCCTAGTGAAAGTCATAGTTTGATTTTGGTAAATTGATGAAACCTATTGGACTAATCCTATTTGCTAGATGTGTAGCATTAGTGAGGATGGTCCAAGTCAAGTGATGGATCTAAGGATCATGGGCAAGATATTGCGATGACCAGAAGTGATCACACATGGAAAAGAGAAGAGTTGGAGGCAAAATGGCTCAAGGCAAGGGTATAAGATAGGGCCATTTTGCTTTTACCACTTAAGACACTCTAGAGAGTGTGAGTGGATTTAGGTTAGATAATTGTACTATTAAGAGAGGTGATCTCACATCGAATTGGTTGTCTAAGTGCCACTAGAGTTCTCACATGCATTTGTATTAGGACCTAGTGTGCTAACTTCTAACCCCTGCAAATTGCTTTGAAAATGCTAACACATGTGCACAAGAGCTAGCCACTTTGTGGTTAGCAAGTTGGAAGCAAGGGCGAAGAGAAACATTCTTTTCAATCACTTCGAGGTGACCGGACCCTATGTTTGAGGGCACTAGATGCATCCAATCAGATGACCAGGGCTCCGCCAAGTTTTTGGCCTTGACCGAACTCTGGTGGAGGCTAAGGACCGGACGTGCATGTGGCAAGAGGTCCACGTCCGGCCGGCATGGTGTGACGAGGCTATAAGTGCAATCAAGCCCTATGTGGGTTTTGGCGATGATGACCACATAATTTGAGGACTAATGAGCTTTATCAAGTTGACGAGCAGGTAAATAGAAAAGGAGGTGATACATATGATGGTGGGACCCCCAACTACAAAAGGCGGCAACTGACTCCAAGTGTTTAAATTCTTTCATATTTTAAAATTGAGTTTAGGAAAAGCCGTACTATTAAGGGGGATACAATGCACAAGCTTAAACGTGCAACAAGTGCTCACAAAGTTCCACCAAACATCCTCTAGCCCCTGTCTAGACAGCCATGCTTTCAAATCCTATTTTTGGGCTGTCCGGACAGAGTGGCACTGCCGCTCTGAGGAGCGGCACTGAGCAGCACTGCCGCACATCAAAAATAACCGTTGGCTGTAGGGGGTTATTTCCTTTTCTCCTCTGTCCCCTTCAACGGGTATCTCGACCAGAACTCATCCCCAATCTTCAGACTAGGGTTCCTCTCCCCATTGAAGGCTCTCAAGCTCTCCAACTCTCTTCCTTGCAAACCCTTGCTAATCTTGAGAGATTGAGCCACTAATCTTCACTGAGAGCAGCCCAAACTGAGCTCCAACTCCTAGAGCACTTGGTTCTCGTCATAGCCAGTGGATTGTGTCTATTACTCTTAGAGCAAGGCTCCTAGCTAGCTAGGCGTCGCCCATGGAAGCTTCCAACCTGTGTGGGAGCTCCGGGAAGTCTGTAATCGACATCAACAAGCTAGTAAGATCACCCCTCATCTCAAGAGTTCACTCTCTTGACTTGAGATCGAGGAAGGGTTGCAAAGCCCTAGCCTTTGTGGTAGCCTCAACAACATGGACGTAGGCAAGCCTTAGTGGCGAGCTGAACCACGGGGTAAATCACTTGTCACTTGTGCTATTGTTGTTGTAATTTGTCTTGTGCTTCCTTTGTTTGTTGATGATTTTAGGATTTAGTCCTGGTCTACTCTCTTCTAAGCTTTGAACTTCATTCAGGTGGTGAAATGGCCTCTACACTACCCTAGGAAGCTCTCAAATTTACCTGATCTAAATTTCGTTGAGCAGATTTTGAACTGCATATTCGTGGTAGTCTGTTAGAGCGGCAGTGTTTTTGTTTTGACAGGCACCCCCCTCTAGGCTCAGCAGATCCTTACAAGTGGTATCAGAGCCGGTTACCTAGTGTACGCTTCACCGCGTGAGGTATGGAGCCTGGAGGAGGATCCGGTAATGTGCAAATCGTCGATCCAAAAGATGTCGATGTGCATGAGACCGATGATAGCGGTGAGCTCTCAGCATCGACTGCTAGTGGTGCCACTCTCCCACCATGCGTGACTGATGGTGAGAAGGCACCCAATGAAGAAGAAAGAAAAAGAAGAAAAGAAGGGAGAAGAAAGAAAAGAGAAGCAAGGCAAAAGAAGAAGGAGCAGCAGCTGAAGCTCACTGAAAAGAAGCAAAGAAAAGAAGATAGAAGGCTTATAAGAGAAAGAAGAAAGCTAAGAAGAGAAGCTAGAAAGAATGAAGAAGAAGCTAAGGCTGAAGAAGCACCATCAAGTGAAGTTTCAAGCAGTTCAGATGATGGAGATGATGATGAGTCATACCTCCCTAGCAAGAAGAGCAAGAAAGGGAACAAGACAAAGGGCAGCAGCTCCTCCAACAACAAATAAGCAAGCTGTATCCTTAAATTATTCATCTTTATTTATGCCTAACCATGAGAGAAAGTCTCTCATCAATATTTCCGCCGGCAAGTTACCTCATTTCGATGGGACTAACTTTGCCAAGTGGAAGCATTTGATAAGAACCTATCTCATTGCTCTTCACCCTGGTATTTGGGAAGTTGTGTGCAGCGGCTTTGTGCATCCGGTGGATCCTATGAACTCAACTCCAACTAAGCTTCAAATTATTCATCTCAATGGACAAGCTACAAGTGTATTGCTTAGTGCTTTGGATGGTGATGAGTACAATAGAGTGATGGGAGTTGATGCGGCAAAACAGATTTGGAAAACTTTGCACATTGCTCATGAGGGTGTAGACAAGGTTAGGAAGGCAAGGATTGATTTGTTGATGGCCACGTTAAATAGATTTGTGATCTTGGATGATGAAGGACCGCAGCAAATGTTTGATAGATTGATGACTATTGTTGGAAAGATTAGAGGTTATGGCTATGATGAGCTTGATGATCACAAGGTTGTCAAAATCATGTTAGAAGCTTATTCACCGAGAAATGAGATCGTGGTTACTCTCATTAGAGATAAGAAGAAGTTTGAGTACTTCACTCCCAATGATGTACTTGGAAGATTGTTGACCCTTGACATGCAAAGAGAAGAAGCAAATGAAAGGAGAAGACTTGGTACGCTGCAAGCAAAGCTAGATGGCATGAAAATCAAAGATGTAGCTCTAAAAGCCAACAAGTCAAGCAAGCAAATTTCAGCAAGCAAGTCCAAGGGCAGCAAGCAAGCATCTACAAGCAATCCTATTATACCCAAGCAAGTTCAAGCAAGAGAAGAGTCAACTTCATCATCAAGTGAAGATGAAAGTGATGGTACACAATACAAAGAGATTGAAGATGTTGCTCTCTTTATGAAGAAGTACAACAAAGGGCTGAAAAGGCAAGGATACAAAGTAGTAAGACGGAAGTTTCCAAATAAGAAGGAGAGGACCTGCTATAATTGTGGCAGCACTGAACACTTCATTGCTCAATGTCCTCACGAGATCAAAGATAACAAATTCAAGAAGGACAAGAAAGAAAGCAAAACTGATTTCAAGAGAAGCAAGATGGTTACCGGAGAGGCTCACATTGGACATGAATGGGACTCAACTAAAGATAGCTCAAGTGAGGAGGATGAGAAAGTTGCAACCGTAGCAATCCACAAGCCATCCTCCACACCAAGGCTCTTCACCAATATGTCCGATGATGACTACTGCTCCCCTCACATTTGTCTTATGGCAAAGGGTGAGAAGGTAAAACCCAAAGCCAAGCCATCTTCTCCTCCTTGTGACATCTCTAGTAGTGATCTTAGTGATAGCTCTAGTAATGATGAATCTAGTGATAAAGAGATTGATAACATAACTAAAAATTTGGACAGCAAAACCAAGTTTTTCATCACTAAGTTAATGGAAGATTTAGAGCATGTTCAAGCTAAGTTAGCAAATAGAGAAGAAGTCTTAATTCAGCAAGAAGACCTCTATATTGCTAGCAAAGAAGCTCTTGCACTAGAAAGAAGTGAGGTGGAATCGTTGCAAAAGGCCTTGGCCAAAGAGCAAAGGGACATGCTCTCACAAAGAAGGCAAATATTGCACTCAATGAATAGTATTGTGACTTGAAGGAAAAGCACAAAGAACTTGAGCTGCAATATAATGTTCTTTGGGAGAGCAACTCACATCCTTCTATTGCAAAGGATAGCTCTACTCCTTCCAGTAGTCAAGGTTGTGGAAAATGTTATAATCTTGATTTAAATGCTTATTCCACTAACCATGCAAACATAGAGGCTATGAGAAAAGAGATTGCTAGGCTAAATGAGATGATTGGCAAGGACTGCAGCAAAGGCAAGGTTCAAGTTAGCAGCTGCAACAAGAAAGATCAACAAAATGTAACACCCTAAAATTTGCATGGTTTCAAAGTAGCTAAATTGATTTATTTATGCAATTGTGAGCGCATTACAATTTAGGAAAATAATAAAGTTTATTAAATTAAAATTAACTTTAAGGCCAGAAGCATCTCTGTGCATTCATGCTGGTGCATTATTTCTATTGTGATGTTTGGTTTTGATTAAATTTGAAAATGATTTCAAAATCCTTTTGAAACCTTATTTGGAAATTGTTTAACAAAAGAAAAGGGATTTATATCTTTCTCTCTATCACGTTGGTGCAACCTAGTAGTAGTACGTCGGCACCCATAGCTGTGTCGATCTCTCTTTCTTTTCTGTTTGGGCGTGAGCAGCCTAAGAGGCCGAGCGGCCCAGTCCGGCCAGCAGCACAACGCTGTTTTTTTTCTCTCTTGCCTTGGCTGACAGCTGGACCCCGCGCTACAGTCCTCTTCTTCCTCCAGACGTGTACGAACTGGACTCTCGCTCGGCCGAGTCCGTGCGTATTCCGACTCCTGCGTGTCCCAAGCCCTGGCCTGCCATAAATAGCGGCGCCTGACCCGTAGCCTCCCCAACCTTGCGTACAAGCAAAGCCGCCGCCTTGTCTGCGCTCAGCATCTCGCAAGCCCTAGTCGCAAGTCGCCGAGCTCGCTGCCTTCGTCGACTCGTCGTTCCGTCGCATCGCTGTTCAGATTCATCGCCGTCTCCGTAAGCCACCGGGCGAGCTCCGCAGCAAGATCACGACGCCGTCGAATCCCGTCTCTCCCTTTTTCTTGCTTTGGTTCGTGTTCTTAGCTTCGCCGAACATTGCAGGGAGCTGCCAGCCACCGTTCCCCGCTGCCAGCCATCGTGAACCGTCGTCGGCCTTCGTTTTAGCATCTGGTGAGTCCGCCTCGCCCTCCTCGTCCGTTCGGTGCAAGTCTGGTGCGAAACCATGACCTCTAGGGCCTTAGCTGAGGTCGCCAATGAGCTGGCCATGGAGTCCACCGTGCCGGCTCTATTCTGGCCGGTGGTGTTCCCATCCCCTCCTTTTCTCTATTTTATTTATTTTATAATCTTAGCCATCCGCATCTTGATCAACGGCCGAGGGTGCTTCATACCCCTTTGGTGACGTTTTGCTAAAGGGACCCTCAGATTCAAAGAAATAGAACCCGCCATCCCTGTTCAGACCTAAAACCCTGATTTTATTTATTTTATTTCGAAATTCCGTAATCCAGTATTTACCAAACTGCCACTGCATTGCTTTTGCTTATAAAATCTTCGTTTTAACTCCGAATTGATCCGTTCAAGTTGCGTTAGGTTCGTAATTAGATGCTCTACAAGTTTAGCAATCTGTTAATCATGTTTTCCAACTTTTAATTTTGAGCTTATATTTAATCTATTATTTTCTAAAGAAAAATCTTGCTTAAATCATAACTTTCTCGTTATAGATCCGATTTTTGTGATCCAAGCGTCTGTGTGACCCTAGCGATGTGTAGATTCGTTTTACAAACTTTTTATCTTATTTTTATGATATTGGTGTACTATTCTAATTGGATCTATTTGTTTGCTTTGTGTATGATTGTTCGGATGCTTGTGTGTTGCTGTATGTTGATCGAGTATAGACGGTGAGCCGTTCGTTGGAAATCAAGAGTACTTCGACAACCAGGATCCTCAGGAGCTTTTTGATCAAGGCAAGTATAGTTGGGATCTTCCTTGATGACCTATTCATGATTACACTAAATTTCATATGCATGTGTCCTTTTTGCTACCTATTAAGGATTTTCCTAACAATTGATTACCGATTACCTTGTCACTATGGGATATTGCATGTGGGTAGCTATGCTAGTGCTTTATAACCATGATCTTGTAACTTGATTAATGATATATGCAATAATGATAAAAGATGACTTTTTAGCAATTTAGAATCTCAGGGGGTTAGAGCATGTTCTCTTTTTGAGATGCTTTAAATTCCTCTCCATAAGGACTTATATGTACGTGATCATCCAGGACTTAACGTACAGCTGTGAGGGCTACATGGCTCTGGCTCTAGTTCACCCAAGAGACCTTTTCTAGCTTGTGAGAGGAAGGGCCAAATTGGGTATAGGGCAACCTGCTGTCCTAATGAGTATAGCCGTGATGGAATTGTGCCATGTTGGAAGAGGGGTTCTATATCCGATGACTTAGCGTCCCTTGCTTGTTAGACGAACTTTTGGATGGCTTTATATGAGTTTTGGTGTCTTGGGAGTAATTAACCCAATGCATTGAAAATCATGACTCACAAATGAAAGTGTACACCCTCAAGCAGAGTTAAACCGATATATCGTCCGTGCCCACGGTTTAGGGCGGCCAAGGGATTCTTATGGAATAGATGATCACCTTTTATTCTTGCTATATGTTAAACATGATGTTTATATATTGTTCTTTAATCTTGTTTACCGATCATGTGGTTATGGGAATTGCTTTGCTACCTTGATGCTAATAATTGCTAAAAGATGACATACACCAAAAAGCTAAATGCAGTCTAACCGTGTCGTCTCTTTTGAGCCTCATGAACCCCTGCTATACTTGTTAAGTACGAAAGTACTTACGCTTGTTTTATTTCAATATTTGGAAAATCCCGGATGGGTAACAGATCAAGATTGGAGTGACAACTACCGTGAAGAGTATTAGGCTTCTTTGTTCACCGTTGGTGTGTCCCTGTGTTGGAGCTTCCGCAAGAGAGTTATCATAGTAATAGTCTTATTTATATTAAAGACTTTTCGTTATGTAATAAACTCTGTGATGGTACTTTTTATAATTTGTCGGCTTATGTGTGTGATTGATCCCTGGGCGCACATAAGATTTTATGCATTCAATTTTATCCTTAAAATTGGGTGTGATAGATTGGTATCAGAGCTCTATTGATTTGTAGGGACGCAAGCCTAGTTAGAATGGTCGTTTTTAGCTTCTTTGCTTCACTTGATTCTTGCTTTCCATCTTGGTCTTGTTATTTTCTGAAATATCATGCTCTTAACTTGCTCCTTTGTAAAATATATTGCTTCCATCTTAACCAAGTCCGAATTTCTGTAGATTGCTCGTACCCGTTTGACTGCCCGTGAGAGCTGTGGAGGATACATCCCGCCCCGAGTTGAGTACGAGCCTATGGAGCAGGTTGAGGTGGAAGATGGGTATGCGCAAGAGGAGGAGTATCCACCGCAGGCGCCATCCCCAATGCCATCTCCGACACCAACACCTGAGCCTACGCTTGAGCTCGAAGATGAAGATGAAGAGCTAGAGTCTGTGGGTGGTGACCAAGAGATCATCGACATCAGTGATGTTGAGATGAACGTCGCTCAAGATGATGGACATCCCCCATCACCACCACATGACGGTTCCAATGGAGGAGATGGATCGCCCCCTCCGATGGGGTGGACGCTTACCGACGTGTGATACCGTTTCACACCATCGCTTGGTGTGGATTCTTTCAAACTACTATGCCGATTGGAACCCCGTGGTGGAGTATGTCTGCACTGAGTTCTCCCATCCCTTGGAAGCCACTTATTGGAAGGTTGCCATGATTATCTTCTCCAGGGAAGAAGGACAAGAGCCCAAAATCATGGAGAGGATTCATTTCCACTCGGGACATCGTCCTACCATGGAGAGTGGTATTGAAGACGCAGCTTTTCAAGCAAGCCTAAGCCTCCGTGGACATCGTCGTGAGGCTATGCAGCATGACCATCATCGATTCCTCCCGTATGAGAATAGCGCTATGGAAGGTGGATGTGCGGTGAGGGATCCTGAAGGTCTCGATTTAGTCTCACGAGTAATGGTACACTTTGGCCATGATATGATGATGAAGGTCAGGAGCTTGGAGCACATGGTGCATCAGCAAGGGAAGGACATGAAGAGACTACAGAAGCATATAGATGACCTCAGAGTTTCCATGGGAGAACCGAAGATATATGAGGAGCTTGATATTTCATATCGCCCTTAGGAGCAGGAGGACCCTTATGAAAAGTCGTTAGTTTCGCTAGTCTAAGTTGCGTCGAGTCTTTTAAGTGCAAGTGAAATTGGTGTGCTTAGTTGAGTTGTTCTTATGCTTAAAGTGTGTTTTGGTTCTTTGTAATGAGTGCTGGAGCTTTGTGGGCATGTCCGCAAGTTCTTTAGTTAAACATAATAAGTTTTTGGGTCGGTTAATAAAAGTTGGTTTGGTCAATCTCGTTTCTGTCCTATGCTGATTTCTGGAGCAGTCTGCAATCTTTCTGTCATATCTCAAAATTGGTTAATGCAAATCTGTTGAAATATTTATGGTAATAACTAGACCTTAGTATCTTTCCAATGCCACAAGAATCACCTCTAAATCTGTTCTGAGCTGTGTTTAAAAATTGTATCAATTCAGTGTTTCTGTGCTGTCTGGAAGTGCTGAGCAGTATCTGTTGTCTGTTAATTTCGACATAATAAACGATGGAATCTGACATTGTGATCTAAAAAAAGAAAGTTGTAGATAATTTTCTAAGATTTCCATCCATATAAAGTTTGCCTGAATTGGATATCTGGAACTCTAGTTATGACTGATTTACTAAGCTGTTGAAAATGCAATACGCCCAGAAAATTTTCTGAATCACTAATACCTGATGACAACGTTATAATGTTGGATATTTCTAAGGTTCCTTTATGTAAATTGGAATGCAAATGTCGAGAAGGGGCAACAGGGGTACTGCTGGAGCTGATCCTCCACCAGTCACACGTGAGGAATATATGGCCTCACAAGCACAGATGATGCAAGCCTTGACTCAGTTGGCGCAGACAATGCAAGCTGGAGGAGTACCACCTGCTCAGCCACCACGGGACAAGCGTAGGGATTTCATGCATGGTCATCCACCTGTGTTCTCTCATGCTATTGATCCTTTGGAGGCTGATGATTGGGTCCGGGCCGTGGAGAAGCAGCTCAACCTAGCGCAGTGCAATGATCAAGAGAAGGTGTTGTATGCTTCCGATCAGCTACAGGGTGCTGCTCAAACTTGGTGGGAGTCGTATCAAGCTGCTCGTCCCAACAACGCTCCTGCCATTACTTGGGATGTCTTTGTGAGAGACTTCAAAGCTCGTCACATTCCAGCTAGTTTGGTTGAATAGAAACAGGAAGAATTCAGGAACCTCAGAATGGGCTCTATGACTATGAGTGAATGCCATGGCAAGTTCGAAGAGCTGGCTCGTTATGCTCCTAACGAAGTTCGAGAGGATGCTGATAAGCAACGTCACTTCCTGAATGGTATTTACTATGATCTCAGACTGCAGCTGCTGGGCAATACATATGTCAATTTTGAACAGTTGGTGGACCGTGCTATCGTGCTAGACAATGCGGCGCTCGGGGCGCAGAGGGAAGAGAAAGATGAATGGACAAGGCTTTAGAAGCAACATGCGTTTTTGTCCTAACTCACAAAAAGGTTTTCAGCAGAGGTACCGGGGGCCTCCCAACCCGGTGGAATCGCAACCCAAATCTGGCGCCCTCGGTACCCTCATAACAACCAGTCTCAACGGCGCTCTCCATTCCCATAGAGGCCCAGAGTCAGGCCAGAGCGGGCAAGAGACTCCACGATCGACCGCACCTAACAATACTCCTTTGAAGGGTAGTTCTCCTCACACCCCTCAAGTGTGCTTTCGTTGCGGAGAGCCTGGACACTATGCTAATAGTTGTCCTAAGAAGCAAAATCAGCAGACACCTCAGAGGTCAAGTGGCAACCAGAAGCTCTTCAATAATACTGGGAATGTGAATCATGTGTCCACCGAGACCGCACGGGGGAGCACCGAAGTTATGCTTGGTAACGTTCAGCGTCAACTCTACCTCTGCTACTATTCTATTTGATTCTGGAGCTTCGTATTCTTTTCTTTCTCAAGTTTTTGTTAGAAAACATAGCATACCAGTAGTGGCCATGAAAGATCAAATGTTAGTAAATTCACCGGGAGGAAGTATACCAAACCGATTATTGTTGTCCCTCGGCAAGTGTTTCCCTAAGGGGGTAGACTTCTCGGTTTGTCGGTTGTCTTGCCGAGAGTGTCCGGTATTGATCTTATTCTGGGAATGGATTGGATGAAGGAACACAATGTAGTGATTCAGTGTAAGGAGAAAGTGGTAGTTGTGACAACACCAAAGGGAGACAGAATCAGTATGGAGGTAGCAGTGCAAGCACCACCAACAGCCACAATGAATCAGTTGAATGAAGATGTCAATCCTCAGGACCGTGTTGTAGAAGAGTTTCCAGATGTGTTCCCCGATAACTTGCCAGGTATGCCACCTGACCGAGATATTGAGTTTCTTATTGAGTTATTACCTGGTACTGCACCTATAGCTAAGCGTCCATATAGAATGGGGGTTAATGAATTAGAGGAACTTAAGAAACAACTAAAGGAATTACAGGAGAAAGGTTCTATACGCCCTAGCTCATCTCCATGGGGTGCTCCACGTGATTTTTTGTTGATAAGAAGGATGGAACTCGGCGAATGTGTGTTGACTATCGTTCTCTTAATGAAGTCACTATCAAGAACAAGTATCTGTTGCCTAGGATTGATGACTTGTTTGATCAGCTAAGAGGTGCCTGTGTGTTTTCAAAGATTGATCTACGTTCTGGCTATCATCAGTTGAAGATTCGGAATACTGATATACCAAAGACAGCTTTTACTACGAGGTATGGATTGTATGAGTACACCGTTATGTCTTTTGGTTTGACCAATGCCCCTGCCTACTTTATGTATATGATGAATAAGGTGTTTATGGAGTATCTTGACAAGTTTGTGGTGGTATTCATCGATGATATCCTGGTATTCTCCAAGACAGAGGAAGAACATGCTGAGCACTTAAGACTAGTTTTGCAGAAGCTTAGAGAATATAAGTTGTATGCTAAGCGAAGCAAGTGTGAGTTCTGGTTGAAGGAAGTTTCTTTTCTGGGTCATGTGGTTTCTAATGGTGGAATAGCAGTGGATCCAGGAAAGGTGAAGGATGTGTTAAATTGGAAGCCGCCTACCGATGTAAGTGAGATTCGTAGTTTCCTTGGTTTGGCAGGATACTATCGAAGGTTCATCGAAGGATTCTCCAAACTGGCTAAACCCATGACAGCTCTGTTGGAGAAGAATGTCAAATTTGTGTGGTCTGATAAGTGCCAAGCTAGTTTCGAGAAGTTGAAGGAGAAGTTGACTACAGCTCCGGTGTTGATCTTACCAGATTTGAGTAAGAAGTTCTCTATCTATTGCGATGCGTCTTGTCTAGGTTTGGGTTGTGTTCTTATGCAAGAAGGTAGAGTTGTTGCATATGCATCGAGGCAGTTAAGGAAGCATGAGCTAAATTATCCTACTCATGACTTGAAATTGGCAGCAGTGGTCCATGCTTTGAAGATATGGAGGTACTATCTTATTGGTCATAAGAGTGATATCTTCACTGATCACAAGAGTTTAAAGTACATTTTTACTCAGTCTGACTTAAATCTGCGACAATGTCGTTGGTTGGAGTTGATAAAGGATTATGACCTAGAGATACACTACCATCCAGGGAAAGCAAATGTCGCGGGCCGATGCCCTTAGCCGGAAAAAGCTACGTGAAGCCTCGGACGACACCAAGATCTCAAGAATTGTGTGCAGAATTCAATCATCCGAACCTTGGTATTGTTGCTAATGCTATAGAAATAGAAGTTACACCTACCTTAGAGCAAGAGATACGCAAGGGTCAGCTAGAGGATGAGAAATTAAAGGAAATAGCAGAGAATGTGGTAGTTGGAAAGGCACCCGGTTTCCGCATAGATGAAAATGGTACTCTATGGTTTGGTAAAAGGATCTGTGTGCCCGAGGTGAAAGCTATCCGTGAAGCAATCCTACGTGAAGCACATGAGTCTGCTTACTCTATTCATCCTGGAAGTACTAAGATGTACCTAGATCTTAAAGAAAAGTATTGGTGGTATGGGTTAAAGAGAGATGTAGCTGAGTATGTTGCCTTGTGTGACACGTGCCAACGTGTGAAAGCTGAACACCAGAGACCAGCTGGATTGTTACAAACAATGAAGATACCTGAGTGGAAGTGGGAAGAAGTCGGTATGGATTTCATAGTAGGATTACCACGTACTCAGAATAGTTATGATTCTATATGGGTAATTGTGGATCGTTTGACCAAGGTTGCTCACTTTCTACCCGTTAAGACCACTTATCGAGGACCAAGACTGGCAGAACTGTATATGGAGAGAATTGTGTGTTTGCATGGAGTGCCAAAGAAGATTGTGTCTGATAGAGGTTCGCAGTTCACGTCTCATTTTTGGGAGCGAGTCCATACTTCATTGGGAACAAAGTTGAATTTTAGTACCGCCTACCATCCTCAGACTGACGGTCAGACTGAGAGAATTAACCAAATATTAGAAGATATGTTGAGAGCTTGTGCATTGCAGTATGGTACTACTTGGGATAAGAGTTTGCCTTATGCTGAGTTCTCATATAACAACAGTTATCAACAGAGTCTCAAAATGGCACCTTTTGAAGCTTTGTATGGACGTAAGTGTAGGACCCCATTGTTCCGGAATCAAATGGGGGAAACACAAGTGTTTGGACCAGATGTGCTTAGAGATGCTGAAGAGCAGGTCATGATGATTAGAGAAAATTTGAGAGTGGCTCAATCGCATCAGAAGAGCTATGCAGACACTCGAAGGAGAGAATTGGTTTTTGAGGTAGGTGACTATGTGTATCTGAAAGTGTCACCTATGAGAAGTGTAAAGAGGTTCAACATGAAAGGAAAATTAGCCCCAAGATATGTTGGTCCGTTTAAGGTGCTAAGTAGACATGGAGAAGTGGCATATCAGCTGGAACTACCTGAAAGGTTGGCGGGAGTGCATGATGTGTTCCATGTGTCTCAACTTAAGAAGTGTTTGCGTGTGCCCGAAGAGCAAATTCCGTTGGAAGAGCTTACTGTGGAAAACGATCTTACGTATGAAGAGTTTCCGATAAAGATTTTGGAGACAGCGGAAAGAGTTACCAGAAGTCGAGTTATTAAGATGTGCAAAGTTCAGTGGAACCGTTATTCAGAGGCAGAGGCAACTTGGGAAAGAGAAGACGATCTGAGAAACACCAATCCGCGGTTGTTCGAGTAAGCAGCAAAATCTCGAGGACGAGATTCTTTTAAGGGGGGTAGATTTGTAACACCCTAAAATTTGCATGGTTTCAAAGTAGCTAAATTGATTTATTTATGCAATTGTGAGCGCATTACAATTTAGGAAAATAATAAAGTTTATTAAATTAAAATTAACTTTAAGGCCGAAGCATCTACGTGCATTCATGCTGGTGCATTATTTCTATTGTGATGTTTGGTTTTGATTAAATTTGAAAATGATTTCAAAATCCTTTTGAAACCTTATTTGGAAATTGTTTAACAAAAGAAAAGGGATTTATATCTTTCTCTCTATCACGTTGGTGCAACCTAGTAGTAATGCGTCGGCACCCATAGCTGTGTCGATCTCTCTTTCTTTTTCTGTTTGGGCGTGAGCAGCCTAAGAGGCCGAGCGGCCCAGTCCGCCAAAGACAACGCTGTTTTTTTTCTCTCTTGCCTTGGCTGACAATTTGGACCCCGGCTACAGTCCTCTTCTTCCTCCAGACGTGTCTGGACCGGACTCTCGCTTCGGCCGAGTCCGTGCGTATTCCGACTCTCTGCGTGTCCCAAGCCACGGCTGCCATAAATAGCGGCGCCTGACCCGTAGCCTCCCCAACCTTGCGTACAAGCAAAGCCGCCGCCTTGTCTGCGCTCAAGCATCTCGCAAGCCCTAGTCGCAAGTCGCCGAGCTCGCTGCCTTTCGTCGACTCGTCGTTCCGTCGCATCGCTGTTCAGATTCATCGCCGTCTCCGTAAGCCACCGGGCGAGCTCTAAAGAAGATCACGACGCCGTCGAATCCCGTCTCTCCCTTTTTCTTGCTTTGGTTCATGTTCTTAGCTTCGCCGAACATTGCAGGGAGCTGCCAGCCCACCGTTCCCCGCCGCCGACCATCGCGGAACCGTCGTCGGCCTTCGCTTTTAGCATCATGGTGAGTCCGCCCGCCCCCTCCTCGTCCGTTCGGTGCAAGTCAGGTGCGAAACCATGACCTCTAGGGCCTTAGCTGAGGTCGCCAATGAGCTGTGCCGCTGGCCATGGAGTCCACCGTGCCGGCTCTATTCTGGCCGGTGGTGTTCCCATCCCCCTCCTTTTCTCTATTTTATTTATTTTATAATCTTAGCCATCCGCATCTTGATCAACGGCCGAGGGTGCTTCATACCCCTTTGGTGACGTTTTTGCTAAAGGGACCCTCAGATTCAAAGAAATAGAACCCGCCATCCCTGTTCAGACCTAAAACCCTGATTTTATTTATTTTATTTCGAAATTCCGTAATCCAGTATTTACCAAACTGCCACTGCATTGCTTTGCTTATAAAATCTTCGTTTTAACTCCGAATTGATCCGTTCAAGTTGCGTTAGGGTTCGTAATTAGATGCTCTACAAGTTTAGCAATCTGTTAATCATGTTTTCCAACTTTTAATTTCGAGCTTATATTTAATCTATTATTTTCTAAAGAAAAATCTTGCTTAAATCATAACTTTCTCGTTATAGATCCGATTTTTTGTGATCCAAGCGCCCTCAGGTGACCCTAGCGATGTGTAGATTCGTTTTACAAACTTTTTATCTTATTTTTATGATATTGGTGTACTATTCTAATTGGATCTATTTGTTTGCTTTGTGTATGATTGTTCGGATGCTTGTGTGTTCTTTGTATGTTGATCGAGTATAGACGGTGAGCCGTTTCGATTTGGAAATCAAGAGTACTTCGACAACCAGGATCCTCGGGAGCTTTTTAATCAAGGCAAGTATAGTTGGGATCTTCCTTGATGACCTATTCATGATTACACTAAATTTCATATGCATGTGTCCTTTTTGCTACCTATTAAGGATTTTCCTAGCAATTGATTACCGATTACCTTGTCACTATGGGATATTGCATGTGGGTAGCTATGCTAGTGCTTTATAACCATGATCTTGTAACTTGATTAATGATATATGCAATAATGATAAAAGATGACTTTTTAGCAATTTAGAATCTCGGGGGGTTAGAGCATGTTCTCTTTTTTGAGATGCTTTAAATTCCTCTCCATAAGGACTTATATGTACGTGATCATCCGGGACTTAACGCGTACAGCTGTGAGGGCTACATGGCTCTGGCTCTAGTTCACCCAAGAGACCTTTTCTAGCTTGTGAGAGGAAGGGCCAAATTGGGTATAGGGCAACCGGCTGTCCTAATGAGTATAGCCGTGATGGAATTGTGCCATGTTGGAAGAGGGGTTCTATATCCGATGACTTAGCGTCCCTTGCTTGTTAGGCGAACTTTTGGATGGCTTTATATGAGTTTTGGTGTCTTGGGAGTAATTAACCCAATGCATTGAAAATCATGACTCACAAGTGAAAGTGTACACCTCTCTGGAGAGTTAAACCGATATATCGTCCGTGCCTACGGTTAGGGCGGCCAAGGGATTCTTATGGAATAGATGATCACCTTTTATTCTTGCTATATGTTAAACATGATGTTTATATATTGTTCTTTAATCTTGTTTACCCGATCATGTGGTTATGGGAATTCTTTGCTACCTTGATGCTAATAATTGCTAAAAGATGACATACACCAAAAAGCTAAATGCGCCTAACCGTGTCAGTCTCTTTTGAGCCTCATGAACCCCTGCTATACTTGTTAAGTACGAAAGTACTTACGCTTTGTTTTATTTCAATATTTGGAAAATCCCGGATGGGTAACAGATCAAGATTGGAGTGACAACTACCGTGAAGAGTATTAGGCTTCTTTGTTCACCGCTTGGTGTGTCCCGTGTTGGAGCTTCCGCAAGAGAGTTATCATAGTAATAGTCTTATTTATATTAAAGACTTTTCGTTATGTAATAAACTCTGTGATGGTACTTTTTATAATTTGTCGGCTTATGTGTGTGATTGATCCCTGGGCGCACATAAGATTTTATGCATTCAATTTTATCCTTAAAATTGGGTGTGATAGATTGGTATCAGAGCTCTATTGATTTGTAGGGACGCAAGCCTAGTTAGAATGGTCGTTTTTTAGCTTCTTTGCTTCACTTGATTCTTGCTTTCCATCTTGGTCTTGTTATTTTCTGAAATATCATGCTCTTAACTTGCTCCTTTGTAAAATATATTGCTTCCATCTTAACCAAGTCCGAATTTCTGTAGATTGCTCGTACCCGTTTGACTGCCCGTGAGAGCTGTGGAGGATACATCCCGCCCCGAGTTGAGTACGAGCCTATGGAGCAGGTTGAGGTGGAAGATGGGTATGCGCAAGAGGAGGAGTATCCACCGCAGGCGCCATCCCCAATGCCATCTCCGACACCAACACCTGAGCCTACGCTTGAGCTCGAAGATGAAGATGAAGAGCTAGAGTCTGTGGGTGGTGACCAAGAGATCATCGACATCAGTGATGTTGAGATGAACGCCGCTCAAGATGAATGGACCATTCCATGGGGTGGACGCTTACCGACGTGATACCGCTTTCACACCATCGCCTGATGTGGATTCTTTCGAACTACTATGCCGATTGGAATCCCGTGGTGGAGTCTGTCTGCACTGAGTTCACCCATCCCTTGGAAGTTGCTTATTGGAAGGTTGCCGTGATCTTCTCTAGGGAAGAAGGACAAGAGCCCAAAATCGTGGAGAGGATTCATTTCCACTGGGGACACCGTCCTACCATGGAGAGTGGTATTGAAGACACATCTTTTCAAGCATGCCTAAGTCTCCGTGGACATCGTCGTGAAGCTATGCAGCATGACCATCATCGATTCCTCCCGTATGAGAACAATGCTATGGAAGGTGGATGTGCTGTGAGGGAACCTGAAGGTCTTGATCCAATTACACAAGTAATGGTACACTTTGGCTATGATATGATGATGAAGGTTAGGAGCTTGGAGTACATGGTGGATCAGCAAGGGAAAGACATGAAGAGACTTCAGGAGCAAATAGATGACCTCAGAGTTTCCATGGGAGAACCGAAGATATATGAGGAGCTTGATATTTCATATCGCCCTTAGGAGCAGAAGGACCCTTATGAAAAGTCGTTAGTTTCGCTAGTCTAGTTGTGTCGAGTCTTTTAAGTGCAAGTGAACTTGGTGTGCTTACTTGAGTTGTTCTTATGCTTAAAGTGTGTTTTGGTTCTTTGTAATGAGTGCTGGAACTTTGTGGGCATGTCCGCAAGTTCCTTAGTTAAACATATTAAGTTTTTGGATCGGTTAATAAAAGTTGGTTTGGTCAATCTGGTTTCTGTGCTATGCTGATTTCTGGAGCAGTCTGCAATCTTTCTGTCATATCTCGAAATTGGGTACTGCAAATCTGGTGAAATTTTTATGGTAATAACTAGACCTCTGTAGAGTTCCAACGCCGCAAGAATCACCTTTATATCTATTCTGAGCTACAAGCGAAAATTATATCAACTCAGTGTTTCTGTGCTGTCTGGAAATGCTGAGCAGTATCTGTTGTCTGTTAATTTCGACATATTAAACGACGGAATCTGCCATTGTGATCTAAAAGAAAGTTGTAGATAATTTTCTAAGCTTTCCAACCATGTAAAGTTTGCCTGAATTGGATATCTGGAACTCCGGGTATGATTGATTTACTGATCTGTTGAAACTGCAATACGCCCAGAATTTTTCTGAATCATTAATACCTGATGACAGCGTTATGGTTTTGGATATTCCTAAGGTTCCTTTGTGTAATTTGGAATGCAGATGCCGAGAGGAGGCAACAGGGGTACTGCTGGAGCTGATCCTCCACCAGTCACACATGAGGAATATATGGCCTCACAAGCGCAGATGATGCAAGCCTTGACGCAGTTGGCGCACAACATGCAAGCTGGAGGAGTACCACCTGCTCAGCCACCACGGGACAAGCGTAGGGATTTCATGCATGGACATCCACCTGTGTTCTCTCATGCTATTGATCCTTTGGAGGCTGATGATTGGGTCCGGGCTGTGGAGAAGCAGCTCAATCTAGCGCAGTGCAATGATCAAGAGAAGGTGTTGTATGCTTCCGGTCAACTATAGGGTGCTGCTCAAACTTGGTGGGAGTCGTATCAAGCTGCTCGTCCCAACAACTCTCCTGCTATTACTTGGGATGTCTTTGTGAGAGATTTCAAAGCTCGTCACATTCCAGCTGGTTTGGTTGAACAGAAGCAAGAAGAATTCAGGAACCTCAGAATGGGCTCCATGACCATAAGTGAGTACCATGGCAAGTTTGAAGAGTTGGCTCGTTATGCTCCAAACGAAGTTTGAGAGGATGCTGATAAGCAACGTCACTTCCTGAATGGTATATACTATGACCTCAGACTGCAGCTGTTGGGCAATACATATGCCAACTTTGAACAGCTGGTGGATCGTGCTATCATGCTAGACAATGCGCACTTGGCGCAGGACAGGAAGAGAAAGATGGGTGGACAAGGCTTTGGAAGCAACACACGTTTCCGTCCCAACTCACAGCAAGGTTTTCAGCAGAGGTACCAGGGGCCTCCCAACCAGTGGAATCACAACCCAAATCAATAGCGCCCTCAGTACTCTCAAAACAACCAGTCTCAGCAGCGTTCTCCATTTCCACAAAGGCCACAGAATCAGCAGCAAAGCGGGCAGCAGACTCCATGACTGACTGCACCCAACAATACTCCTTCGAAGGGTAGTTCTTCTCATACCCCTCAAGTGTGCTTTCGTTGCGGTGAATCTGGACATTATGCTAATAATTGTCCTAAGAAGCAGAACCAACAGACACCTCAGAGGTCAAGTGGCAACCAGAAGCTCTTCAATAATACTGAGAATGTGAATCATGTGTCCATTGAGTCCGCACGAGGATCGCCAGAAGTTATGCTTGGTACGTTTAGCGTGAACTCTACCTCTGCTACTGTTCTATTTGATTCTGGAGCTTCGCATTCTTTTCTTTCTCAAGTTTTTGTTAGAAAGCATAGCATACCTGTAGTAGCCATGAAAGATCAAATGTTAGTAACTTCACCGGGAGGAAGTATACCAGCCGATTACTGTTGCCCTCAGCAAGTGTTTCTCTAAGGGGGGTAGACTTCTCAGTTTGTCCAGTTGTGCTGCGAGCGTCTGGTATTGATCTTATTCTAGGAATGGATTGGATGAAGGAACACAATGTAGTGATTCAGTGTAAGGAGAAAGTGGTAGTTGTGACAACACCGAAGGGAGACCGAATCAGTGTGGAGGTAGCAGTGCAAGCACAACCAACCGCCACAATGAATCAGCTGAATGAAGATGCCAATCCTCAGGACCGAGTTGTAGAAGAGTTTCTAGATGTGTTCCCGATGACTTGCCAGGTATGCAACCCAACCGAGATATTGAGTTCCTTATTGAGTTATTACATGGTACTGCACCTATAGCTAAGTGTCCATATAGAATGGGGGTTAATGAATTAGAGGAACTTAAGAAACAACTAAAGGAATTACAGGAGAAAGGTTTTATTCGCCCTAGCTCATCTCCGTGGGGTGCTCCTATGATTTTTGTTGATAAGAAGGATGGAACTCAGCGAATGTGTGTTGACTATCATTCTCTTAATGAAGTTACTATCAAGAACAGGTATCCATTGCCTAGGATTGATGACTTGTTTGATCAGTTAAGAGGTGCATGTGTATTTTCTAAGATTGATTTACGTTCTGGCTATCATCAGTTGAAGATTCGGAATACAGATATACCTAAGACAGCTTTTACTACGAGGTATGGATTGTATGAGTACACCGTTATGTCTTTTGGTTTGACCAATGCCCCTGCCTATTTTATGTATATGATGAAAAAGGTGTTTATGGAGTACCTTGACAAGTTTGTGGTGGTATTCATCGATGATATCCTAGTATTCTCCAAGACAGAGTAAGAACATGCTGAGCACTTAAGACTAGTTCTGCAGAAGCTTAGAGAACAGAAGTTGTATGCTAAGCGAAGCAAGTGTGAGTTCTGGCTGAAGGAAGTTTCCTTTCTAGGTCATGTGGTTTCTAATGGTGGAATAGCAGTGGATCCAGGAAAGGTAAAGGATGTGTTAAATTGGAAGCCGCCTACTGATGTAAGTGAGATTTGTAGTTTCTTTGGTTTGGCTGGATACTATCGAAGGTTCATTGAAGGATTCTCCAAACTGGCTAAACCCATGACAGCTTTGTTAGAGAAGAATTTCAAGTTTGTGTGGTCTGATAAGTGTCAAGATAGTTTCGAGAAGTTGAAGGAGAAGTTGACTACAGCCCCGGTGTTGATCTTACTAGATTTGAGTAAGAAGTTCTCTATCTATTGCGACGCGTCTCGTCTAGGTTTGGGTTGTGTTCTTATGCAAGAAGGTAGAGTTGTTGCTTATGCATCAAGGCAGCTAAGGAAGCATGAGTTAAATTATCCTACTCATGACTTGGAACTGGCAGCGATGGTCCATACTTTAAAGATCTAGAGACACTATCTTATTGGTCATAAGAGTGATATCTTCACTAATCACAAGAGTTTAAAGTACATTTTTACTCAAACTCATTTAAATCTGAGACAACGTCATTGGTTGGAGTTGATAAAGGATTATGACCTGGAGATACACTATCACCCAAGGAAAGCAAATATCATGGCCGATGCACTTAGTAGGAAGAGCTATGCAAAGCTTCGGACGACACCAGTGTCTGAAGAATGTGTGCAGAATTCAATCATCTGAACCTTGGTATTGTTGCTAATGTTATGGAAATAGAAGTTACACCTACTTTGGAGTAAGAGATTCGCAAGGGTCAGCTAGAGGATGAGAAATTAAAGGAAATAGCAGAGAATGTGGTAATTGGAAAGGCACCCGGTTTCCGCATAGATGAAAATGGTACTCTATGGTTTGGTAAACGGATCTGTGTGCCCGAGGTGAAGTCCATCCGTGAAGCAATCCTACGAGAAGCACATGAGTCCGCTTACTCCATTCATCCTGGAAGTACTAAGATGTACCTAGATCTTAAGGAAAAGTATTGGTGGTATGGGTTAAAGAGAGAAGTGGCTGAGTATGTTGCCTTGTGTGACACGTGTCAACGTGTGAAAGCTAAACACCAGAGACCAGCTGGATTGTTACAACCAATGAAGATACCTGAGTGGAAGTGGAAAGAAATCGGTATGGATTTCATAGCAGGATTACCACGTACTCAGAGTGGTTATGATTCTATATGGGTAATTGTGGATCGTTTGACCAAGGTTGCTCACTTTCTACCTATCAAGACCACTTACCAAGGAGCAAAATTGGTAGAATTGTACATGAAGAGAATTGTGTGTTTGCATGGAGTGCCAAAGAAGATTGTGTCTGATAGAGGTACGCAGTTCACGTCTCATTTTTGGGAACGAATCCATACTTCATTGGGAACTAAGTTGAATTTTAGTATAGCCTATCATCCTCAGACTGGTGGCCAAACTGAGAGAATTAACCAAATATTAGAAGATATGTTGAGAGCTTGCACATTGCAGTATGGTACTACTTAGGATAAGAGTTTACCTTATGCAGAGTTCTCATATAACAACAGTTATCAACAGAGTCTCAAAATGACACCATTTGAAGCTTTGTATGGACCTAAGTGTAGGACCCAATTACTCTAGAATCAAACAGGGGAAACATAAGTGTTTGGCCCAGATGTGCTTAGGGATGCTGAAGAGCAGGTCAGGATGATTAGAGAAAATTTGAGAGTGGCTCAATCACGTCAGAAGAGCTATGCAGACACTCGAAGGAGAGAATTAGCTTTCGAGGTAGGAGACTATGTGTATCTGAAAGTATCACCTATGCGAAGTTTGAAGAGGTTCAACATGAAAGGAAAATTAGTCCCACGATATGTTGGTCCGTTTAAGGTGCTAAGTAGACGTGGAGAAGTGGCGTATCAGTTAGAACTACCTAAAAGGTTGACGGGAGTGCATGATGTGTTCCATGTATCTCAACTTAAGAGGTGTTTGCGTGTGCCTGAGGAGCAAATACCATTAAAAGAGCTTACTGTGGAAAATGATCTGACTTATGAAGAATTTCTGATAAAGATTTTGGAGACAGCGGAAAGAGTTACCAGAAGTCGAGTTATTAAGATGTGTAAAGTTAAGTGGAATCGTTATTCATTGGTAGAGGCAATTTGGGAAAGAGAAGAGGATCTGAGAAATACCTATCCGCAGTTGTTCAAGTAAGCAGCACAATCTCGAGGACGAGATTCTTTTAAGGGGGGTAGATTTGTAACGCCCTAAAATTTGCATGTTTTCAAAGTAGTTAAATTAATTTAATTATGCCATTATGTGTGCATTGCAATTTAGGAAAAATAATAAAGTTTATTAAATTAAAATTTACTTTAAGGCCGAAGCATCTACGTGCATTCATGCAACTGCATTATTTTTGTTGTGATGTTTGGATTTGACCAAAACTGCAAAATATTTGGAAATCCTTCTGAAAATTCATTTGGAATTTGTTGAACAAAAGAAAAAGGAATTTATTTCTCTCTCCGTCACACGTTGAGGCAGCCCAACGTTGGACACCAGCCGACCAACTTTCATGGCTGTGCCGAAGCCTTTTTCCCTTTTTTTTTTTTTTCTTCTTTGCAAACCAGCCCAGCAGGCCACACGGCCCGTTCCGGCCAGCAGCACAGCGCTGCTCCATCTTCTTTTTGTCTCGCTGACGGCTGGGCCCTATGCTACAGTCCTCTTCTTCCTCCAAACGGAAACGAACCGGACTCGCGCTCGGCCGAGTCCTCGCGTATGCCGACTCCCGCGTGTCCCAGGCCCTGGCCTACCATAAATAGCGGCGCCTGCCCCGTTCCGCCTCCCCACCTTGCCCCAAAGCGCAACAGCAGCCCCGCAGAGAGTTCTAGAGCTGCCGCCCACCCTAGCTAGCTGCTGCCTTCGCCGTCTCACGAGTTCGTCGAGTTGCAGCCTCCGTAAGTCACCGGACGAGTTTCGTCTCGATCTTTCGAAGCCGCCGAGTCCTTTCTCCCTCTCTTTTTCCCTTCGGTTCATTCACTAATCAACGCCGAACCCTCACAGGAAGGTCATCGCCGCGGCCATTCGTCGTTCCACGTCCGCAGTCGTTTCCCGTCGCCGAGAACAGCCTTGGTGAGTTCGCCTTGGACTCCTCATCCGTTCCCTACAAGTCCCGTGCAAAACCGTGGTCTCTAGGTCCGTGTCTGACTCCGCCGGCGAGCTCGGGCCATGCTGGCCATGGCGCCGTCGTCCCTGTCCTGTCCGGCTGCCTGTTCCTTTCTTTTATTTATTCCTCCGATCTATTTCCAGCCATCCATCCAAGATCCAATGAATCAAATTCATCCATACCCCTTCATCGTGGTTTTGCTAAAGAGCCCTTGCCTTTATTCATATTAGAACCCGCAGTCCCTCTCAGCTTTATAAATCTGGTTTTATTTTATTTCGAAATCCCGAAATTAGGTATTTATAGAACTGCCACTGCATTGTTAACTCCGATTTGATCTGTTCAAGTTGCGTTAGGTTCGTAATTAGATTCTCTACCCGATTAGCAATCTTCTAATCATATTTTCCAACTTTTAATTTTGAGCTTAGATTTAATCTATTACTTTATAAAAGAAAACCTTGTTTAATTCATGGCTTATTCGTTTTAGATCTGATTTTCGTGATCCAAGCGTTTGTGTGACCCTAGCAATGCGTAGATTTATTTTACAAACCAAGCGTTTGTGTTGTTGACGCTGAATTAGGTCAACACACTCGATAAGGAGCTAGCACGCTAGTTGTAGGGCCAAACCGATTTTGAGATCGGTCGATGCCTAAAAGATATCCACACCTGGACCTTGTGCCTCCAGCGATGAGCGCGATACACAAGACACATCGCTGGAGGAGCCTCGCCGGGAGCGCGATTCGCAAGACACGCCGGCGAGGTCTCTTGAGACCCGAAACCCCACACGCTCGGGACGGGCCCCGTCGGAGCGTGCAGCAGCTTTGGGCTGCCCTAGCCGGCCTGACCGTTCTAGAGCTTCACCGTCGTCGATCCACCGTCCATGCAGCACCGATGAAGAACGAGGAGAAAAAGAGAGGAAGAGAGGGTAAAAGTTGTAGTAGATGTGTTTTTAACGATTGGATAGATGGGATCTCAATCGGCCATGATCTCCTTGTTTATATAGGAGGGGGTGGTCTTATCCCAGTAGGAAACATCTTCAAGGCTTAATCTCCAAGTTTCCCATGTCCAAAACTTACCCAAAACCGATTTAGAAACAAGTCGGTTCGGGATCTGAAAGTTAGATTCGGAACAGGCACTACCGGTAGTACCGGTCAGGACCAGTAGGACTGGTCTCCACCAGTAGTACCGGTGAAAGACCGGTAGTATCGGTAGTTCATTTTTGTGCCAAACCCGATCAAGGTCCACCGGTAGTATAAGTCTCCACCGGTAGTACCGGTCTCTACCGGTAGTTCTGGTGTAAGACCGGTAGTACCGGTAGTTCATTTTTGCGTCGAACCATGCCAATCTCCGCCACCCACCGGCAGTGCCGGTCTCGGACCGGTAGTACCGGTAGTTCATTTTGCGCAATCTTCCTGAGAGCATAACTCCTGTATTCAGACTCCAAATTGAACGTTCTATATATGTTTTTCGACCATCTCGACGAGAGGAACGCGATGGTGCAGTCCATTTTCACTTTTGACAACTTCACAAGAACAGCCACAAGAACGGCCATTTTTGGTTGTCAACATATGCCCCCCTATTTTTAGGTGAATTATGAATGAATCTGAAAACACAAGAGAAAACTGAATAGCGACGATGCCCATCCATCGGCTTTTCGGTATATAAAATATCTAAGGACGATGTATATATCGTTGTTCTAAGGGCGATACATGTATCGGCCATTGTTTGGAAAGCACTTAGGCTTCTTGCCAAACACTTAGAAAATACTTTTTCAAGTGTCTTCCGTTTATTGCTCTTGGGAGACTTTCACCTTGCAATGTCTCTAGCATATATGAATTTCCAAATATCACTTTGATCTCTTTATAAGGACCTTCCCAGCTTGGTGACCATTTGCTAAACTTGTTGCTTTTCGATCCAATTGGCAGTATGGTTTTCCAAACCATCTCTCCAATTTGAAAAGATTTGCTTTTCACCTTCTTATTATATGCTTTGGCAACTCGAGCTTTGTCTTTCTCAATCTCCTTAAGAGCCTTTAATCTTTTATCCATCACCTCATCGATATTATCCATCATCAAGTCATGATACATAACAGCAGATAGCTCATTTTGTTTAGCAAGTCTATATGCATCCAAATTCACTTCAACGGGTAACACGGCCTCTTGACCATATACTAACTCAAAAGGAGTAACTTTTGTAGCACCATGCCTTGATATGCGATGTGCCCACAGAGCTTCAGACAGAACTTCATGCCACCTTCTCGGATTATCCTCAATCTTCTTCTTGATGAGCTTGATCAAAGTCTTATTGCTAGACTCAGCTTGACCATTAGCTTGAGCATATATGGAGATGAATTGAGAAGCTTTATTTTAAACGATTCGGCAAACTCTCTTACTTCTTTAGATATAAAGAATGTCCCTTGATCCGTTGTCAATGTTTGAGGAATGCCAAATCTATGAATAATATGCTCAGTAATAAACTCAATCACCTCTTTATGTGTCATATTCTTCAACGGGACTGCCTCGATCCACTTAGTAAAGTAATCTATAGCAACCAAGACAAAGCGATGTCCCTTTAAAGATGGGGGATGAATTTGGCCAATGAAATCTAGCCCCCAACCACAAAAAGGCCATGGTTTGATTATAGGATGGAGCATTGCAGCAGGCACAAGCTGAATATTACCAAACTTTTGGCACTCCTCGCACCCCTTGTAGTATCAAAAACAATTGGCCATCATGGTAGGCCAATAGAAACCGGCCCGACGTAACAACCATTTCATCTTTGGAGCTGATTGATGCATACCACAAATGCCTTCATGGACTTCTCCCATAGCCACTTTTGCTTGATCAGTTCCCAAACATTTAAGCAATAAGTCTTCGGCGGTTCGCCGGTAAAGCTCGCCATTATGCAGAGTGTACTTGAATGCACTCCGCTGAACACTTTTCTCAACTTTCGAGTTGGGATCCTGCAAATATTTTAACAAAGGAGTTCTCCAATCTCTCGAATCGGTCACATCATCACTAGGATGTGGATTGGACCGATTTGGAGCTTGATTGAGCGGCATGGCCAAGCCAACCTCAGGGAAGTCGGCTAGGCCGACTGGATTAGTCGGCTTAGCCAACTTGGAGGCCAGGCTGCCTCCCAGCGAAGAATCGGCTAAGCCGGCTAGGGGAGCCGGCTTAGCCGACTGGCCGGCTTGGCCGACTCTCAGAGTCGGCTCAACCGGTTCCAGCAGCACCCGCAGAAAAAGTTTGGATCTTGATACATCGGTCCTTTTTGAATATGAAAATAATACTCCTTGATAGCAAGGCCCGATGCTTGTTGAGCTAGCAAGTTGGCCAAATAATTTGCATGCCTTGGAATATGCAGAATTTGAAATTCAGCAAATGTAGCAATAAGATCAAGCACTTGTCACGACGCTCATTTAGTGATCCATCTAAACATTGAAATTCACCGGTGACTTGTTGTACCACCAGCAAGGAATCACCATAAGCCACAACAGGCTTTACATCCATGGAAGACAACATTATCAAGTCAAACAAGAGAGCTTCATATTCGGCTTGATTATTAGTACAATGAAAATCTAATCGGCTTGATAATTTAATTTCAGCATTGCTAGGGGAAACAAGAACAATGCCAACACCTTGGCCATCTTTACAAACCGATCCATCAAAATAAAGCTTTCATGGAGTAATAGTAAGGTAATCAATCTCATTTTCTAGATCTATACCATGCTCAACAATAAAATCAGCAAGGACTTGCCCCTTTATGGCTCTTAATGGCTCAAAAGTCAAGTCATATTCAATTAATGTGTATACCCATTTGCCTATCCTTCCACTAAGGATCGGCCGATATAACATATGTTTGATTACATCGGCCGACAAGCAACTACACATGTACTAGATAATAAATAATGTCTCATCTTAGCACAAGCATAGTATAATGATAAACATAACTTTTCAATATGGTCATATCTTATCTCGGGATCGAGAAGACGACGACCAATGTAAGCAATCACATATTCTTTACCTTCATCTTCTTGAGTCAAAACAGCCCCGATTACTCTTTCTTCGGCAGCAATATATAATCTAAATGGAACTCCTCTTTGTGGTGCGCGAAGAATCGGTGGTGTAGACAAATGTTCCTTTATCTTTTCAAAAGCTTCTTGCTGCTTTGCCCCCAAGTAAATTCAGATTCATCTTTTATTCTCAATATGGGGGTAAAAGGAATAATCTTCTCGGATAAGTTGGCAATAAACCTTCTTAAGTAGTTCACCTTCCCAAAGAACTTTTGTAAATCCTTCTTGCATGTTGGAGGCTAAACTTTCTTGATCTTTTCTATCCGTCTTGGATCAATCTGTATGCCTTTATCATGGATAATGAAGCCTAAAAACTTTCCAGCCGATACACCAAAAGCACACTTGAGTGGATTCATCTTAAGCCCATAGCGGTGCATCCTTTCAAAAGCAAGTCGTAAATCGGCTAAATGAGAAACTTGAGAAGCCGATTTAACAACAATATCATCAATATAAACTTCCACAATCACACCAAGAAAATCATGGAAGATCAAATTCATAGCGCGTTGATAAGTAGCACCAGCATTCTTTAATCCAAATGTCATCACAACCCACTCAAACAATCCAACAAACCTAGGACATATGAAGGCCGTTTTAGAAATATCATCTTCGGCCATGAATATTTGATTGTAACCAGCATTACCATCAAGAAAACTAAGCACATTATGTCCCGAAGCATCATTGATAAGCATATCGGCTATAGGCATAGGATACTCATCTTTCAAGGTAGCTCTATTGAGATCTCTAAAATCAATACAAACTCAGATCTTGCCTGAATCCTTCTTTTCAACAGGCACAATGTTAGAGACCCAATTTGCATACCTGCATGGACGTATAAACCCTGCTTCCAACAACCGATTAATCTCTTCTTTAATCCGGACGTATATAGCAGAATTGAAGCATCGGGGATGTTGTTTGTGAGGCCTGAATCCATCCTTGATGGGAAGCCAATGCTCAACTAGCTCGCGACTCAATCCAGGCATCTCTTTGTAATTCCGTGCAAAACAATCAGCATATTCCTTAAGAAGCGCGATTAATTTAGATTTATAATCGGCTTCTAAGTTTTTATTAACAAACGTCGGTCGAGGCATAGAACCATCCCCAATGTCAACTTGTTCCAAAGGGTCGGCCGACGTAAAACCTTGGCCCAACTTATTGAGCTCATCAAAATCATCAATAGCCTCACATGCATCGGTCCGAGAAGCCCGATACTGCTCAACACAATGCTTTAACCATTCTAAATTAGCATCCATTGATAAATTACATGATGATATTGAGCTGATTATCAATTGGCTTCAATGATACAGATACAAATCCCTCTTTAGTAACACTAATAAACTAAAAATCAGAAAGATCTCTACCAGAAAGAGAAGTAATACCACCATGCCCCCCGAGCGAAGGAGCATCGACTGTAGCTACATAAGCCGATGAATCCACATGTACCACCTCAATCTCATCGCCGATCCACTGAATGAGACATTGATGCAAGCTAGAGGGAACACAACGATTGGCATGAATCCAGTCATGCCCAAGTATCAAGTCATAGCTACCTTGGACGTCGGTGACGAAGAAAGCTGTAGCTAGAGTTTTCTTCCCAATAGTGAGCTCCATGGAAGCAACACCTCTAGCCGGAATAGGAGCTCCACCACCAACACTAGTGATGGTCATGTTGGTCTTGATCAACTCCTCGTCGGTGCCACCAAGCTTCTTGTAAAGCGTATATGGCATCAAGTTCACAATCGCCCCGCTATCCACCAACATGCTGTGAACTGGTGTGCCATTGATATGGCCCTTCAAGTGCAGTGGCTTGAGATGGTTGACAGAATCTTTAGGTTTCTAAAACACAACACTTTGTGTGGCAAAGTTGAATTCCGTCGCTGTCGAATCATCCCCAACGATATAGTAATCTGAAGACAAATAAATAACATTAACTTCTCCCCTTTCCAGAGAAGGTTCGTAGTCCACCATCTCTTCATCAGGACTCGCCGGAACCTCAATACCAACCAATGCAGCAATGGTGGAGGTGAAATCACTAGAAGGTGCATCGGAGATCTCTAGAGCCGTGGGAGTCGGCTCAGCCGACTCAAAAGTCAGCGTGGCTGACTCTGGACTCTCCAGAGCAGCAGTCACATTGGGAGCCAGCTTAGCGGACTCAAGAGTCAGCTCAACTGGCTCGCCTTCCTTTGGTAGAGGCGCTGAAATAACTGGCTGAGAGTTGCTAGCCAATTTGTTTTGATTGGCCGGTTGTTTTGGCTTAAAGATTTCCTCCCTCATCTTTTCCAGCTTCTCTCTCTTTTGTTGCTTGTGCCTTGCTCGCTGCAATTTGCGCCTTTGAGTTTTATCCAAGCCGGAAGAACACCACTTAGGTTGATTATATTTGGGGTCCACCTCAGCTTTCTTCTTCTTTTCAACTTCAACAACAGCACTTGTCGTTTCACCTTGATTTGTCACTGAAGCTGGTTTTTCAATCATAATCGGCTCATCACCCTTTATGACAGGAACTTCTGTAGAGCCGATTACAATAGATGGAAGAGAATTGGGCTTCGGCATGGGAGCTTCAAGCATCTTCTCATCCTTGCTAGGCACATAAACCTGTTGCATTGGCGCCTTTCCTGTTTCCTGTGGAGTCACAGTTTTTGAAGTAATTAGATGATCTTGATTACCAATGGTAGAGCTCGATTGACCGAAGTTCAATCGGCTAAACACAAATGGTTTAGCATAAGGAGCAGCAGGCACTCCCCATCCTTGTTGTTGCATCATGGGCACTTACGGAGGATACGGCACCTAACTCCATAAGGTCCCCACTGTGGTGTAACAGGCAGTGGAATCGGGGGACCCCAACGAGACACATGAGGAGCAACTCTTTGGGGCGGTGTTGATGCGGATGTCATAACCAGTTGCTTTGCTTTCTCATCTTCTCGCTTGGGTGGAGTAGATTCTCTTTTTTTAATGGCCGATTCCCGGAATCGGCCTTTTCCTTCTTGTACTTGGACATAAGCCTGTCGAAGGTGCATTGCCTTTTGACAAAGACGCCTCTGTTCTTCTTCTCATTGGTCTTCCAGGTACCTATCTCTGGCCTCTGCGGAACGAACGTGCGTAAAGCCTTGACCTCGGGCTGGGTGTCGCCGCCGGCTGCCTGACCCGGCTTAGCCGGTTGGTGTTGGTATTTTTAACATCACTTCACGTTAAGTTGTCATCCCTAACATGATGCCAAAAACCAAGGATAAAAATAATCTACACGCAATGACTCTAAATAGAATATATCCGCAAGCGCACAAATAATTCTCCCGTTGTAGCATTTCACCCAGAGGAAGTATTCCGAGTATCGTTGATTTATTTTTATGCCAAAAGGATAAAGCAGCATTATATTTATTAGGAGTGGGCAACTTATAAGGATTAATAATAATAAATGAACAAATCCTAGCATAACCTATTACACCAATGCTTTAGCAATAACTAGTCAACAGTAATGATAAATGATAAATGATTAATTAAGATAAATGGTATTCCAGAGATAGAATATAGAGACTCTCTAATATAGTAAAGCAATCTAGAGGTTCAGTGAGAAATAAGGAAACCTATGTAATTACTAATATAAAATCTACAGCCTATGCATGCTACACATTTTCATCTATAGTGCAATAAATTCAGAAGACATCATAAGGAGCATCAACTAATGAGGATATTAAGACACAAAGGTCACCTCCTTCGTGACCGTGCTCGGCTAGTCCTACGTACGGGGGGTGGACTACAGAGGAACCAACGCAGCGGTCACCTGCGCGGACTACCACACGACCCGACACATCAGGGTGCCTCATGAAAAGGCTTGCAAATTTGTCAAAAAGTGGCATTTGTGTCGGTTTTGGTTTAAATTCAAATTTCAAAAAAAGAGAAAAACATCGGCCGGCGAGCAGGCGGGCCGCTTTCGGCCCGATCGGCTGCCTGCCTCGCCCACGCCCACGCCCGCGCCCGCGCCGCGCCAGCGCATCGTGGCCGACCGGCGTCGGCGCGCGGTCGCAGCGCTTCGCCGTCGCTGGCCGCCCGCGCCGCGTGGCCGGCGATGCGGCCGGTGGGGCCCACGCCGGCGCACGACTGGCCTCCACCTCGAAATGGAGACGCCTGCGCTCTATTTCTCGCTCACTCGCTTCGCCTACGCCTCGCTCGCCCTCTCTCGCTCTCGCGGCGGCGGCGCTCACCACCGGCGCTCAAGCTCCGCCGCCCGCCGTTCTCGCTTCGCCGGAGCGCCCGCACCCGCCAAACCTCGCCCACAGCTCCGCCTCGCCCTCCTCCACACCACCACCACACTGCCCGAGCCGCAGAGACCACGGTAAGGGTGCATTGCGCCATCCGCCGGCCGTAGCGCCATGGCCGGAGCTCGAGGGAGCGCGCCAAGGCGCGGCCACCCCACGCCTCTGCTCTCCCTCTCCGCTCTCGCGCGAAGTCGCCGGAGCTCGAATCAGGCTCCAGTGCGCTCTTTAGGGCCAATTAGGGGCCCTGTCTCCCCACGCCACCGCGCCCGCCGTCGCTCACCGCGCCGCCGTGGCGCCATGCACGCCGCCGGCCACCGCCTCGAGCAAATCCCGGCCACATTCACGCGTATGGTTGCCGCTAGGGTTTTCTTTGGTGCTAGTGCGCGCGCCGCCTTGCCTTGCCATCGCCGGAGCAGTTACCGGCGGTGACATGCAGGGCCGCCGTGCGTCGCCGCTCGTCATCGGCCGACTCCGGCCGTCTCACGCGCAACCGACACCACCAGGGGGTGCGGCCCGTCGAGAGGAGCACGCCCGGTGCCCTCGGTGGAGCCGGGGAGCTCACCGCCGGCGAAGCTTTCGCCGCCGGTGCACCCTCTGCTTTCGGCCAATGGCCGGTGGGGCCGTGGACCCCGGGGTCTCCGCGCGCCAGTGACCCATGGTCCACTGGACCGGGTCTATGGACCACGAGCATTTCCATTTTTTCCTTTTATTCTTTTCCAGAAAATGTGTTTAAATGCTTGAAAATTCATAGCTGGTGCAAATGGAGTCCAAAACTGATGATTCTTGTTTTGTTGGGTTCCTGGTGAATAGATCTATCTAGTAAAAATATGAAATGCAATTTTTGAGATACTTTTCTGTATAGTTTTATTTAATTGCTTAAAAGGCTGAAATCTGGTTAAATACATAGTAATTTGTATATAGCTCATAAAAATATGGTTCTTGTTTTGTTAGACTCTGTGTGTGATGTAGTTTCTGGGAAAAATATATGTCATGAAGTTCCTGTATAAAAATATTGGAATATGATTTAAATTCAATTCTAGGCTGATTCTTAAATGATTTTTAATAAATTAATTATGAGGAATTATGCCTTGGTAATTTTTGATAACTGCTCTTGTGCTAAGAAGTTCTAGTTAAAAATATGAAATCTGCTGTTTGATACTTTTCACAGTACAAAGTTGTTAAATGTGCATTTCTGTCCTGCTGTTTCATCTTTTTGTGTAGGCTGTTGTACTTGATGAATTGTGGTGAAAATTTTATCATGACCTTGTTATAGCATGAAGTAACTCCTGTAATTTTTGTAGAATTTTCTGGACTGTCTAGAAAGAGGTCACAGTTCAAGCCTATTATTTCACATGAAATAATAAGGCTTTAATTTAATTGTTTAGCATGATCTATATTTACTTCTTGTGCACTATTAAATATATCATGCTTGCTGGTCGTGTAATGCAGTACCATAACTGAAGTGTGATGTTTAGCTTTGAATAGTGATACTCCTCTTTTGTTCATGTGATGTGTGTATGTGTGTGTGTGCCTAGACGCACCACTCTTCTTTATGCACTTCTCTAAGTATTTAGAGAAGAGATTTGCACGAACTCAGTAATTAAGTTAAGTTGTTTGCAGAGAAGAGATATGCACCTACTCAGTAAAATGAAATGTTAATCACCTTCATCCATGAGCATCATATGTTGTGCATTCACCAGACTTACGCATGTACATCGCATCATATAGGTTCGCAAGAGGACCCCCAGTTTTCGGAGATCGAGGAGAGTCATCAGGAGGAGCCCCAGGAGGTTCCACCAGAAGGGGACGAGGAAGATCTGCCCGAGTGTCCGAATCACAGGGCGAGTGACTTCGAGCAAGGCAAGCACCGGAGCATGTACTTACCTATGCTTTCTAACAGTCTAATTATGCTTTATGATTGTTGCATTAAGTATAGGAGTTGTGTGCAACCGTTGATGCATTATATCCTTGCTTTACCATTGAATTATCCCACCTTGATACACCCTGCTAGTCTAGGGCAAGTATTATGCTTAGCTTGCTTAGACGGTAGAAGTCGGGTGATTTCCTGTCATCCGCGAGTATAGGTGGTTACTTATGATTGATGGAAAAGCTTATATTGATATCATCTGGTTGATGGTTATGGTTATGATAAATGGAGACCGGACGGAGTCTTGTGGGGTTGTTGGACCATAGTGATTCCATCTGTGTCGATTAAGGACCGTACCATTGATGTACCACAAGTCATTTTGAACGCATGCCTCATACTTAGCTGGCCGGATAAGCACTTCCGACCGCGAAGCCTAACACTATCTAGGCCGGTTCTCGACCCGTTCGCACCGTACTGGAGATGGATGGGGGACCACAGGGGCGCGAAGAGTAAGTCCGAGGTCCAGCATGGCTGGCTAAGGCTGTCAGGCGGCCCCTGGGTGCGGTGGTTCCGTGCGAGTCCACGTAATTGTTTTTCCAGGATATGTGCCACGGTGATCTGTAGCTCACCGACGGGTGAGTGTGGTTTGTATGAGGAATACCCCCTGAGCTCAGTTGTAATCGATTCGAATCGCCATCGTTCCTGGACAGTGAACACTTGACTTGAGCTGCACCATCGTAGTAATGACTATGGAATGATGTTAATGATGATGATGAGTTAAGCTAATGACTATGCTTATGGTTACTACTTGCTTGCTTAATCATGACTAATATACTATAATGATGCATAGTATAGGTGCTCACCTAGCATAATTAGGAATGGTTAAGCTGAGATGTCACTTTAAATAATACTATCGCCTTTATGCAAAAAGAGTCAAGCTATCCCCTGATAAAGCCTGTCATACTCCTTGGAGTCTTTTATTTTGAGTCAGACAGGTAAGTCTAGCTGAGTACCTTCTCGTACTCAGGGTTTTTCCCGCTTGTTGTTTGTGCAAATGGCCATACCTACCATGGGTATTGTGAGACCTGCTTTTATCCAGTGGATTAAAGTACCAAGGGCATGGTCGTTCTTAATATTCTCCCCACTTGCTTTTGTTGTGGATTGGCTATCGAGCCGGGCAATCGTATTAAACTTAAGTTTGTGTGTGTGGGTTGAGCTTCCAAAACTACTTTGCTTTTACTATTCGGATTCAAAGAACTTGGTTTGTAATAACTTTATTTTCGCACTCTGATGTTGTTGAACTATTTGTGAAATGTTGTAACGTGCGAATGGTGATGCTAAACTTCTACGATCTTGGTTGATGATGTTTGGTTTGAAATCCTTCGAGATTTCCGGACTACCGGGTTTATAATGGCTTAAATGTGACAATTACTTGCTTAGCGAGTGATTTTTCACTTATGCTTTTATAAATTGGTGGGTTGATACACTGGTATCGAGCAAGGTTTAGCGGTTTCTTGTTCACATGTCTGTTTAAAACAAAAGAATTTGCTTTCAAAACTGGATTTCAACTTATAGATCTATCGGTCTTTTGAGAAAAAATTTCATTTTGCAAACTAAGAGTATGCCGGTGGTCATATCCTTTATGCCCAAATAAGGACTCTAGGTGGCGATTTAAGTACTAACTTGGGGGCTTGCATCATATTTTATTTTCACTTTGTTGCCCATGCAAAGCAAGGTAATTGTATGGGTGCCATTTGCTTGAATGGTAATGAATGGTTCGAAATGCCTCTACGCCTCGGTAAGTGGGAGTTGTGAGAGCATGGTTGTCCAACCGGCAATCTAGGGGAGTGCTAGTGTGATCTTGAAAGTACTTACATGTCAAAACCATGTACTTACCAAGGTGTTTAATTGTGGGTTGTGCCGTCTGTTGAGACGATGCCGTCATGTGGACAAGGATCGGGTAGTTGTACTACATGTGCGTGTATTTGGGAATGCACGTGCGTGTGAGTACTTAATCTTTACATTTTGCAATGCATGTATTCATGCTGTTGGGATGGGCTGAAGTGGATTTTCTGCAGGTACATAACAGCGCTTCGTGTAGAACGTCTAGTTATACGCTATGAGAGAACGTTGTATGCCACCGTATATCCGCTAGACTTATTTTTGCTAAGTTTGTGAGAACGTAAGATACGTGCATACATCATGTTTGTTCATCTCATGTCATTACATTTACCTTCCCTTATAAATTGATTACTTCTGTTAATTAAAAATTTGATAATTAATAAATTGTCTCACCGAGATAAATTTCTGAAGATGGCTCGCACCAAGCAAACCGCACGCAAGTCCACTGGGGGCAGGGCACCCCGTCGTCAGTTAGCACCTCGCACTGTGATCAGGGAGGATCACTTTTTAGAGGAGTTTGGCATGCCCACACTTCTCTAGAGGGTGCTTGCTCACGTAGGGTATACGGAGGAGCGGCGACCCGTATACTCTGGGGTCCAGAGAGGAGCCGAGCGGCGGCGATGACCTGGTTCTTTGTGGAGATCACCGTTCCCCGGTCCATGAGGATTCGAGTGGGAAGGATGGCGTATCCGAGCCTCGGTGTCACTTTGCATGGGGATGGGGCTAGCAGAGCCGCATTCTATGTGCTTCGCTTCGATCATGGAGCGCTTTCCTCCGAGCCTCGGCACGTGCCTTGGCGTGGACTTTTCCCGGGGATGATCCTAGGGACCTTTGTTTGGGAGCGATCTCGGCGCAGGCCCGCCGGCCGGGGGATTGATGAGATTGATGGCAGCGACAATACGGTGATGAGCGCAATGTATGCCATGATGCAGGCATATGATGCTACCCAGGCAACCATGTACAAGCTGAATGACTGTAACAAGACCTTATGGAAGAAGGAGAAGGAAATGAAGAAGAGACACTCGGACCAAGTCTGAGAGCTGAGGCAGCAGATGGACCTTATCATAGCTACCAGGGATGAGGCCGAGGCCAATGAGAGGGAGGCCAACAGGGTGATCGCTGACCTACGCGCACGTGTTGCACGCTATGAGCAGTATGAGAGGAACAGCGACAGGATGATGGCACAGTTGGTTACAGAGAGGAATGAAGTCCGGAACGACGCCCACCAGCTGGGGCACTGGCTCTTTGACCGTGAGCAGTACATCAACCAGCTGCATGAGGACTACCACGTGCTGTACAACCAGATGCACCCTCACCACGAGCCTGGAGCTGCTGAGCTGGAGCACGGAGTCATCGACGCCGATGGAGGCGAGGAGGACGCCGACCTTCCGCCTACACCCGAGCCACGCACCCGGCGACGACGCGTTGTTCTTCTTCTGCCGAGTCCGACGTCGGTAGCGAGCACGAGTAGGCTAGTAGTCTCATCGCTAGTCATAGTTGCGCTCTTATCTCTTTTGTTGTTGGCATGTAACCCTTATGAGATGTGACTCATGTATGTTGGATCTTCATGTGTTGTGGTGCTATCTGAACGCCTAAAGTCCAGTGTATGTATGCTTTGGCAATTTTGTATGTTGTATGCCTTGGATGATGCTTTTATTCAGTAATATAATTAGTGATGTTATGAATTGTGGAAAATGAATCTTTATGCACGTGTGTTGTTGAATGAATTTATTTCTTCCAATAATTCATTGGCATGATTATTACATTCGCTTATAATGTTGTAACATCACCTAATAATTACTTAATACTGAAATATGCAGATGGTTGGAACTCGCCGCACCGTGAGTGGCTCCTTGGTTGGTGATGGTTCGGCCAAGGCGGAGGTAATGGGGGCAATGATGATAACGGAGGCAATTGTGGAAATGGTGGAAACGGTGGAAACGAAGGAAATGGAGGCAATGACGAAAACACTGGGGGTAACCTACCACCGCCACCTCCTCCACCATTGACTACGGAGCAACTGTTCCAACAGTTCCTGGGCAGTCAGAGGAACATGGAAGCAACGCTGCGGGCTATCGCAGCCAATACCAGTCATGGAGGCTACCGTGACCGTCCCATCAATCAGTACAGTACCTTCAAGGACTTTCTGGACACCGATCCGCCCAAGTTCCTGCAGGCTAAAGAACCACTTGAGGCTCTCGAGTGGATCAACACCATGGAAGACAAGTTTCGCCTGCTGCGCATGACCGAGTCATTGAAGGTTGAGTATGGGGCACATCAGCTGCAGGGTCCGGCTGGAATTTGGTGGTCCCATCAACGTACCACTTTCCCGCCGAATGCTCCCATCACCTGGGCACAGTTTACGCAGATTTTTCGCAGCACCTATGTTCCACAGGGTTGATGGCTATGAAGGTGTCAGAGTTTATGAGGCTTCCCCAGGGCAACAAGAGCATGAATGAGTATCTGCATGAGTTTAACAACTTGTCCCGCTATGCTCCTGGTTATGTGGACACTGAGGAGAAGAAGATAGCCAGTTTCAAGAGGGGTCTTAACACCAAGATGGCCAAGACTATGGGCATCAGTTTGAGGGCTACCTTCAATGAGTTCATCAGTGACTGCTTGACTCAGGAGAATAACAATAACCTGCATGTTGCTTCCAAGAACCGCAAGAGAAACTTTGAGGGAGGATCTTCTCAATACAGGCCTCCAATGGCTAATCGTCCGCAGTACCGCCCTCCCGCTCAGAATTCAAGGTTTCGTGCACCAGCTTCGAGGAGGAATCCTACAGCTCCACCACCTCCGAAGAACCAGAGGGGTTATCGCCCACCTGCACCTCAAGCTCAAGCCAAGACTGGGGGTTCCACAGCATTTGCTCCCGCCCGTGAGAGGCCCCCGCTTCAACTGCAATCGATGGGTCATTTCACGGCCCCTACCCGAAGAAGCAGACGACCTATCCCCGCCGTGCACACCACACTACCATGGATGAGATCCCCGAAGGAGAACCAGTCACTACGGGTACGTTTCTTGTCAACAAACATCCTGCAGTTGTTTTATTTGATTCTGGATCATCGCATTCTTTTATGAGTCAAGCATATGCACGATCACATGAGTTAGAACTTAAGCAATTAGATTATGGGTACCGCATCAGCTCCGCTGGTGCTGATGTCCTATCTAATCAGATGCTTGAGGGAGCAACCTTCGAGATTGGGGATAAAGTATACAGAGTTAATTTGGTGGTACTACCTGGGTTAACTATGGATATGATCATGGGGATGAATTGGATGAAAGATAAGCAAGTTGTGATTGATACCGGGAATAGAACGATTACCCTCAAGGAACCTGGAAGCGATGGCACTTTCCAAGTGTTATTGCCTCGGGTTGCAGATATGACCAAGTTGACATATGCTATCCGAGCATCTTCTCTTTCTGAGATTCCAGTGGTTTGTGAGTTTCCTGATGTTTTCCCTGAAGATTTGCCTGGGTTACTGCCTGACAGAGACATTGAGTTTGCAATTGATCTAGTACTAGGTACAGCTCCGATATGCAAGAGACCTTATCGTATGCCTCCCAATGAGCTAGCAGAGTTGAAGAAACAGTTGTATGAGCTGAAAAAGTTGGGTTTCATCAGGCCAAGTACTTCTGAATGGGGTTGTCCGGCTTTGTTTGTGAAGAAGAAAGATCACTCTTTGAGGCTGTGTGTTGACTATCGACCGCTCAATGCCGTAACCATCAAGAACAAGTACCCTCTCCCGAGAATTGATATTCTGTTTGATCAGTTGTCTAAAGCTAAAGTGTTTTCCAAGATTGACTTGAGATCAGGGTATCATCAGATCAAGATTCGTCCGGAAGATGTGCATAAGACTGCATTCGTCACCAGATACGGGTTGTATGAGTATCTCGTTATGTCTTTTGGCTTAACGAATGCTCCTGCATACTTTATGTATCTTATGAATTCAGTCTTTATGCCCGAATTGGATAAGTTCGTGATTGTATTCTTGGATGACATTACGGTTTACTCGCCAATGAAGAAGATCATGCCCAACATCTGAGAGTTGTGCTTACCAGATTAAGAGAACATAAGTTGTATGCCAAGTTCAGCAAATGTGAGTTTTGGTTAAAGGAAGTTGCTTTTCTTGGTCACATCATTTCTAAAAATGGCATATCAGTCAACCCGTCTAAGGTACAGGAAGTTATGGATTGGCAACCACCCACGTCTGTGCATAAAGTTCGGAGTTTTCTTGGAATGGCAGGGTATTATCGCCGTTTCATTCCAGATTTCTCTAAGATTGCTAAGCCAATGACAGTGCGCTACTGAGAAAGAGCACAAGTTTATGGGACGGATGCTTGTGAGGCGACTTTCCGCACCTTGCGAGTTGCTAACCACAGCTCTGTCTTGGCACGGCCGGACATCGAGAAGCCGTTCGATGTGTCTTGTGATGCATCAAAGACCGGTTTGGGTTGTGTGCTGATGCAAGAAGGCCGAGTGATTGCTTATGCTTCACGTCAGTTGAGGAAACATGAAGTCAACTATCCCACGCATGATCTGGAGTTAGCTGCAGTTGTGCATGCATTGAAGATATGGAGACACTATCTGCTGGGAAATGTGTGCAATATCTATACTGATCACAAGAGTCTCCGGTACATCTTTACCCAGCCCGAGCTTAACATGAGGCAGCAAAGATGGTTAGAGTTGATCAACGACTACGACTTGACAGTGCACTATCACCCTGGCAAAGCGAACGTAGTTGCAGACGCTTTGAGTCGCAAGTCACATCACCATGCTGTGAAGCCGTTGTTTGAAGAGAAGTTTAATCTGATGCATCCTGCAGTCCTGCATGATATCCAAGTTCGGTGTTCTCTCGACCAACAGATTATTGAAGGCCAAAAGACAGATCCTGGCATCTACCACCTCAAAGAAAAGATGAAGAAGGAATCAATTCCGCACTTCAGATTGGATGACAATGGTGTACTTTGGTTCGACACTCGTCTTGTCGTGCCGAAGGATCGAGAACTCAAGAATAAGATAATGGATGAGGCTCACCTTTCCAAGCTATCCATTCACCCTGGAAGCAACAAGATGTATCATGATCTGAGACCTCGGTATTGGTGGACCAAGATGAAGAAAGAGATAGCAGCGTATGTGGCTAGATGCGATACTTGTTGTGGTGTCAAGGCCATTCACATGAAGCCGGCAGGTTTACTGAAACCTCTACCAGTTCCTGCTTGGAAGTGGGATGATATCAGTATGGATTTCATCACAGGTTTGCCAACTACACAGAAAGGAAATGACTCAATCTGGGTGATCGTTGATCGACTAACCAAGTCAGCTCACTTCTTACCTGTCAAGATAACCTACAGACCACCTCAATATGCTGACCTCTACATTGATGAGATTGTCCGTTTACATGGGGTACCCAAGACCATCGTATCTGATAGAGGATCACAGTTCACTGCTCACTTTCGGACCCGTTTACATGAAGGTATGGGAACTAAGTTGCTACACAGCACCGCTTATCATCCTCAGACTTCAGGTCAGACTGAAAGACTTAATCAAGTTCTGGAAGATATGTTGAGAGCATGTGTGCTATCTGCAAAAGGATCATGGGAATCTTGGCTACCTTTGGCCGAGTTCTCCTATAACAACAGTTATCAAGAGAGTATCAAGATGGCACCGTTTGAAGCTTTGTATGGCAGAAAGTGTAGAACTCCGTTGAACTGGGTAGAAGCGGGGGAAAGGAGATACTACGGTATTGACTTTGTTCCCGAAGCTGAAGAGAAGGTTCGAACCATCCAAGAGCACATGAAAGCTGCTTGATCCCCGACAAAAGAGTTATCCGACAATAGAAGAAGGCCTTTGATGTTTGAAGTCGGTGACTGTGTTTACCTGAGAGTCTCCCCAATAAAAGGTACACAAAGGTTTGGAGCCAAGAGGAAGCTTGCACCAAGATATGTGGGTCCATACAAGATTCTCGAGAGAAGAGGTGAAGTTGCTTACAAGTTGCAGTTACCAGAGTCAATGAGTTCTATCTTTCCGATCTTTCACGTCTCTCAGTTGAAGAAGTGTTTGCGTGTGCCCGAAGAAAGGGTTGATGAGCAAGATTTGAGGTTAGCAGCCGACCTGGTCTATAAAGAAGAGCCTGTGCGAATTGTGGACAGCAAAGAAAGGATTACTCGGAATCAGTTGGTGCGTACATACAAGGTCGTGTGGAGCTACCATGATGATAGAGATGCATCATGGGAAACCGAGGATTACCCGAAAGAAGTTTATCCCGAATTCCATAAAACACGGTTAGTAAACCCAAATCTCGGGACGAGATTTCTTTAAGGGGTAGGGCTGTAACACCTCAAGTGTTAAGCTTGCATTAGGCCAATAATTAACTAACTTGATCATCATTAAGCATGGCATAAGCATCATCAAGCATAAACCTTAGTTTACATTTTTGTCATTTCATGTGATTGCTTTAAATTCTTAATTTCTTGCTTGCTTGTTTAATTAGTTAATTAATTATCTTGCAAATGACTTGATCAAGGTTGGATCCACTTGCCCAGCATTTTGAAATGATTTAACAAAATTTTATTGCAAAAGTTTTGGTGGAATTTGGAGCAAAAGAAATTAAATTGGAAAAAATTCCTTTTAAAGCCTAAATTCAAAATGAATTTGTAATCCAAAATTTATTGGGAATTTTGGGTTGACCCTTAAATAAAAGTTGTTCAGTTTTAAATTCTCTACAACTTCTATTTTTGGACCATCTCATGAAAAGGCTTGCAAATTTGTCAAAAAGTGGCATTTGTGTCGGTTTTGGTTTAAATTCAAATTTCAAAAAACGAGAAAAACATCTTGTGAGCAGGCGGGCGCTTTCGGCCCGATCGGCTGGCTTCGCCTCATTGCCAACTTGGCCGCGCTTGTCGTGGCCGGCCTTGGCGTCAGCCGCAGCCGCCAATTGCCGCTCGCCGCCGCCCGGCGCGAGGCGGCGATGCCCTGGCGGTGGGGCCCACGCCGGGCGCACGACCTGGCCTCCACCCGAAATGAGACGCCCAGCGCTCCATTTCTCGCTCACTTCGCTCGCTGCTTACGCCTCGCCCTCGCCCCTCTCGCTCTTGCGGCCAGCGCTTCGCCACCGCCGCTCCAAGCTCTTTGCCGCCGTTCGCCGCGCCCGAGCGCCCGCACCCGCCAAACCTCGCCCACAGCTCCGCCTCGCCCTCCTCCACACCACCACCACTTGCACGAGCCGCAGAGACCACGGTAAGGGTGCATTGCGCCATCCGCCGCCGTAGCGCCATGGCCGGAGCTCGGGGAGTCGCGCCGCCAAGGTCCGGCCACCCCACGCCCTGCTCTCCCTCTCCCGCACAAGACGCAAGTCGCCGGAGCTCGACCGAACTCCGGAGCGCTCTTTAGGGCCAATTAGGGCCCTGTCTCCCACGCCACCGCGCCCGCCGTCGCTCACCGCACCGCCGTGGCGCTTATGCACGCCGCCGCCTCCGCCTCGGGCAAATCCCGGCCACATTCACGCGTATGGTTGCCGCTAGGGTTTGCGTGCTAGATCGCGCGCGCCGCCTTGCCTTGCTATCGCCGGAGCAGTTACCGGGCGGTGACTGTGGCCGCCGTGGCGCCGCCGCTGTCGTCGGCCGACTCCGGCCATCTCACGCGCAACCGACACCACCACGGGTGCGCCCGCCGAGAGCACGCCGGCCCCGGTGGAGCCGGGGGAGCTCCACCGCCGGCGAGCGCCGCCGGGCACCCTCGCTCGGCCAATCGGCGATGGGGCCGTCGACCCCGCGGGGTCCCGCGCCACTGACCCATGGTCCACTGGACCGGGTCTATGGACATGGCGTTTCCATTTTTTTCCTTTTATTCTTTTCTAGAAAATGTGTTTAAATGCTTGTAAATTCATAGCTGGTGCAAATGGAGTCCAAAATTGATGATTCTTGTTTTGTTGGGTTCCTGGTGAATAGATCTATCTAGTAAAAATATGAAATGCAATTTTTGAGATACTTTTCTATATAGTTTTATTTAATTGCTTAAAAGGCTGAAATCTGGTTAAATACATAGTAATTTGTATATAGCTCAGAAAAATATGGTTCTTATTTTGTTAGACTCTGTGTGTGATGTAGTTTCTAGGAAAAATATATGTCATGAAGTCCCTGTATAAAAATATTAGAATATGATTTAAATTCAATTCTGGGCTGATTCTTAAATGATTTTTAATAAATTAATTATGAGGAATTATGCCTTGGTAATTTTTGATGACTGCTCTTGTGCTAAGAAGTTCTAGTTAAAAATATGAAATCTGCTGTTTGATACTTTTCACAGTACAAAGTTGTTAAATGTGCATTTCTGTCCCTTTGTTTCATTTTTTGTCTAGGCTGTTGTACTTGATGAATTGTGGTGAAAATTTTATCATGACCTTGTTATAGCATGAAGTAACTTTATAATTTTTGTAGAATTTTCTAGACTGTCTAGACCGAGGTCACAGTTCAAGCCTATTATTTCACATGAAATGATAAGGCTTTAATTTAATTGTTTAGCATAATCTATATTTACTTCTTGTGCACTATTAAATATATCATGCTTGCTGGTCGTGTAATACAGTACCATAACTGAAGTGTGATGTTTAGCTTTGAATAGTGATACTCTTCTTTTGTTCATGTGATGTGTGTATGTGTGTGTGTGCCTAGACGCACCACTCTTCTTTATGCACTTCTCTAAGTATTTAGAGAAGAGATTTGCACGTACTCGATAATTAAGTTAAGTTGTTTATAGAGAAGAGATATGCACCTACTCAGTAAAATGAAATGTTAATCATCTTCATCCATGAGCATCATATGTTGTGCATTCACCATACTTACGCATGTGCATCGCATCATACAGGTTCGCAAGAGGACCCCCAGTTTTCGGAGATCGAGGAGAGTCATCAGGAGGAGCCCCAACAGGAGGTTCCACCAGAAGGGGACGAGGAAGATCTGCCCGAGTGTCCGAATCACAGGGCGAGTGACTTCGAGCAAGGCAAGCACCGGAGCATGTACTTACCTATGCTTTCTAACAGTCTAATTATGCTTTATGATTGTTGCATTAAGTATAGGAGTTGTGTGCAACCGTTGATGCATTATATCCTTGCTTTACCATTGAATTATCCCACCTTGATACACCCTGCTAGTCTAGGGCGAGTATTATGCTTAGCTTGCTTAGACGGTAGAAGTCGGGTGATTTCCTGTCATCTGCGAGTATAGGTGGTTACTTATGATTGATGGAAAAGCTTATGCTGATATCATCTGGTTCATGGTTATGGTTATGATAAATGGAGACCAGATGGAGTCTTGTGGGGTTATTGGACCATAGTGATTCCGTCTGTATCGATTAAGGACCGTACCGTTGATGTACCACAAGTCATTTTGAACGCATGCCTCATACTTAGCTGGCCGGATAAGCACTTCCGACCGCGAAGCCTAACACTATCCAGGCCGGTTCTCGAACCTTTCGCACCGTACTGGAGATGGATAGGGGACCACAGGGGCGCGAAGAGTAAGTCTGAGGTCCAGCATGGCTGGCTAAGGCAGTCGGGCGGCCCCTGGGTACGGTGGTTCCGTGCGAGTCCGCGTAATTGTTTTTCCAGGATATGTGCCACGGTGATCTGTAGCTCACCGAGGGGTGAGTGTGGTTTGTATGAGGAATACCCCCTGAGCTCAGTTGTAATCGATTCGAATCGCCATCGTTCCTGGACAGTGAACACTTGACTTGAGCTGCACCATTGTAGTAAGGACTATGGAATGATGTTAATGATGATGATGAGTTAAGCTAATGACTATGCTTATGGTTACTACTTGCTTGCTTAATCATGACTAATATACTATAATGATGCATAGTATAGGTGCTCACCTAGCATAATTAGGAATGGTTAAGCTGAGGTGTCACTTTAAATAATACTATCGCCTTTATGCAAAAAGAGTCAAGCTATCCCCTGATAAAGCCTGTCATACTCCTTGGAGTCTTTTATTTTGAGTCAGACGGGTAAGTCTAGCTGAGTACCTTCTCGTACTCAGGGTTTTTCCCGCTTGTTGTTTGTGCAGATGGCCATACCTACCACGGGTATTGTGAGACCTGCTTTTATCCAGTGGATTAAAGTACCAAGGGCATGGTCGTTCTTAATATTCTCCCCACTTGCTTTTTGTGGATTGGCTATCGAGTGGCAATCGTATTAAACTTAAGTTTGTGTGTGTGTGGGTTGAGCTTCCAAAACTACTTTGCGTTTACTATTCAGATTTGAAGAACTTGGTTTGTAATAACTTTATTTCCGCACTCGATGTTGTTGAACTATTTGTGAAATGTTGTAACGTGTGAATGGTGACGCTAAACTTATGCGATCTTGGTTGATGATGTTTGGTTTGAAATCCTTCGAGATTTACGGACTACGGGGTTTATAATGGCTTAAGTATGACAATACTTGCTTAGCGAGTGATTTTTCACTTATGCTTTTATAAATTGGTCGGTTACATTGTACCGACCGGCGTGGTGGTGGGGCAGGCCGGCCCCCTCGGCTGCCCGGCTGGTGTCCATTCTCCTCTGGTGTCAACAATTGCCTGAAATAAATCACTTACCTATACTCTAGGTGCTGCTTTCGGTGGCGGGGAAAGATGGAGTGAGTACATGCATGTGAATGAGTGATAATTAGAATTTTTGGATGGTGGTGAATAATTGGTGGGTGAGATGTGATGTGAGGTGATGTGTGTGGGTCCCACATGTCTCCCGTATTTATACCGTATAATGACACAAGAATGAAAAACTAAATTACTTTTATGATTCTATGAAAAATTAGAATTCTAATGATAGTATTTTTATAATTTTACGCCACCACAAGAAATTTCACCGACGGGATTTTTCGCTCCGTTAGTCATAATTTCATGGGGCTTAGATTTTATATATGGCATGCTTATTTTTATTTCTTTTTAATAATGCAATTGGTAGGAAAAATAAATATGCTATTTAATGCGAGAATTTAAATTACCGATAACTACTTAGTTACCTCCCGGCGAAGGTTCGGGGTTTTTAAAGTCCACCGGCACTGGACTTCTTCAATTGAATTATTCTTCATGATTGATCTCATTTTCGTCGGAGATATTGGTGCACCTTGCTCTTCTTGATCCTTGAGTTTGGCATTGCTCGGGTGCGGGCCTGAATGCGAATCGCTCTTCTTGCCCGTTGATGGTGAATATAATTTCTCTAGCTCTAACGTTGATGGTTGCATTTGCGGTGTTTAGAAATGGTCGCCCAAGGATAAGAGGTATCTTCCTCTCTTCACGCATGTCAAGTACCACAAAATCTACAGGAACGAAAAAGTCACGGATTTTTTATTGGAATATTTTTACGCTATCCCTGCAGGGTAGCGGACTGATTGGTCGACTAGTTGCAAGCACATTGTTGTTGGAGTGAGCGTGGAATAGTTGAGTTTGTCGAAGACTGTCTTGGGCATGACATCGACGCTTGCTCCAAGATCACACAAGGCGTTCTCGAACTTCTAGTTGCCTATAGAGCAATCAATAGTGGGACATCCGGATCCTTCTTCTTGATGGGAGAAGAATGTAGGATTGCCTCACTACACGCCTCTGTTAGCTTGATGACTTCGGTAGGGGGTAGTGGTCCCTTGTTGTTGAGGATGGATCGAAGGTACTTTGCATATGTAGGTACCTGCATAGCATCTAACAATGGAATGTTGACATATAATTTCTGTATAATCTCTACAAACTTCTTGAACCGATCGTCAGTGGTGATACTCCTCATTCGTGGGAACAGTAGGATAGAGTATCTTGGAAATCTTGCGCTAATTCGGGCTCTTGCGGATCATCTGTTGGTAGGGGTGCTTCTACTTCTTCTTCTTTAGTATTCTTTTCAGCTTCCTTGTCTACCTGCACTGAATGTGAAGGTCTACGTGCCACTTCGGGTAAGGTGGATCACGTGTAACCTTTCCTCCTCTAGTGGATATTCCTTTAATCTGTTTATGGTTAGTGGTAGACAAAGTAGAAGCTAGATGTGTAATTTGTGATTCTATCTTTTTATTAAACATTATTTGCTCCTTAACTACTAGAGAGAAATTATCTAATTTTGAATTTATTCCTTCTAACATTTCATCATTAAAAGCAAGCTTCTTATAAATACTCTCATTAATTCTAGCTTGTTCTAATATTAATTCTCTCAAGGGTGGTTGTCTTTGATTTGAAGAATTATAATTACTTTGGTTCTTACCTTGGCTTGTTGCCTGCTGTTGACTCCATCCTTGCTTCTTAATGATTGCATTAATATCTTCTTCATATTGATCTTGAGAGTTGAATGCATCTTGAATAGCTTGACGATCTCTTTTGTAATTATCCCTACGCTCTAGCCAGTTCAATAATACATCCATCTTGGTTGATAGTGCACATAACTCCTCTAGAACTTCTTCATTCTCATGGCATGTGCGGGTGTTGAATGTTCAATTCTGATTTTTACGCCATCTTTGCCATAATTGTTTCAGCTCTTCAGGGGGTGAGTGACATAAATGATCCTTCAGCAGTGGTGTCCAATTGCTCACATGATCTTTGGGCTAGCCTATGATAGAATGTTTGCATGAGCAACTACTTCTCCATTCTATGATGCGGGCAATCTAATATGTATCCTTGAAAACGCTCCCAAGCTTACGAAATAGGTTCACCTTTCTGGCGATGAAATTCTGAAATCTTCCCTCTTAAGATATTCGTTCGGCCTATTGGGAAAAACTTCTCTAGGAAAGCTTTTGAACATTCTCCCCATGTCTTGACTTGATCTTTTACTACGATAAAACCTTTGCTTCGCTCTTCCTTCTAACAAGAAAGGAAACAAACGAAGTAGCACGACATCTTGAGGAATGCCTTGAATGTCAATGGTATTGCCAATCTCCAGAAAAATTCTGCAGATGAGCAATAGCATCTTCATCCTTCTTTCCATTAAATATGATAACTTGCACCATTTTGATGAGGCTTGGCTTGATCTCAAAATCATGTTCTCCAAGGTCAAAAGTCGGACCCATACGAATGTTCTCGAGTACTTGGAGCGAGAGAATTCACGCAGATCTTCTCAGCCATCGCTTCTCAAAATGATGTAAGACCCTTCTTCCTATGGTTGTTCTGATAAGAGTTCAAATTCTACAACCAATTCCTGCACTTACCCTATAAAATTTTCTAAATAAACATGGGTAAGTCTGCTAAAGCAAAAGGTTATGATTTAGATATGATCTTAATATTTCGTTTTCCATGAAAGGTTTACTCATATAAAATTCTAGAAAAATATGTATATCTGGTGAATCAATAATCCTAATAAATAAAATTGCCATCCACGGCAACGGCGCCAGAAAATGCTTGTTGGTATTTTTAACATCATTTCACGTTAAGTTGTCATCCCTAACATGATGCCAAAAACCAAGGATAAAAAATAATCTACACGCAATGATTCTAAATAGAATATATCCGCAAAAGCGCCACAGATAATTCTCCCGTTGTAGCATTTCACCCGGAGGAAGTATTCGAGTATCGTTGATTTATTTTTATGCCAAAAGGAAAAAGCAGCATTCTATTTATTAGGAGTGGGCAACTTATAAGGATTAATAATAATAAATGAACAAACCCTAGCATAACCTATTACACCAATGCTTTAGCAATAACTAGTCAACTTGATAACGATAAATGATAAATGAGTAATTAAGATAAATGGTATTCCGGAGATAGAATATAGAGACTCTCTAATGTAGTAAAGCAATCTAGTGGTTCAGTTAGAAATAAGGAAATCTATGTAATTACTAATATAAAGTCTGACCTATGTATGCTACACATTTTCATCTATAGTGCAATAAATTCAGAAGACATCATAAGGAGCATCAACTAACGAGGATATTAAGACACAAAGGTCACCTCCGCCCGCGGCCCGTGCTCGGCTAGTCCTACGTGCGGGGGGTGGACTACAGAGGAACCAACGCAGCTGTCACCTGCGCGGACTACCTCACGACCCGGCACATCAGGGTGCCTCCGTAGGTACACAATATATCTAGACACCACGTCTACATAATGCGCACCACCTGACCCACTCGAGTATTGAATCAGGCGCTTTACGCTCATATAACAATAATCATCATAAACTACAACTATATCGAATGTGCAACTAGAATAAACTAAGAACTGAATAAGTAGCAATATATTAAAGTAGAGCAAAGTCATAATGAAATACAAGATAAAATTACCAAATTCTAGAAGATAGATCTAGAATCCCGAGCGGAGCGCCCGATCTCTACTTGAATCTTGCTAGACGCCTATACTAAGAACTTGAAGAACTAGAGCTCTACTTCTAATCTCTGGAAACCCTAACTTCTGACTACTCTTGACGAATGAAGCAGGAGGAATGAATTGGTGTGTTGGAGGGGGGTCTACCCCTCTTTTTATAGCCCGGTGGAGTGCACGCGCGCCGTAGGATCAAACTGACGTAACCAACGGTGGAGATGAGAACCCTAGGCGGCAGGAGAAGCTTCCAGAAGGGCAGAGCCAAACCCTAGCCCCAGGGGGCCGGGCGGCGCCATGGTGGGGCCGGCCGGCCCCACCTGGTGGTGGCTGCGGACCCCGCTTCTTTGGGTGTCTTCTGGATCCTTCCTGAATCCTCTGGCGATGTAGTTGCGTCGCGGTTAAGTTTCGGGTAAAATTGCATTAAAATCCTTCTTTTAGCCTTTTCTGGAAAATCACCTGGAAATTTCACAAATCACCAAAACTCGTGGAATTTGTCAGATATAACCCCTATCTGTCTACTATTGCTTCTTCAAGAGCGATTGTTGACGGTATAAAATTTGCACTTAGTGACCGTCAACAGTTGGCTAGCTGCAGGAGGGGCCAAGTCGGCTTGGCCGACTCCACGAAGTCGACCGGCCCGGCTTTGTCTTTGTCTTGCTGCCGCTTTGAATGATCTTTGCTTGCTCAAATATTTATTCGACCCAGCAGTGATCTTGAGCTTGTTCCTGCCTTCTTCGTCTCTCTCAAGCACCACTTTGCGCCCCGAATTCACATTAGCATTCGATTGCTACGTGGGTCGCCGACAATCACATTCTTGCCTTGGGCTTTATCGGCTTGCTCCAAACGAATCAAAACAGCGGGATTCCCTTTCTCAACCACATAGGCGGGAAAACGAGTCTTGTCAACCTGCATCTCAGTAAGACTCAATCGTCCCTCATTAAGGGCCGATTGGACCTGTCGATGGAAAACATTACAATCGTTAGTGGCATGACAAAAAGAGTTATGAAATTTGCAATATGCCCTTCTCTTCATCTCATCAGGTGATGGCAATGTATGGTTAATTCTAAGATAGCTGAATTTAAGCAATTCATCAAAAATTCGATCACACTTAGAAAAATCAAAAGTAAACTTCATCTCCTCACCCCGATTCTTTTGAATCGGTTTGAGAGATGGGCAAGTGACTAGTTTATTAGGTGCTGGCCAAACAATTTCAGCAGCACAAAACTCACTATTTTCATTGTTCTCACCATCCAAAAACTCCTCCAAGACATGAGTATTCAGTCGGTAAGGCTTATGGCCATCACGAGGTTCTTTAAGGCGCGATTCAACGGAAACGGCCCTCTCTAGTAATTGATTAACATTCAAAAACTCATGATGCTCCATTTTCTCCCTAATACTAGGAAGCAAGCCAGCAAAACATAAATCAACTAAATCCCTATCAGAAAGCATTAAATGGAAACAACGGTTCTTAATGTCTTTGAAACGCTTAAAAAATCAAGAACAGGTTCACTACGTCCTTGACGAACCGATGCAAGATGAGATAATTTAGTTTCTTGGACTCCATTATAAAAGTGATTATGAAACTTTTCTTCTAACTCAGCCCAAAAACTAATAGAACATGATGGCAAAGAAGTAAACCAAGCAAAAGATGTACCAGTAAGTGATAAAGGAAAATAACAAACATTCATATGATCCATGGTACTAGCTTCACCCATTTGAGCCAAAAACATACCAACATGCTCCATTGTAGTTTTATTATCATCCCCACTAAATTTAACAAAAACTGGTACCTTCAACCAATAGGTGCTCTCAAGAAATCAAAAGTAGAAGGGTGCGGTTTGTGATATGCATGCCTAGCGGGTTTGATTTGCACACCTAAGCTACTCTCAAGAGATCTAGTCAAATCTTCTTTAAACTGATTCAAAGTAGCATTAAAATCGGTAGAAGGAAGAGTAGGACCTGCATTAAGAATAGGAATAGCACTAGGTGACACCGGTGGGTTCGGAAGAACCGTATTTGCCCCCGCCGATCCTCTATTTGCTGTTGTCCTAGTATCGGTTTGTGTAAACCAAGCCGAATTTTGAACATTGATAGCTCCTTGAACCATAGCATTAGTTAGAGGAACATCGGTCCTATTGTCTCCAACCAACAAAGGGCCCGATGGCAATCTACTAGCTGCTGTATGATTGCTTTGATTGGAATAATAATTCAATGGCATACCAAATTGGCGCTACGGAACACCCGATTGATCACAATCGGTTGCCCGATCCTTCTAGCTTATCCATGCGATCACTAAGTATGCTAGCAAGATGTTGAATACTATTATTATATACTTTTCTTTCATCTACTAACATTTGAGCAAAACTAGCATGAGTACGATATGGATCATCATAGATAGGAGGACTATTAGTTACCCCTTCGTAGGGGCAACCGTTATAGCGAGGTGTAGCAGAAGCGTCTGGGTGTAGCCGTTGATGTAGAGGGTATCATTGTAGCATAGTTAGGCTCCTTGTATTGAGTGACTTTGTCACGCTGATCTATAGTACAACTTTCCAAGAAAGCTTTGAGAATGGCGTTGACCTTGTCATCAACTTGTTTCCTTAACTCTTCAGGAAGATCATCAAGGGTGGGACGTTGGATGTTGCTCGTATCAACTCTTGAGAGATCACCGTCCCCTCCTTTGTCTTCCACGTCTCTGATTTCAGGCATAATGCGTGCTGGAATTGAAGAAAAGATCGGTTATTATAAAACAACCGAACCAATCCTTCCCCAGCGGAGTCACCAAAAAGTGTGTTGACACTGAATTAGGTCAACACACTCCATAAAAGAAACTAGCACGCTCGATGTAGGACCAAACCGATTTTGAGATCGATCGGCGCCTAAAAGATATCCCACACGGACCTTGTGCCTCCGGCGATGAGCGCGATACACAAGACACGTCGCCTGGAGGAGCCTCGTAGGGGCGCGATACGCAAGACACGCCGGCGAGGTCTCTTTGAGACACGAAACCCCACACTCGGGAGGGACCCCGTCGGAGCATGCAACGGCTATGGGCTGCCCTAGCCGGCCTGACCGCTCTAGAGCTTTGCCGTCGTCGATCCACCGTCCATGCAACACCGATGAAGAACGAGGAGAAAAAGAGAGGAAGAGAGGGTAAAAGTTGTAGTAGATATGTTTTTAATGATTGGATAGATGGGATCTCGATCGGCCATGATCTCCTTGTTTATATAGGAGGGGGTGGTCTTATCCCAGTAGGAAACATCTTCAAGGCCTAATCTCCAAGTTTTCCACGTCCAAAACTTACCCAAAACCGATTTAGAAACAAGTCGGTTCAGGATCTGAAAGTTAGATTCGGAACAGGAACTACCGGTAGTACCGGTTAGGGATTCACCGGTAGTACCGGTCAAGACTCACCCGGTAGTACGGTCGGGGATTCACACCGGTAGTACCCGGTGAAAGATCGGTAGTACCGGTAGTTCATTTTTGCGCCAAACCCGATCAAGCTCCACTGATAGTACATGTCTCCACCGGTAGTACCGGTCTCTACCGGTAGTACCGGTGTAAGACCGGTAGTACTGGTAGTTTATTTTTGCGCCAAACCGTGCCAATCTCGCCACCCACCCGGTAGTACCGGTCTCGGACCCGGTAGTACCGGTAGTTCATTTTTGCGCAATCTTCACGAGAGCATAACTCTTGTATCCGGACTCCAAATTGAACGTTTCTATATATATTTTTTGACCATCTCGATGAGAGGAACGCGATGGTGCAGTCCGTTTTCACTTTTGACAACTTCACAAGAACGGCCACAAGAACGGTCATTTTTTATTGTCAATAGGTGTATTGTTCTAATCATAGCTTTGTTTGTTATGCATGATTGCTACTTGGATGTGTGTTGTTGATGTGATGATCGAATCTAGGCGGTGAGCCTTTCGTGGGGGATGAAGAGTACTTCCGACAACCAGGATCCTCAAGAGCTTTTTGAACAAGGCAAGTATAGTTGGGATCATCCTTGATGACCTATTCATGATTACATATGTGTCCTTCTTGCTACCTATTAAGGATTTCCTAGTGATTGACTACCGATTACCTTGTTACCATAGGATATTGCATGTGGGTAGTTAAGCTAGCGCTTTATAACCATGATCTTGTAACTTGATTAAAGATATATGCAATAATGGTAAAAGATGACTTTTTAGCAATTTTGGAGTCTCAGGGGGTTAGAGTTTGTTCTCTTTTCGAGATGCTCTAAATTCCTCTTCATAAGGACTTATCTATAAGTAATCATCGGGACATAACGTACATTTGTGAGGGCTACATGGCTCTAGCTCTAGTTTACCCAAGAGACCTTTTCTAGCTTGTGAGAAGAAGGGCTGAATTGGGTATAGGGCAACCTTGCTGTCCTTATGAGTATAGCCGTGATGGAATTGTTCTATGTTGGAAGAGGGGTCCTATATCCGACGACTTAGCGTCCCTTGCTTGTTAGACAAACTCTTGGATGGCTTTATATAATTTTTGGTGTTATGCACTTTGCAAACCCATGCATTTGGAAATTATGACTTACAGTGAAAGTGTACACCTCTGCATAGAGTTAAACCAATATATCGTCCGTGCCCACGGTTACAGTGGCCAAAGGATTCTTATGGAATAGATGATCACTTTTTATTCTTGCTAAATGTTAACGATGATGTTTAAATGTTATTCTTTAATCTTGTTTACCTGATCATGTGGTTATGGGAATTGCTACTACCTTGATGCTATTAATTGCTAAAAGTTGACATACACTAAAAAGCTAAATGCAGCCTAACCGTATCAGCCTTTTGAGCCTCATGAACCCCTGCTATACTTGTTAAATGCGTAAGTACTTACGCTTTTTTTGTTTTCTTTCAATATTTGGAAAATCCCGAATGGGTAACAGATCAAGATTGGAGTGACAACTATCGTGAAGAGTATTAGGCTTGCTGTTCACCGGTTGGCATGTCCCTGTGGATTGAAGCTTCCGTAAAGAGAGTTATCTTAGTAATTGTCTTATTATATTAAAGACTTTGAGTTAAATACTCATTCGTTATGTAATAAACTTTGTGATGGTACTTTTTATAATTTGTCGGCTTATGTGTGTGACTAATTCCTGGGCCTTTTATAAGATTTTTTGCATTCAATTTTGTCCTTAAAATTGGGGTGTGACAAAAAACTGCTTGGCGTCGTTGCTCCGCTTACTCTCTAATCTTCAGTTTGCCACCAAGCTTGCTTCGGTGGGCTTTGCCTTCTTTTTCTGGAGGAGGCGGCATTGGGTTCTTCCAGTTGCCTTCCATTTCGGTGCTTCTCTAGGGAGTCGGGGCTGTTCTTCATCATGCTCAGCCTCTGGCTGCTGGCTTTGTCTTCTTCTGCTGGCCCCCGAGTGCTTCACCCGGTGGGCCATTCCCCCCCGAGGCACGAGGGATAGATAAGCATTCGGTCCTATCCAAGATATTGCTATAACAGAGTATTAGTTGTAGCATTATTTAAACACAAGTGAATACTAAACTGATAACCATAAGCTCGTCTTGCATACACGAGGAGGTGGATTTTTCAGCGTAAAGGGCTTGACCCCATCTTTTGGGTACTGATACTTGGCATAGCTCTGGAACATCTTTGACAATTGGAATACTATCCCTTCTGGTTCAGATTTTTTTCGCTTTCTTGAGAAGGGTCTACGTGCCCTTTGGTACTCAAACATGAAAGTTCACCCTCTCCTTTAGGGGCTAGATCCGATGACATACAAATTGGCTGGCCACTACAATCTTTGTCAATTTTGCTGAAATCCATCGGGGATAACAACTCTTCAACTTGAGGCATACCATTGGCATCGGCGCCGACCGGTTGGGATTCGGCTCAGGGATTCGGGTGATGTCACAAGGAACTGGTCGACCCTCAAGGTTCTGGTTGATGTAAAACCAATGCCTCATCGAGTTTTTGGTGCTTGAGGTGTGGTCTATAACCATCCGGTTTACCTTCACTCCTTCCCTCGAGCAATGTAGCAACCGCCCGACTATTTGCGATCCCTCGGACCCCCACCCTTCTTCTTCAATACATACAGATACCGAAACAAATTGAAATGCGGTGCTATTCCAAGATAGCACTCACGGTATGTCACAAAGATTGCCAAGGTCAGAATTGAGTTTAGGGGCAGATTGTAGACTGCTATCCCCCAAAAGATAAACAAATCCCTTAGAAAGTTGTGCACAAGAATCCCCAATCCCCGCATGAAGTAATCTTCAAAAACCACAATCTCATCGGGATGGGGGTTGGGATAGCATTCACCTTTCGTCGGTGCCCTCCACACTTCTAGCTCCGGCGGCGGCGAACCGCCTTTCACCATTGCCGTCGGCGACTCGGCGTCGTTAGTGACTTCTCTCGGTGTGCCTCCATCAATTTCTTGTGCTCGGCCTCGCCATCGTCATCTTCTTCCGCATTACTACGGAAGGGGTCGCGATAAGAAGTGGTGGTCTTGACAACTAGAACCCTAACTGCGTGCGGAGATTGCGGAGATTGGGCGACGGAAATGGCAACGGCCCGATGCGAGTTGAAGTGGGCACGGCGGCCCGACGGGCTATTTATACCACACGGGTGGCCCATTGACTTCCCAAAGGTCACTGTTGACATTCTTTTACCCTAATTTTTAATTGGGCATTCTTGGGCCACGTTATACAGGTATGTCTTTATTGTGGTACAGTGGAAAATATTATGGGCTAGGCCTAGGACGATTTCATAGCACATTTGGGTCCACCAGTCAGTCTAGGGACTCGGTGTTTCTTTTTCATTATGGTGTTAAGACCCGGTCGACCAGATCAATCTAGGGACTAGGCACATCGTTCAGCAATGTAAACTGGTCGATCAGCCTAGCCTGGGGACTGAAGATGAGACTAAGATGTTTCCTGAACTCTACAGTCGTCGGGGGGGATTCAGAGGCTAGCCCTGCAAAGTGTTTCTTTACCTAGTTCAACATGGGCCGACTAGTTCGTCGATACAGTGAAACTGATTTACATAACACATGAAGTCAGTCATAGCAACACAGCCAAGTTTGAAACTGCTTCTGACAGATCACCATACCAGATGAAGATCAAAAGCAGAAGCATATTTTTACACAGCTTGAGTCATAACATGCCTAGTTACAAACTATGCATTCATAATAACTTTCTACATAATCTAAGACGCTTGGGGGCAAGGCCACGAAGCTCGGAAGCTTCTGTTCAAGGACCAGTAAACCCATGGCACTAAGAAAAGCAGTCCTCTACCAAGCGTCTTTTGGTGGACATGGCCACCGGGATCCTATGGGGCGTCGTTGGTGGCGCTCTCGCTGTCACCTCCTACGCTATGGCATCGGCGACATCGGCAAAGTCTGGATGAGATGCTCTAGGTCGGCAACACGCTCGCCCTCCGGGAGGCCGGCGAGCCCCGGAGCTCCGCCCCGGATCGGCCGGGCTACGGCCCGGCGCCTTGGCGCTTCAGCGGTGCACGCCGTGGGAAACCGCTTCCCGAATGCGCTCGGGCGCGTCCTCCGGTTGCTCTGGGCGAATCCCAGCAGCGCCAACGGCGTCGGCGGCGGCTTCCACCGCCGGGAGCACCATTTGGAGCTCTTCCTCCGGTTGGGCCACCCGCAGTCGGCGGCCTCCTAGTTGGCGCGGGCACTTTGCGCCTCCACCTCCGCGACTTCCAGCGCCGTCATCATGGCGCTCGGCCGTTCCAGTTTGGCCATGGCGACCGTCAGAGTCACCATGGTGTGTCGCCCGCCGCTGCTCCCCTCGTCGGTCTCCTCAGTGGCGAGGAGGAGGCGCGTGGCGCCCTAAAAAAGAATCTTGCGCCAAATCAAAGATAGCATCAACATTAGCCATTTTTTTCCCCAATATATGCGGTATGACTCAATGTACCACCTACCCATCGCCAGCGGCGTCACCGGCGGGGTTGGGTGCTTAGCGAAGCCCTCCGCCCGGCCATTTCCCCGAGACTCCATCAACTATTCGAGGCTTTGGGGAGGAGGATTGGTTGAGCGGAGTTCAGCAATTGGCTAGGGTTTTTCTTTGGAGAAGGCTGCCATCCCTTTCGCCAAGCGCTTCCCTATTTATAGGCGGGCGTCTCGGGGAGATGTGCCAAGGAAGGCGAATCGGCGCATCGCTACATGATGGACCACTTCCCCACAATGGAAAGTGCCATCATTATGCCCACGGCCCGAAAGGCGAATAGGCGTGGCGTGTTATCCGTAACGTTTTCTCGGCAACCACGTCGGGTCGTTCTTTTACGTCCTCAGGATAACTAAGAATTCCCCATTTTGCCCTTTGGGCTTTCGGTTGGGTGTCGGCCCATTTAGGCTGGTTTACTAGACTCGGCATTTTTTAGCGCTTTCTTGTGACTTACATCTTTTTCGGAAGATGGTTTTTTGGAAAAGTTTTCATAATTTTTTCAAGAAGCTTGCCACAACATGACTTTCATCTTCTACCAACCTTGGGGACTACGTGGGCCCATGTCACTTAGCAGTGACTGGGCCTATTCTTGGATTGGGTTCTGACCAATATTAAGTACATAAAGCTTTTTCTGAAGAGCTAGTCGACTAAACTAACCAATGATATCTGTTATCATGTGCTACTGTGGGCCCACGTTTCTGGACATGAGCTGCTTTTTCTTTTTTCTTTTGGAGCAACATGCATCTTTCGATGAAGACGGTGTTGATTTGTTCCTGGTCGATTCTTCATCAAACTGGTCGACTAGTTGACCACAGTTCTTACGAAGAGATTGCAAGTGCGGGTTGGTCGACAAGTGAAGGCGATCTTTGTTCTTCAAGATTCATGGTGCTCGGGGACTAGGCTGTGGGGGTTTAGACCCCTATACCCTTACGGCTGGTCCTTAGTCTCGTCACATAGGACAGCCCAGCCTACAGGACCAAGCCCGATCGGCCTTTCTGGTCTGGTCAGGGTCCCAAGCGGATAATTGGAGTTGCTTGCCTTGCAAGGAAACTAGTCGGTTAGGAAACCAATTGTACTTTGCCTAGGATACAATTGTTTGTAACCGACCACCTAGGATTTTAGGATCTGTAACCCTGCCCCCGGACTATATAAGGTGGGCAAGGACCCCCCTCCTAGATATCTCAATTCTTTTCATCAATACTTGAGAAGAGCGGGGCGTAGGGTATTACGCATCGAGGCGGCCCAAACTTGGGTAAACCGTGTGTGCTTTGTTCTTCTTGTTCCATCTGTTGGTATTTTTAACATCACTTCACGTTAAGTTGTCATCCCTAACATGATGCCAAAAACCAAGGATAAAAATAATCTACATGCAATGACTAAATAGAATATATCCATAGCGCACGGATAATTCTCCGTTGTAGCATTTCACCCAAGAAGTATTTAGAGTATCGTTGATTTATTTTATGCCAAAAGGATAAAGCAGCATTCTATTTACTAGGAGTGGTCAACTTATAAATATTAAGAATAATAAATGAATAAACCCTATCATAACCTATTACACCAATGCCTTAGCAATAACTAGTCAACAGTAATAATAAATGATAAATGAGTAATTAAGATAAATGGTATTCCAGAGATAGAATATAGAGACTCACTAATAGTAAAACAATCTAGAGATTCGGTTAGTGTAAAGGAAACCTATGTAATTACTAATATAAAGTCTACATCCTACGCCATGCTACACATTTTCATCTATAGTGTAATAAACTCAGAAGACATCATAAGGAGCATCAACTAATGAGGATATTAAGACACAAGGGTCACCTCCTTCACGACCGTGCTCGGCTAGTCCTACGTACGGGGGGTGGACTACAGAGGAACCAACGCAGCTGTCACCTGCGCGGACTACCACATGACCCGGCACATCAGGGTGCCTCCTCCGTAGGTACACAATATATCTAGACACCACGTCTACATAATGCGCACCCACGACTCACTCGAGTCTTGAATCAGGCGCTTTTACGATCATATAACAATAATCATCATAAACCACAACTATATGGAATATGCAACTAGAATAAACTAAGAACTGAATAAGTAGCAATATATTAAAGTAGAGCAAAGTCATAATGAAATACAAGATAATATTACCAAATTCTAGAAGGCAGATCTGGAATCCCGAGCGGAGCGCCCGATCTCTACTTGAATCTTGTTAGACGCCTATACTAAGAACTTGAAAAACTAGAGCTCTACTTCTAATCTCTGGAAACCCTAACTTCTGACTACTCTTGACAAATGAAGCAGGAAGAATGAATTGGTGCCTTTGGAGGGGGGTCTACCCCTCTATTTATAGCCCGGTGGAGTGCACGCGCGCCGCAGGATCAAACCGGCGTAACCAAGGGCCGGGATGCATCGTGGGAGGCGGTGGAGGAACATTCGGAAGATGGCGGCCAACCCTAACCCTAGGGGGGGGCGGCGCCATGGTGGGGGGGCTGGCCCCACCGGTGGCGGCTACGGGCCCGGCCGCCCCAGGTGTCTTACGGAACTTTCGACCCCATTGGCGGTGTTGTTGCGTTGCGGATAAGTTTCGTTGTAGATTTGCACTCCAATCCTTCTTTTCGGTCTTTTCTAGATAATTCTCTGAAAATCAGATAATTCACCAAAACTCGTGGAATTTGTCGGATATAACCCCTATGGTTCTATTATTGCTTCTTTTTAAGTGATAGTTGATGGTATAGAATTTGCACTTAGTGACCGTCAACACCATCTCACTTGTAGTCTAATAGCGTGCCTCCACATAAAATCACTGCCATTGGTATACTCGTGGTAGAACTATCGCTGATATTTCGTCGACAATATGGAAAGAAAAGGTAACCTCCTCAACTGAGTCATTATCACTAGGAGGTCCAATGTCGGGGTCCCCATCCTCGAGATCCGATGAAGCACCCGGGAGTGGCGAAGGCGAGAAGTCTTGTCAGGAGGACTCTAAACTCGAACCCTTGCCATAAGGTAACAATAGTAGTTATCCATTTACTTTCTTACACTTTTAAATTCATAGTTAGTTTTTATCATCTTTATAGAAAACAACAAAAATATTTGAAAAACCTTAAAGCCCCATGTGACATCCCTGTAGTGCAAGCTAAAGGAGTGTTAACTGTGGTGGCCTAAAAAATAAAATAAAAATTAGCATACATATTTCACTTTTGTTTGATAAAAGAAAAAAATCCAAAAATAACCATTGAGCATCCTGCTGCACTGTATGCAATATAACAACCTTTGAAAACCTCTCACAACAACCAGTTCACAAAACGGCTAACCACTAACTGCTTATCTTAATCCGTTCCACGAGTTTTGGTGTTTTGTGAGATATTTGCTGCAGGATGACTCTAAGAGCTAGTCCACCTAGGAATCGTCCTCTTCATCACTCGAAGTACACCTTCCGTACACACAGCTAACCACTATGCGAAGGAAGCAACTTCTTGCTGGATAAGATGAAGGTTCCCAGCTACACCAGCTCTTGCAAGCATGAGCTCCAACAAGAGGACTGCTCAGCTTCAATGCTCAACCACGACAATAACTACCTTGGGGGAAGGCATCCCCTAGGTACCTAGGTAAAGTAATGTACGACGCGATTATCGAGTCGGTCATATACCAAAAAATATGTGAGCATATGAAGGTTCACCATAGTATGTAAGAAAACTTAAAAATACTAAAATATATGGGCACATAAAGGTCCATGCTTTTGAAGAGTCTTGAGTCTTATATAATATAAGTCATGAAAAAAACCAAATAAAAATATTTGTGCGTCTAGAGTCAATAAAAAGGAAGCTCTTGAGATGATTTGAATTGATGATAAGCTGCTCTGTTACAACACCTACGAAATGCCTAGTGTTTTTAGACAAGAGTTTTCTCGAGTTTTAGCTCCAACTATTTTGACATGAGAATTTGCTCTAAGCCTTAAACTTGTGGGTTGCATATGCTTGAACTAAGTCTAGGTACCTAATTGATAAGATTGAGAAAGTCTGAGCGGCTATTTATCTTGTTCTAAGTGACACAAGAGTTCTAGAGATTTATCTTTTGAAAAACACAAAAACATGATGAGTTCCTATATGACAAAGCTTACATTCCCATCAGAGCCAAACATGATGAGATAGGCTAGTTAAACTTCCACATATGTGCTGCTTGTCTTGCATTGAGTTTTGTCAACCTTTGTGACCTTAGTGAGAAAATTTGTCATGCTCTTGAATCAAGATCCACCTCCATATGCACTACTCTACACTAGAGTTGGTGCAACAACATGCTATTCCATCTACATCCATTCCAAAAATGTTTTTCTCCTACACTGGGAGAGAACACCAAAAATATTCCATTAGGTTAGCCATCAATAAATGCTCCATGTTCTTGTTGTTTTCTCTCCAAATCCCAAAAAAAGAGTGCTATGAGCTATGTAAAAAGATGGTTTAAAGAAGAGAGAGAAAAGAGGAGAAGAAAAGAAAGATGGACAAGTGTCCCAAAGTGCAACAATGGGTGCGTAGATGCCGACTCCTCGAGAGAAAAAGAAAAAGAAAAACATAGCTCATAACCTCTGGCCAGTTTCCAACGTTCAAAAGGAGAGAGAAGCATTCAAGTAGCTGAGTAGAATTAGGTTCCACCATATATCCACCATACCTGTCCACCTATACATCTTGATTTGACTGCATGACTCGTTTCTCCATGGATCCATTGTTTGACTTTACAACACATGCATTGCAAGTTTGCTCTTTCAGTTTTCTCCTTACCTATGAGCTCCACATAAGCTTTAGTTATAGGATGAAAAGAAAGGCAACCATCATCACTGTCTTGGTGAGAATCCACAAATACCACATACATTAAGAGACTTGAGAGTGTCATACATGGGAAGCTCTAAGTCTTATCTGAAAAACCTCTAAAAACTCTAGAATGATAGTTGATCAAAGAGCTTGAGACACAGTGCTTAGATGGGATCTTTCATGCGTCAAGTACTCAAGACCCAAGGAAGAGCTAAAAAGCCCTACAGTCAAAGGTAATACGGGTAAGTTTGAAAGTCAGCTCAATTATTGCATAACTTGGAGGAGAATTTGTCTCCGACTACAGGTATACTTCTAGGGAGTTGCTTCGAGATGGCTACAATGCTCAAAACATATATATATATATATATCTTACAATAACTTTTCTAAGTTTTCTTTGCTAAGGGACTAGCAAAGGTTAAGCTTGGGGGAGTTGTTGACGGTCATTATTGTATGAAACCATCCATCAACTAGCCATGAAAAGGATGCAATTGTGATCACCACAGTAGACATAGGGTTTACACTAATAGAATTCCACAAGTTTTGGTGTTTCACCATTTTTCTACAGCGTAAACTGGAAAAGACGCAACCACAAGAGCTTATCGAGAACAAAGAACAGGGAAAATGGACTCCACGGCAACATAGGAAGGATCTAGAAGAGTCACGAAGGCACCACGCCGAACCGAGGGGCCAGCGGCCACCAGGTGGGACTGGCTGGTCCCACCCCAGACTGGTCGGTCTGTCCTGGGGCCTGGTCGTGGCCCGGTTCGCTCCACCGCCTTTGAGGATCAATCCTAGCCGCCCGTTAATGTCAGTTTCATCCGATGGCTCACGATCATCACCCAGGGCTATAAAAGGAGGACAGGACCCCCTAGGGGAGGCACATTCATTTATTCCTCATTCGAAGTCTGATCATCAGCCAAAAACCCTAATCAGAGCTCCTTAGCTAGGGCATAGACAGCTAGTTAGAACTAGAGGGAGGCAAGCGAAGGCTTGGATTTCGGAGCCATCAAGAGCTTGGATTTGGTATAGTTCTTACCTCCTCTCGCCTTTGTTCTCTTTCATTGTATAGTTATATGATTGCTACAATTGAATTGATGAATACTTATCTACTTATATTCATAGTTATATTATTCTTTGTCTATTACGTTTATATGCTTAGTATAGCTAGATTGACATTATACTTATCCCAGGTTCGTATAGCGCTCATCTGATTGATCATTGGGTGAGTGGTAAACATTGTGTAAGCATGGTGCTTATACGTTGTTTATCTGCGAATACACCCTATAGGCTAGGCTTGGTAGATCACGGGTGTGATAATCCTGTTGAGTCCTATGTAGTTTAAACCCCATTTATAGGCACAGTAGGGCTTTTTTACGAAGGAAAGGTATCCTATGTGCTCAAACTTCCCTAGTATGTCCACTATGAATAGATATAATGCTAACCTTAGCTATGACTACTAAGTGTACTGCACTAACCATAATATGCATTGACATATAGCTAGGAATAACCCAGGAATATCTCTTGATGTTCTACTAATAACCCTAATGATATAGTTAGGAGTCTCTATCTATTTACGCTGGTAATTTTATACTTATCTTATCATTTATCTTGTGACTTACCACTGGATTGAGTAGTGAGGACATGGTTTGCCTATGCATTACACTCTAGGTTAACAAGCTATCTTTACACGAGAGCCATGTAGACCTTCCTTTGGGAAAATATAAATGACAACCCGTAATACTCCGAGTAAAATGATATACTGGTATTTGATCTGTGCGCTTGCAGATACTATTTCTATATTCTAAATGGTGGCATGATTTAATACCACACCCCTTGGTGTTATGCTGGGGATGATAACTTGGCATTCTAGTGGCGGTGCTCTGCTTATGCATTTTTGGCGTCGTTGCTAGAGATAACATTAAGAGGTATCAACAAGTATTTTTTGGCGCCGTTCGGGATAGAGATTTGTCTCTATTTCTAGTAGCGACATTAGAAATACCAACAAGCATTGGGTGAGTGGTAAACATTATGTAAGCATGGTGCTTATACATTGTTTATCGTGAATGCACCCTATAGGCCGGGCTTGGTAGATCACAGGTGTGACAATCCTTTGAGTCCTATGTAGTCCAAACCCCGTTTATAGGCACAAGAGGGCTTTTGTACGAAGGAAGGGTGTGCTATGTGCTAAAACTTCCCTAGTATGTCCACTACGAATAGATACAATGCTAACCTTAGCTATGACTACTAAGTGTACTGCACTAACCATAATATGCGTTGACATGTAGCAAGGAATAACCTAGGAATATCTCTTGATGTTCTACTAGTAATCCTAATGATATAGCTAGGAGTCTCTATCTGTTTACGCCTGATGATTATGTACTTATCTTATCATTTATCTTGTGACTTACTCCCTGCATTGAGTAGTGAGGACATGGTTATGCCTATCCATTACACTCTAGGTTAATATGCTACCTTTACACGAGAGCCATGTAGACCTTCTGTTGGGAAAATTCCATGGGGTGGTTTCGGTGTCTTCTAGATCCTTCTGTGTAGGTGCCGCTTGCGAGGTGCGATATCTTTTCATCGGGAGTCCGAATATAGCAAATGATATGTCCGTTTCGATCGTCTCGACGAGCCCGTCGCAATGGTGTATTCTAATCCATCATTTGAGATACTTTTTATACTGTCATATAGGTCAACTTTAGTAGCTTTTCCAGTATATACGTGTAGAAACATATATTCACCAAAACTCGTGGAACTCGTTAGGTCAAAACCGTATACCTATGCTTTGTGGTTCATTTCATGTCAAGTTTGATGATAATTAATGATTCATAATTGACATTAATGACAGTCAATAGGTAAAGAGAGAGTCCCTACACCAGATCCTTGACCACCACACTTAGAGCCCGATGGTGCGGGGACCTTCGCTGGAGGTCGAGTGGATCAGCAGGTCGTAGAGGAGTTGGGTGATTCAGTTTCTTCTTGAAGCAGTCTACGAGGTACGGTCACCTGAATACAAAATAAAGACAATACTGTATACTGACTATAATCGTTTGCTAGTCGTAGACAAGCCAGCACCAAGAAGGAGAAAGTCCTCGATCAGCAAACGGAGGAACATGCCAAGGCTCCAGGAGACCAAGGCAGAGTGAGTCAGGAAGCACACACCACTCGCGATGAACCTGACCACCCTTCCCCAATAGGCGCACCATTGTCCCCTCATCGTGAAGATACCAGGGGCACGCCTGAGGCTGTGGTCGGCCATGCCTTGGTGAAGGGCACGCCAACGACCAGAATCAAGGCAAGGGCTGGGGCTAGTGTTCCAGACACGCAGGACCGTCCTGAAGCAATGAATGAAATCCGAGGGCATCCTGAGAAGCTGAAGCGAGTCCCAGTGTCAACGAAATATCGTCGATAGTTCTACCACGGATACACCAATGGCAGTGATTTATGTGGAAGCACGCTATTAGACTACAAACGAGATGGAACAGGAAGAACAGCACACACGATTTACCCAGGTTCGGGACGCCTGATGCGTAATACCCTACGTCCTGCTCTTCTGTTATTGATGAAAAGAGAATTGAGTTATTACCCAGATCATGATGATCTAAGTTGTGTCTAGATGAGTTGCCTCTAAGGGACCCCTGTCCCTCCTTATATGCTCTGAAGGGACAGGTTTACAAGTAAAATAGCCTATTTGGTACTATTACAATTTTTGAGCGGTGCATATCGTGTGCTGCACGTCTTCATCTTGTGGGCTGGGCCATCTCAATGGTGCGGCCCATGTATAGCCGCGAGGGTATATGGGTTCATATCCCACAGCTAGTTGAAAGGTCCTAAATAGCTAGAGGGGGTGAATAGCCTATAAAAATTTCTTACAAAGCACTAGACAAACCGGTTAGTAAACTAAATGGCGAAGCAAGTGTTGTGCTAGCCTAGTGGGGGTTGCAAGCCAATCTAACCAATTCTAGCAATCCTAATACACTAGGCACACTAAGAATATGGTCCTTAGCAATACAACTATGCTACACAACCTAATACACTACTTTGCACAAATGTAATCGCTAGGAAGGAAACCAAGTGTGCAAACCGTGCCTTCGGGATGATGACCAATCACCGTCTTGTCAATGCAATGAAACCCAAAGAGATGATCCAATAGAGAAATCCAAGTTGATCTCGAAGGATCAAGCCACACAAGAACACCGAGGGACACAAGATTTTTATCCCGAGGTTCACGTGCTTGCCCGGCAAGCTACTCCCCGTTTGTGTCGACCCACACACTCGGTAGTTCGGTGGCTAATCGGCGTCACAAGCCAAGCCCTCACCGGGCGCCACAAGAACTCACACAAAGTGAGGGTAACTCAATGACACGAGATTCCACTAAGGATTCCTTTCGCGATCTCCCGCGGGGTGGGATCAACACCCCTCACAATCACCTCCGGAGTGGCCAAGAACAATCTTCAACCTTGCTTAACTCCGGCTCGCTGCTCCAACTGTCTAGGTGACGGCAATCACCAAGAGTAATAAGCTCAATCGCAGCAAGAACGCTCACTAGTGCTACTAGATCCTCAATCACAAGGCAAATGCACTAGAAGCTCTCCCAATCACTCTCTAGATCAATCAAGATGAATGCAAAGTGAGGGAGGAGATTTGATTAGCTCTAGGGGATGTCAAGTGTGTCAAAGTGCCAAGGAGACTCCCCCAAGCCGGCCAAACAACTTGTATAGGCGCCCACAAAGTCACCTAGCCGTTACCCTCAAAACTCACTGTCACAAGACTGACCGGACGTCCGAAACACCCTGACCGGACGCGCCCGGTCCAGCGTCCGTCGAACATAAAGGGCCACGTGTACAAGCCGTTTGAATTCCACTCTTCACGCCCAACATCACCAGCCAACCCGCGCCGACAGCATCGACCGGACGGCGCCTGTGCCAGCACCGACGCCAGCACAAGAGAGTCCGGTCACCCACCGGAGAGGTTCCAGAGAGGTCATTTCATGACCAGACCCGGCCGCTGCACCCTGACCGGACGTGCTCGGCGGCCCTGATGAGGACATCCCAACCATGCATGCTCCCTCAAGTTCCAACAATACACCAACCAACATGGATGATACAATTCAAGGACCGATTACACGTAGTCGTGCCAAGAAACTTCAAGTACAGGTGATTGCATTCCTTACTGAATATAATTCTAATGCTGCCGAGAATGTTATACTACCTAAGTGTTCTACTTTGATTGTAGTTAGGTATACACGTGAGGAGGAAGGTGAATCGGACCGTGAGGCTTGGACTAGCACAGCGGAAAATGGACTAGCAGATTGGACCAGTGCGGTGCAGAACGGACCAGCTGAGAGAAATGTTCATAACTCTCAATTCCCAAAAGCAATGAAGGCCCATGAGGACTTGTTAGAAAGCTCCTCGAGTCTACTTTCTAATGCCGCAAGTGTCGAGCAGTTTGAAGTTGGCATTAGAACAGCCGACCCGATTTAGTCAAGACGGGTCATCCAGTCAGTAGCCAGCATGAAGCTCAAGTTCCTGTGCAAAACTGTACCAATCTACAACATTTCGTGGTACATGCTGCACATGGTGTGAAAGCTTATTAAGTTAGCTTTCCAATTCAACAAACCGCACATCATTTGGAGTTTCCAAGATGGAGTTATTGCCATTTAACTAAAGACTGCACTAGAAGACCAACAGCCTCGCGAACCCACTTCAAGAGCCACTTCGTGGAGGCCTTTTCACATTCTTCGTGGAGGTCATTTATCTAGCAGGGATGTTGCTAGTATAAATACCTCTTAGCCTTATTTGCAAATCAGAACTTTTGATTCAGAGAATACAAACCGCTTTGTTCAGCTGTGTGCTAACAAATCCAGAGAGAGATCTCTACCCCATTGCTCTTGTGTTTTCCTTCGCGGAGATTACAGAAGCGGACGCGTCATCGGCACCCAATCCGTGCTCCTGATCCTCGAGTTCAGGTTGTGTAGGTTGGTTCTTTGAGAGTGTGGTTGGGCGAATCCTTGGTTCAGGCTGCCGTATAGAGACGGTGGTTGGCTCCTTGTGCGTGTCGTCAGGTTGCACTAGTTATCCTCGCTGCTTGCAGCAAGTTATCGGCTGATCTTCAGCTAGTTATCAAGATCGGAATTCTACGTCGTGAAGATCGGGACAACGACCTAATCATCTGGTATCAAAGCTCCAGTTTCCATGGTAGAATTTTTACCTTTAGCTACATATATATATTGTGTTCGTCCTATCCACCAAAAAGCCACAAAAATATTTGCACTAGCCCTTTGTTTCAATCTGTTATTCTTGTGAGTTTGGTTAAGTTTCAGTCCATTAGAGTCTTGTTTAGTTGCTGATCATAATATTCTTTGTGTGTCCTTTGTGGCTCTTTTATATCTACAAATCCCTACAAAAAAATCTAAAACCGGCACCATCCTTCGCGTAAACTTTGATCCTATCAAGTTAGAACGCTGACGGTTGTGTCTTATTTCTTCCAAAAAAAAGAAAAGTGTGCAAGTGTTATATCTAGTCTTGTTTTAGTTTGAAAAAAAAGTATATAAAAAAAGAGAAAGAGTTGAAAAAAAATTGTGAAAGAAGAGAAGAAAGATCAGTTTGTTTATGTGCACAAGTTCTGAATTTTATACCAAGTGGCACAACCAGTTGTTACCTATCTTTGGTGCAAAATTTTGCTTGGGTTTGATTGCAACACTTGCATCCTAAGCATACTCCTTGTTTGCATCAAATCTGAATTATCTTTGCGCATGTGTTTGATCTATTTACATCACTCATATCTTGTGGTCAGCACTAGGCATTGAACTTCTAGTTGGATTGCGATTTAACTTTACAATAGTAAGAATTCAGATTGCTTTCCTTGTGAATTATATCCCCACCAAGCTCCACAAATAACCCACCGTCATAGGAAAACAGTGATCTTGGATTCTCCCAACCATCATTCTCGGTTACCACCTCGCATTGGCCCTCTGTAATCTGCAGGGAACTTACACGAGTTTCAGTTGGTAAGGGAGGTGAGATTGTGAGATTCCACATATAATTCCCTATCCCACATTGTTTCTTTGCCTTCACTAATTTCACAGGACGATGGCCAACCCACCTGAGATTGATGAATGTGTCACCATGGCACAATTCAATGAGATGAAGCAAAGCATGGAGACGCTAACCAACAATGTTCAAGCACTCATGAACCAGTTGCAAATGCATCCCCATGATAACGCAAATGGAAGTCACTACGAAGATGAAATTGATGAAACTGAAGAAGAAGGTGCTACTCGTCGTGCAAGAGAATGACGAGAGCGAGCTGCAACGAATGCAAGAAGACCTCCTTTTCCACGTCGTGAACATGGTGGTGGAGGTACTGGTCGTGGACATGGGAAAGGTATTGGACTAGAAGAAAGTGGAACTGAGGAAGAGGATGAAGAAGAAGAGGATGAACAGCCCCAATATGATAATCATCGTCACCAAGGAAATCGTAGGCGTAATCAGCCTAATGAAGAGAGGTTTGGCAAGTTAAAATTCACCATGCCCAAGTTTGAAGGAGGATCTGATCCTGAAGCATATCTTACATGGGAGTTGAAGGTGGATAAAATTTTTTGTGTGCATAATTATTCTAAGAGAAAGAAGGTTGCCATGGCTGCTCTTGAGTTTGATGGATATGCTCTCATCTGGTGGGAGCAAATGCTGAATGAAAGAGAAGAAGCTGGCCAAGGTGATGTGCGTTCGTGGGCTAAAATGAAGAGAGAATTGAGGGCAAGATTTGTACCCAAACATTATCGCCGTGATTTATTTGACAAGCTGCAGAATCTAAAGCAAGGAAGCCTTAGTGTTGATGAGTATTATAAAGAGATGGAGAAGTCAATGATTAGAGCCAATGTATTTGAAGATGAAGAGCAAACAATTGCAAGATTTATGTTAGGGCTGCATCGTAATATTCAGCGCATTGTTGAACTTCAGCAATATCGCAACCTTGTTGAATTGGTACATCAAGCTAGCAAAGCTGAACGGCAATTGTAGCAGGATATGAAGTCCAACAAAGGAGTATCTTTCAGCACAAAGAGTGCAGCAAGTGGAAGTAAATTTGCACCAAAGGGTAGTGGAAATAAAGGTACATTTTCCAACTCAAGTGGTGGTGCACGATCTAGCAATTTTGGTGCTTCTAGTGGCAAAGAGTTGGCTGCTCCAAATGAGAAAGGCAAATCAGCAAACTCAGTGAATTCTTCCACCAAGAGAATTCAGTGTTTCAAGTGTGGTGGTAGTGGTCATGTTGCAAGAGAGTGTCCAAACAGTAGAACCATCATTGTGAATGATCAAGGGGAGTATGAATCTGCTAGTGAGGAAGAACAAGAAGATAGTGAAGGGGAGAATAAGCTTGAGAAGGACTTCTGTGAATTTGAATCTGGTGCTGCTCTTGTTGTAACTCAGATTTTGAGTGTGCAAATGAGTGATGCTGAAAATGGACAGCGGCACAATCTTTTTTCAAACCAGAGCTAAAGTGCAAGATAGAGTTGTCAAAGTAATCATTGATGGTGGAAGTTGCCACAATCTTGCTAGCAAAGAAATGGTTGAAAAGCTTGGTTTGAAGCTGCTGAAACATCCTCATCCATATCATGTGCAATGGCTTAATAATTCAGGCTCTATTAAGATTGCACAGAGACTGAAAGTTCCTTTCAAGATTGGTGAATATATTGACACCGTGGAGTGTGATGTGGCACCTATGACAGTGTGTCACATGCTGTTGGGAAGACCATGGCAATATGATCGATCATCTCTACATTGTGGTAGAACCAATCAATACACCATCAAGTGGAAGGGCAAGGAGTTGATTCTTAAACCCATGACACCACAACAAATCCTAGCTGAGCACTTGCAAAAAAGAGCTCTGAAGTGAGGAACGAGAGTGCAAAAGAAGGAGAAAAAAAGAATTTGAGTGCCCTCCACAAATCGGTGAGTGAGAGCCACAAGCCAAACATGAGAGAAGATAACAAAAAAGAGGGAGAGAACTTAGTGATGATAGCCACCAAATCTGAAATGAAAGATGTGAGGAGAAACCTAGATCAAGTACTATTTGTACTTGTGTGCAAGGACATACTGCTTTCAGCTAACGACTTAACATCTGTCCCTAGTGTTGTTGCACATGTTTTGCAGGACTACAGTGATGTTTTTTCCTGAGGAAACACCTGCTGGACTTCCTCCTTTGCGTGGTATTGAACATCAAATTGATCTCATCCCTGAGCTGCACTTCCAAACCGTCGGCGTGACGCACCAACCGAAGAAACCAAGGAGATTCAAAGGCAAGTACAAGCACTTTTAGATAAAGGCTATGTGCGAGAAAGTTTAAGTCCTTGTGCTGTCCCCTGTGATTTTGGTGCCAAAGAAAGATGGTTCTTGGAGGATGTGTATAGATTGTAGAGCTATAAACAACATCACTGTTCGTTATCGTCATCCTATTCCTAGGCTAGATGATATGCTTGATGAATTGAGTGGTTCTATGATATTTTCTAAAATTGATTTGAGAAGCGGTTATCATCAAATTAGAATGAAAATTGGAGATGAATGGAAAACTGCTTTTAAAACAAAGTTTGGGTTGTACGAATGGTTAGTTATGCCTTTTGGTTTGACCAATGCCCCTAGTACATTCATGAGATTGATGAATCATGTCTTGCGAACATTCATTGGAAAGTTTGTTGTTGTTTACTTTGATGATATCCTAATCTACAGCAAGACATTGGAGGAACATGTTGATCATATTAAACAAGTTTTGGATGAGCTAAGGAGGAAAAAATATTTGCTCACCTTGAGAAGTGCACAGGATCAGGAATTCAGGTTGATGAATCAAAGGTGAAAGCAATCAAGGACTGGCCAACTCCAGAAAATGTGAGTCAGGTGAGGAGTTTTCATGGACTTGCAGGTTTTTACAGGAGATTTGTCAGAGATTTCAGCACCATAGCTGCTCCGTTGAATGAATTAACAAAGAAAGGTGTTGTCTTCCATTGGGGTGAGCCATAAGAGAGAGCTTTCCAAGAATTGAAGAAGAGACTATCCGAAGCCCCCTTGCTTGTGTTGCCGGACTTCACTAAAACCTTTGAGGTTGAATGTGATGCAAGTGGAATCAGAATCAGTGGTGTTCTCATGCAAAATGGTCAGCCCATTGCATACTTCAGTGAAAAGCTTGGAGGTGCACAACTGAACTACTCGATGTATGACAAAAGAATTGTACGCTTTGGTAAGAGCTCTTGAGACTTGGCAACATTACTTATGGCCGAAAAGAATTTGTTATTCATTCTGATCATGAGGTTTTGAAATATTTAAAAGGTCAAGCAAAACTGAATCGTAGACATGCCAAATGGGTTGAATTCATTGAAACTTTTCCATATGTTGTGAAATATAAGAAAGGTAAAGAAAACATTGTTGCTGATGCTTTGTCACGTAAAAATATTTTGTTAAATCAACTCGACATTAAGGTTCCAGGACTTGAAAGCATAAAAGAATTGTACCCTACTGATCATGAATTTTCAGAACCATTTGCAAAATGTACAACTGAAAAGGATGGGGAAAAATATCATATACATGATGGATTCTTGTTTAGAGCTAACAAACTGTGTGTTCCCCATTGCTCTGTTAGACTTTTGTTGTTACAGGAAACACATGCAGGTGGATTGATGGGTCACTTTGGATGGAGAAAGACATATGAGATGCTAGCTGATCACTTCTACTAGCCCAAGATGAGAAGAGACGTTCAACGATTTTTGCAAAAATGCGTCACTTGTCACAAAGCTAAGTCAAAACTGAACCCCCATGGATTATATACTCCCTTGCCTGTTCCTAGTACTCCCTGGGAAGATATTAGCATGGATTTTTGTTTTGGGTTTACCGAGGACAAAGAGGGAATGGATTCAATTTTTGTTGTTGTTGATCGATTCTCTAAAATAGCACATTTTATACCTTGTCATAAAACCGATGATGCTTCCCACATAGCCTCTCTATTTTTCAGGGATATTGTAAGATTGCATGGCATGCCACCATGACACCAAGTTCTTGAGCTACTTTTTGAAGACATTGTGGGCAAAGCTTGGAACAAGGCTGCTGTTTTCCACCACTTGTCATCCTCAAACAGATGGACAAACTGAAGTTGTGAATAGAACACTTTCTACCCTGCTACGTGCCTTGATAAAGAAAAACCTGAAGGAGTGGGAAGAGTGCTTGCCACATGTGGAATTCGCTTACAACATGGCAGTACACTCTACAACTAATATGTGTCCTTTTGAAGTTGTGTATGGTTTCAAACCCCTTGCTCTGATTGATTTGTTGCCTCTACCATTGCAGGAAAGGATTAACATGGAAGGCGACCAAGCGTGCGTCTTATGTCAAGAAGATTCATGTGAAGACCAAAGAAGCAATCGAGAGAAGGTCCAAGTACTATGCTGATTGGGCAAACAAGCATCGCAAGAAGGTGACATTTGAGCCTGGAGATTTTAGTGTGGGTACACCTTCACAAAGATCGCTTTCCTGAGAAGCGCAAATCCAAGTTGATGCCACGAGGAGATGGTCCATTCAGAGTGCTGTCCAAGATCAACGACAATGCTTACGAGATTGAGCTCCTAGAAGATTATGGTGTTAGCACATCCTTCAATGTTGCTGACTTAACACCATTCTTTGGACTAGAAGATTCAGAGTCGAGGTCGACTCCTTTTCAAGAGGGGGAGGATGATGAGGACATCCCAACCATGCTTGCTCCCTCAAGTTCCAACAATACACCAACCAACATGGATGATACAATTCAAGGACCGATTACACGTAGTCGTGCCAAGAAACTTCAAGTACAGGTGAATGCATTCCTTACTGAATATAATTCTAATGCTGCCGAGAATGTTATACTACCTAAGTGTTCTACTTTGATTGTAGTTAGGTATACACGTGAGGAGGAAGGTGAATCGGACTGTGAGGCTTGGACTAGCACAGTGAAAATGGACCAGCAGATCAGACCAGTGTGGTGCAGAACGGACCAGTGAGAGAAAAATGTTCATAACTCTCAATTCCTAAAAGCAATGAAGGCCCATGAGGGACTTGTTAGAAAGCTTCTCAAGTCTACTTTTCGAATGCCGCAAGTGCCGACCAGTTTGAAGTTGGCATTAGAACAGCCGACCCGATTAAGTAAAGACGGGTCATCCAGTCAGTAGCCAAGCATGAAGCTCAAGTTCCTGTGCAAAACTGTACCAATCTACAACATTTCGTGGTACATGCTGCACATGGTGTGAAAGCTTATTAAGTTAGCTTTCAATGCAACAAACTGCACATCATTTGGAGTTTCAGGATGGAGTTATTGCCATTTAACTGAAGACTACACCAGAAGACCAACAGCCGCGAACCCACTTTTCAAGAGCCACTTCGTGGAGGTCTTTTTCACATTCTTAGTCTTTTTTATTTCCATCTCGAATCCAGACCTATGTAACTTGGGGATGTTGCTAGTATAAATACCTCTTAGCCTCATTGCAAGAGTGTGGTTGGGCGAATCCTTGGTTCAGACTGCCGTATAGAGCGGTGGTTGGCTCCTTGTGCGTGTCGTCTGGTTGCACTAAGTTATCACCGCTGCTTGCAGCAAGTTATCGGCTGATCTTCAGCTAGTTATCAAGATC
>JADLZL010004657.1:0-181223 GCA_015844335.1 Chrysopogon serrulatus
ACCCTCCCTTCCTTTCGGCCTGCTGGCCTAGCTGGCTCCCGGCCCAGCTCAGCTGAAGCCCGCGCCCTTCTCCTTCTTCCCTTCTTTTCTCTCTATGACGAAGCAGGCCCACCCATCGGCGCCCATCATCCCCAACCTCCGGCCGGAACCAGCGCACATGCACGCACTTATCCTTCGCTTGCGCAACCGCTGCTCACCCCACTCCCACGATCTCCACGACGCTGCAGCGCCCACACTCATATAGCGCAGCGCCGCCCCTGCTCTTCCTCTCCCTTCTCCTTTTCCTCTTTTCCAGCGCACCACGCAGCCGCTCGAGCAACCGAACGCCGCTGCCGTCGCGTTCGTCGTCGAAGGCTGCACCGCCACCGTAAGTCCGACGCCGAGCTTCACGTCGACCTTGCGAAGCCAACAGACCCATCCTCATCTCCGTTTTCCGCTTGTCATCATCGCTAACCGCCGCCGAACTTGTAGAGCCACCGTTCGCCATTGCCAGTCGCGCTCTCCGTTCGTCCCATCTCCGACCACAGCGAGCACCTTGGTGAGATCCCCATCCCTTCCTCTTCCTTCCCAAGCAGTTTCCGCTCGAAACCGTGGCCTCTAGGGCTGTTGCCGTGCACGCCAGTGAGCTGCGTTCACCGCCGTTCATGGCGCACCCCTGCGCGAGGTTTCCCTGAATGCGCTAGGCACGGGAACGCGTTCGCCTCGATCTCCTCTTTCACCTGGTGAATCGGTTCGTCGAACGGAGCATCCAAACGCCAGGAACGCGAACTCCGGCGAGCTTCTTGTCGTCGGCCATGGAGGGCCACCGTGATGGCCTCCCTGTTCCAGCCAGCCATCTTCTTCTTCCTTCCCCCATCTAATTCGTGCCGTTGATCCAAGATCCGATGGCCAGTATTCACCCATACCCTTCCACCGTTCATTTTGCTAAAGAACGCCTCCCTATCTTCTAATCTACAGCGCAGTCCCCGACCAGATTCAAAATCCAGTTCTAATGTATTTAATTTCGAAATTAAAGTTCAGTTTATTTACAGAATTGCCACTGCACTATTTTGCTTATAAAATGGTCATTTTAACTCCGATTCGATCCGTTCAAGTTGCGTTAGGTTCGTAATTAAATTCTCTACATGTTGGTAGTAATGTTAGAGAGGTTTTCCACTGTTTAATCTTGAGGATTGATTAAATTAATTAGAGTGTTTTAGGAGAACTTGTTTAAGCCATAGCTCTCGCGTTTTAGCTCCATTTTTCGTGACTTTCACGTTGACGTGATCGTAGCGAGACGTAGATTAGTTTTACAAACTTTTCACTTTATTTTGTCACTGTTGGTGTACTGTTCTAATAATACATTTGTTTGTGTATGAATGCAATGGTGAATGTGTGTGGCAATTGCGGTGTATCGCGTACAGACGGTGAGCAGTTTGGTGGTGACCCGGATCTATACTTTGACCACCAACAGGACCAACAGGAGTTTGTCGAGCAAGGCAAGTATATTATGGGATCATCCTTGACTCCTATACACCCTAATCACCTAAACATATGCATGTGTCCACCTTGGCAACCGTAGAGATTATAATGTAGCTTTGAATTCCTGTTCCTTGACTTCTGTGGGATGTGACGCATTAAATAGAGATGCTAGTGCTCAAGTATTACCATGATCTCGTAACTTGACTGATGGGTTATGCTTAAACCATAAAACTTGCTTTATTATTCTGCTGATAGGGGACTAGCGCACTGTGGTTGTTGTGCTAGTTTCCTCTCCATAAGGACTTATCTATGAGCGACAATCTGGGATTTACAGTACAACCATGAGGGCTATATGGCTCTGGCTTTAGTTAAGTATGAGAACCTTTTCTAACTTGTTAGTGGTTACCCAAAAGGGTGCTAATTCGAGGGTGTAACCGGGTTGGGTGTAGTGCGGCCTCTGTCCCTATGTGTGCAGGCTGCGTGTCATTGAACCATATGGAAGGGGGCCTCTACATTCGTAGACCGCACTCTAGCGGCCCTAACTTGTTAGATGAACCTTTAAAAGACTTCATAGTGAACCACGCCGACCTTCCTCGGAAGTGGGTCAAGAGAAATTTGGCTACCTCGAGCAAAGGGGTAAATCACGACTCATGGTGAAAGTGTAAAACCTCCGCAAAGTGTGTTAAAAACCGATATATCGGTAGTGCTCACGATCACGAGTGGCCTTGGACCCTCATGGAATAAATGATGATGTTTATTGTTAATGATTGTTTATTCTAATCATTAATCATACTTACTTGATCATGTGTAATAATGGGAGAAGGGTACAACTTGATGCTTCTGCTTGCTAAAACCGATAATCATAAAAGCTAACATTGTTTAAACCGTGTCGACCTTTGAGCCTCATTAACCCTGTGATATACTTGCTAAGTATGAGGAGTACTTACGCTTGCTTTATTTTGAATTTTGGAAAATCCTGGATGGGTAACAGATGGGTATATGAGTACTTCCCTGAGGACTACTAGGCGTGCTGTCAACCAGTCAACCTTTCCCTGTGGAGTGGAAGCCCGTGAAGACTAGCAATCTCTATATCGATGTGTTCAGACTATGTTTATTGTATTGACTTAACTATCGTGATGTAACAGAGACTGTGATGATACTATATGTAATTTGTGGCTTATGTGTGAGATTGATCTCTGGGCACACATAAGTTTATGCATTTAATTTTATCCTTGAAATTGGGTGTGACACTGGCCCATCTTTCTCTAGCGGTTCCCTAAGGTGGTGTGGAGGTTGGTTCAACCTGTCATTAATGCTCCTCGCCCCTGGAACTGACCTCAAGCCCATATAAAAGAAGGGGGAGGCCGCCCACACAACACACCACACCACACCACACCACATCTCTCACACTTGTACTCTCAAATGCTCCTCTCCACTTTTACTTTATCCTTTATAGTAGTAGAGGAGCAAGGCTCATCTTGTAAGAGAAGGAGAACATCTAGGCTAGTTCTTGGTATGAATACTATTCTTTCCATTATGTTCTTCCTCTCTTTTTATCAATATAGCAATGTTCTAAAATTAGAGTATAGTTCCTGTCATATGATCTTGTTATGCGAACTAGATGATAGTTTATGTGATTTGATCATAAAACATAGGACTTCTAGTTCATATGCCCTGTTCATGATATGCTTGCTAGTTCATAGTGTTCTTATCATGTTCTTAGCATATAGAACTCTGTTCTTAATCATTCATACATTTAGATGATTAGGAATAGAGTGTGTGGGGGATGGTGGTTCATCGCACAACATCCATGTTCTTTACTCATTCTTCCATAGTGTGAGAGACCCGGGGGGACTTGGGTAGTTTTTCTATATGTGGGCATGGTGCTCGGGTACAGGGAAGCCGATAATTGCACTTCATATTCCACGGTTGAGGTGGTAGACGGTAGGTGGTGATAGCCCTATTCATCCCTTGTAATCCCCTACGTTCGGCTATGGTGTAGGAGTCTAAATTGTCACCCATGCTTGACTAGCAGACCAGGGCCCGGTGGTCTTCCGATCCATCTCATGCACAACTTTATCTCTAACTCATGTATTTGTATGACTAACTATATTCTAGATATTAGCTGTATTAGGATCATTGCTCCCGTAGGATATTTCTTATTCTTTTATTCTTTATGCTGTCACCACCTTCCCTGCTTGAGAGTCATTTATCTGTGTGTGTGTCCACTATCATGAAAACTATTATTGTTTACCCCTGCTATGAACATTGATCTATCTTTCATACAAAGTATAGTATCCATGATTATGGTTTATACTAAAGTCTACACTAGCCTTTCTTTGGGAAAATATAAATACGACACCTAGGAATACTACGGGTTGAAATGCTACAATGGTATTTTCGTGCGCTTGCGGATTCACTTCCATAACTGCAATGAATTACCGTATCACCACTCTCTCTGTTGTAGTCAGGAATATAGTTTTAGCACTAGTGCTAAGGAATGCTGAAAGTGCGCCGTAAAGCATCTCTATGGCACTAGCCGCTAAGGCCATAATCCTCGTGTTACTGGAGATATAACTCTCTTGATAGGGGTAAGATTAGTCTTGGTGTGCCACAGTGCCCATGCCAGGCTATTCTGAAACTATCACTAGAGGTGTATCGCTAGTAGCAGTAGAGAGAATAATTGGTGAGGCATAACTTGATAGCATGGCCAGGCCTCAAGCCTAGTTATATGATACTAAGGAATGCCAACAAGCATTTCTAGCACCATTGCCGGGGATAGATTCTATCTCTATTCTCAGTGATGACGTTAAGAAATGTCAACACCCTTGCGCATGAGGCCTTTAGCGAAGCCGCCCCCAGGCTTGGGCACGCCCACTACCATGTAGCTACGACTAGTGATCAAACCGCTAGTGATGGAGAGAGATGCTCCCGTAGGCGGTACAACTGATACGTTCCTAGCCTCCCTAGGATAACTCGGTTCGGCCTCCATTACTGTCGTCTTTTTCAGCCCTAGGACACCAGTAGTTGGCCGCTTGGCCATCCTGTCCATCTTCACGCCAAGTCTCTTGGTGATCCTTGTTCAGGCGGTGCCTGATCCTCCCTTGGCTGGTCCGCTCCTGGTGCTAGCCATGCTACTAGCATTGCTAGCCGGTGGCATGTTGGCTAGTGGTGTTGCTACGATCGCCTCTGCCTCCTCCCACACGAACGAAGTCTCCGGTGGCACGTATGCTGGACCTTGCACAGTCTCTAAGCTCAAATCCAAATAGGTGGCTTGGTAGAGGGCAAGAGCATGTTTGTAGGCCATGGTTGACGGGGGAGAGGTACAAGCTCAAGTATGGGTGTGAGAAGAAAAACTGCTTGAGCTTGTGTGGAGAGAAAGATAGGCCTAGGGTTCCTTTTATAGTCATTCTGGACATGCAATGGCCGAGCACCGCCATGGACACTATTACTCAGGTTATCAAAGTTGAATGGGCGAAAATTGGGGGCGAGAGGGGCCAGGCGCGGTGCGGCACGACCCTCCTCGACGCCCTTTTGGCTAGATACAGAATTAAACATCTGATTTTCAAGATTTCTTCATGTTGAAGGCCGAGGTGGACAAGATATGCTCATTTTCATGCATTTTGAAAATTATTTTTGATTATATGTTTTCACAAGATTAAATAATAAGTATGGAAAACACTTGTGAGCATGGATGATTAGGAAAACGACATGCTTAAATTGGTGAGGGCATTTTGGTAATTGAAATGTTTAGGAAAATTAAGCTATCATTTTTATATTTACTCTAAATTTTATTTTAGCATTAGTTTTTATTATTTTTAGACAAAATGTTATAATGAAGCGATTAAATCTATTCTGTCTATTTCTTGATTATCATCAGGAGAAAAATTTTTAGACATTGGCCATTAACTTTAAAAATGTTACCGTCATCATCCTGAATAGTGATTGCACTACAAGAGAAACCCCCATTTTGCAACGGATACATAGCAACATATAATTTATTCACTGCAAAGTATAGGTTAGTCGTCCGTGCCCGCCACCAAATAATTCTCCGGCCGTGCCTTCTAAAAAATCAAATGTTAATTAATGTTAATTACATAAATAAAAACAATAGCTTTTACGGTTCGAACCATGAACCTCCAACAAGTCCAAACAGTGTTACCCAATAACCAGCTGATCAATTAATCTTATGTGCTGTCCACCTCACAAATACCTTTACAAATGAGGTTACAAAGCATATAACGACCTGATACCCCTTACCTATCCAGTACGTTAGAATAATATTATTAGAGGACCATAAATAATTTCAAATAAAAAAAGGCAAAAGAAGAATTTAATCCGCCATTACACTATTGTGGGGATTTGAACCTGTGAGGTCGGCCTTGCATGCTTTCTCCTCTACCACTCCACTCTCTTATTATTACTTATGTCAAATATTGGTTTTGGGTCTCCACATATTATACTGAACCAAGTTTAAATTAAGTGTTTGATGCTTTAAATGAACTCAAATAAAAAAAGTTGTCAACTACAATGTTGTATAATTTTTTCAAGATCTACAACTTTTATTTTGGTTATTTCTCTATCTGAGATTGTTTGATCTCGAGGACATTTGAAAATTTCAAAAATCAAATTTGATAAATTCAAACAAAGTTTTCTATGAAAAAATAAATTCAAATGAAAACATTGTCAACTATAATATTATATAACTTTTTCGAGATCGACAACTTTTATTTTGGTCGTCTTTTTATGTGACTTTATTTTATCAGCTCAAAATTTGAATTTAAAAATTGACTACTTCAAACAATATTTTAAAAAATATAAATGATTTTAGCTAAAAAAGTCTTGAATAGCAAAGTTATATAACTTCGTTAACATCTACAACTTTTATTTTGGTTAATTTTTATTCGACAAGCTAATTGTAATCTTATTCATAAATCTTACATATCTCCCACATAGTTTTCTAAAATATAAAGAGATACGTAAAATTTATAAATATTGTTACTATCACTTTGTTAGATGGAGAAATGATTAAAATAAAAGTTATAGATCTTAATCAGTTATATAACTTTTATGTTTTTGATTTTTTCAGCTAAAATTATTTAATGCTTCAAAATGTTGTTTCAAATTACTTTGTTTTTAAATTCAAGTTTTCAATTGATAAACCAAAGTCGTATGAAAAGATGATAAAAAAATAATAAATATAACAACACATTGAGTTGATACAAATGCTTTTAGAAATTTTTAGAAAAAATTATCAGATTTAGAGTCAGTATAAGTGAGAAAGACTAGTTACAAGTTTTAACAAAAGATTCAAAATAGAAATCAGAGTTCTTTAATAATTTTAAAGTTAAAGTTCATACTGAATTTCATTTAATTTGTCAAGGCCCATGAAATACTTGGGTTGGATCGAGCTGTTTTGGAGTGAGTTAGGCTGAATTTGTCGGGTTAAGTGACTCCTAATCTCGCTTAAAAATGCAAATTTTAATTTTAGTTATCAAGAATGTACAAGGAAAATACCTATACATATTAACTATTTTTTGCTTTCTTAACTATCTCGTGTAAATGCTAACACTAATTCAATATAAATTTAAATATAAATTTAACGTAATCTACTTTTTTTGTCTGGCTCCCGCCATTCTTTCCTCTATATTTTTATTCGCTCCCGCGGTTCTTTATAATTTTTTTGCCTCCCGCGATCTTTCCCTCCTTATTCTTTGTTTCGTAGTAACTTCTTTTTCTCTCACATCACAATTACCCTTGCTAATTGTTGGAAACTCTCATAGTGGGCCCACTTTTCATAGAGACTATCTACTGAGAGCCGTGTAAAAAACAGCATGACTGCATGAGAACTGCTCGGCCACTAATTGTGGATCTCGTCCACTCTCCATCGAAATCGTGGTTCATTTTCCGTTTTATATCCCATCGCACAACTCCATAACTCCCATCTCCTGCATCTTCCCTACCGCGAACGGGGTGGGCGGCGCCACTACCTGGCGAGGCGCGAAATCATGCGGCGCCACCGTCGCCAGGGCTGGCAGGGTGGGGCGCATGCCGGTCACAACTTCCCAACCACTGCCGGCCACCGTCGCGGCTCACGCGATGGCACCGGCGCGAGCAATAGTTTCACGCGACGGCACTGGCGCTGGCAACAACGTCAACTTTCGTCCCTCCAGCATTCGCTCGGCCTTGGACCTCACTCGAGGATCCACTGGCAACGGCGCCAAGGTTCAATCTCGTTGTTCCCCACGCCTATCCTCCCCAACGCCACCACCCTCCTCACCTGGCGTGACCACTGGGCTCCCTACGACTACGACCTGGTGCCGGCGAGATCCGCTGCCACAAGGTCCAAGAGCCCAAGTTTGACCACCTGCTCTTGAGCAAGCCGCTTCTCTGCTTCCTGGAAAAAAATGTCGCTGTCCATTGTTGTCTTATTTTTATTTCATTCTGTTGTTGCCTTCTTTATCTGGCTCTTCACGGATGCAAAGGTTTTCTGACCTTTTCTTGCCTGTAGACATCGACACACCCTATACCTGCTGAGCTCCAGGATCGCTGGCCACGTCAAGAAGGACATTGAAGGTGAGGTTCTTCTCCTGTTGATATTGACTGCTGCTTGTTTTTACTCTGAACTTTCAGTGAACTAAACGCCTATATCTTTTCGCATTTGTCATCTTTTTTTGTGACATTTTCGCATTTGTCATCATTAACTCTAGATTACATGGTTGAGAAGCCAGGTATTGATGAGAGAAAAATCAAAAACCTGGGCAGCCTGCAGTACTAGAACTACGGTTACACAATGACTGGCTTCATTAGGGTGCGTATATTGCAGCTTATTGAATTGTTTGATTTCTCTATAAGTAATCAGTGAACTAAAAAAGTCCTATCTTTTTCCCATTCCTTTGGATCTCCCAGGCATGTGTGCTTTTACAACATTGGGTTTTTATTTGTTGGCCTTCTGAAGAATGGGATACTAATTAGGTAAGATTTGTAAGTGTTTATATTGCTGCTGCTTCCATGCTTGTGAGGCGCTGGCCATGCTATGCTACTTGTACTATTCTGATATTTTTTGTAATTAATCCATGTTAGCTTCAAATATTACTTCAATTTATGCAGTACACGTGTTCACAATATTTTTGCTGAGATGTCTATCGATGTGAATATTTTGAGGAATAGTTCAAGATTGTTTTACTCCATTCCCTGTTTCATTTTGTGCTAGAAAGTAGTTGGTGAACAATTTTTACTTCATTAACCATGTTGTGCAGCAGGCATGGCAAGAAGTAGAAGAAAGCTCATAATTCAAAGCCATGATGAATATATGTCAGCCATGTACAAAAGACTAAGGCGTTCAAAATACGGCGTTCAAAATACTAAGGCATCTAAACTTCATTCTAGTGCTAGAGGAGATCAGATAGATAGTGGTGGTGATATTAAAGTTAATTTCCATGGTAATTACTACCTACTTTAAATTATTATTATTAATAGAAAGTGTTATTATCTAAAGTTTTTATCATTAAATATATTGTTGTTGCAATTTAACTCTGCATAGATGAAATTGAGGACACATGAAAGTGTGGTGGCAATATACAAAACAAAAGAAATTTGATTGAACAACTAAACTATACAATGGTATAGTTGAATTGGCAATTATCCATATATAATTGTGTAGGAACATTAACTTAGCACAGCAAATTTGTCAACTGCCAATTCAATGATCGTATGATTGTTTAGTTTCTTTTGCAACATAGCGTGGCCTATTATTGTGTACTTATTTTTTCAGACTTATATGTGAACTTAGCTGTCACCAAAGTACGTATTCTTGCCACCCAAAAAGATTTTATTTCTCCTAAGTGTCATATTAAAGTAATATAACTTTCATATACAGGTTGAGAAGATAAATTGATGATCACGTCTGTGGAGTGCTACAGTAAACTGAATGAAGGAGAAAGGAGATAGTAAACTGAATGAAGGAGAAAGAAGGGCTGCCGTCATGTAGGAGGGATGGAGCTCTTTATGTTCTATATTTTACTTCCATAGAAACTTCTACGCCGAACCAAAAATGTATCATGAATTATGTGGATCTTTATATTATATTTGGCTGAATGTGCTTATTTTCTATGTGCGTCAGATGATCTTGCATTTATTGTTAAATTGTACAGCATTATCTCTATATATTTGTCTCAAAAATTATATAATTATGTTATTAATGATTGAACAGTTTATTCCTTCCAACACATATAAGTGTTGCAATAAACTAAATCTTTATGTTGCTAGAAACCATAGAGATCCATCGTCCATGGTCTGTACAAACACATATAAGTGTTGCCATAACCCACCATTATGCGTTGCAACTTTGCAACGGTTTTGGTATGGGTTACCAACACATAAATAAGTGTTGCAGTAGATCCTTGCAACGCCACTTTAAGCAACGCATATAAGATGCGTTGGTATAGACCCTGCCAACGCATATATAGACTTCTAGCAACGTATATTTGTGTTGCAAAAGAGGGTGTCATTTTGTAGTGTTGCCCCATGTGATGAAGTGTTGATATCGGTGTATGGGCCTTTCTATTTGCTGCGTAATTTTCCTTCACCGAATAATTTTACCTTTGAGTTAAAAAATTTTTTAGACATTGGCCATTAACTTTAAAAATGTTACCGTCATCATCCTAAATAGTGATTGCCCCATGTGATGAAGTGTTGATAACGGTGTATGGGCCTTTCTATTTGCTGCGTAATTTTCCTTCACCGAATAATTTTACCTTTGAGTTAAATAGCAACACTTTGTCACCTTGCTTGAACTCTTTAGGCTTGATCCGATGGTCGTGCCATCTCTTGGTTCACTCTTTGTATATTCTGGCATTGTGATAGGCCTTCTCCCGCCACTCTTCTGGCTCGGCTATTTATTTTTGTCTGTTTTTGCCTGCTAACTTGACATCCATATTCCAACTCTTGATTGCCCAGTAAGCTCGATGCTCAAGCTCTACTGGTAGGTGGCAGGTTTTTCCATAAACGAGCTGAAACGGAGACATGCCAATAGGGGTTTTATATGCTGTCCGGTATGCCCAAAGTGCATCCGGTAGTTTGTTCTTCCATCCCTTCCCCATCTCATTGATAGTCTTTTGTAGGATGTTTTTGATCTACTTATTGGATGTCTCGGCCTGACCACTGGTCTGTGAATGGTAGGGTATTGCAATGTTGTGTTTGGCGCCAAGCTCTTTCAGTAAGTTTCAAAATGTTCGGTCAATGAAGTGTGATCCCCATCACTTATGACCATCCGTGGTGTTCCAAATCGGGGGAAGATTACTTCACGAAACATTTTTCTTGTATGCTTGGCATCTCTTGCTTTGCTTGCCATTGCCTCTACCCATTTGGAGATATAGTCAATAGCCATAAGAATGTACTTACAATCATAGGATTTTTGGAATGGTCCCACGAAATCAATGCCCCACACATCAAATATTTCTATTTGAAGGTTATAGTGTAGGGGCATTGCGTTGCGAGATGTGATGTTGCCTTGAAACTGACACATTCGGCATCTTTGGATGAATTTCCTGGTGTCCTCATACATCATCGGCTAGAAGAATCCACATTGCCAAATTTTGGCTTGTGTGTGGAAAACTCCATAATGACCACCGTATGGTGCTGCATGGCATTTCTCAATGATTTGCATCCCCTCGGCTGTTGGTATGCACCTTCTCAACAGTCCATCAGCACTGACTCAATACAGGTACGGCTCATCCCACAGGTGTGGTCTGCTCTCCACTTGTAGCTTTCTTCTTTTCTCTCCTGGTGGTACATAGCCGGTGACCATGTGACTATGTTTGCGTACCATGGGTTGATGTCTATAACTTTGAGCAGCATGTCGTCGCATAGGAAGTCATTTATTGGTAGTTCCTACATGTTAGTGACTTGCATACGCGACAAGTGATCGGCAACGGTATTCTCTACTCTCTTTTTATCCTTTATTTCTAAATCAAATTCTTGGAGTAAAAGAATCCACCTTATTAGCCTAGATTCGCTCCATGCTGAAACTGAGGCCTGTCATGAGAGGGATGGGAGGAATCCCTTGCTCACTCACAATATACATACAAAGCTGACGGTAGGAAGGAATAAACAATAGATAAACTCTACAAGGTTGTAAATAAACTAAGAGTTGCATTATTAAAATAAACAGGAGTTGGTAAAGCTATGTAAGCAAAATACATACCCCACTGCCACCACCACATACACACAAATATATATATTAAACCATGAACATCCGTCACCCATTAAGTTGCACGCAAGGAGTTTCACATGGCAGTTTCGTTCCAAATTGTTGACAAAGTTGATGGGCCACGAAAATTATAACACTTACTCCGTCCCAAAATAATTAGTTTTTCTAACTCAAATTATTTCATGTTTAATCCACATCATAGAAAAGATTACCAAGATCTATGATACTAAAATACTATAGTGTGAATATATATTTTATGATTTGTCCAAGATACTAATTTGCCTGCTTAAATATTCATGTTTTACAAAAAAAAATTGGCCAGACAAAAGATAATTTGACCTAGGGCACCCTACAACAAAAATAAACATCATACCAGTTCTAAAACCATCAGTACTGCCGGTTCTTCATACAGGCGATGTGTCATCAACAATGATGTATGGAGATACCACTGCAGGTTTCCATAAACAATAAAGAATGAAAGAAAAGTTTTATCAGCCGCTGCTGCTCTGCCATCGCAGTGTCTACTAGAGAGAGAGAAGGGAAGGGGTTGGCTGCGGACACAAGTGCTGCAGTTAATCACTTTTGATTTTGTTTTCAGGTCTAGTGGATTTTGTTTTAGGTCCAGTGGGCAAACAATGATGGGTGGAGTTAAAATTCTGTAGTGATGCTATCACTGCCAGATATAACCAATAACTAGAGGTGATAATGGGTTTTCATTGTCATTTAATGTATAAATGGAGGTGATAATGTATTATGAGTACTAGTTTCGATCCAAACCAACAGCGATGTCAGTTTCAATATCACCGCTAGCGATGTAGACGTCAGTGACAGTAACTAAATGTTTCGGATGAGCAAATCTGGTTTTTTTGTGTCATACTCCTGTGCCTAACTTATAATTCACTTTAATAACTTTGTCTAAATTAAACTTCTCATATTTTATTCCGTTTAATAATAAAATGCTCGACAATCATATACAACAAGCGAGATTTATATTCAGATGATTATGTATCACTCAAGTTTACATGGCAGCCAACCTCTCCAATGAAACAATACTTGAAGACCAAAACCAAGTCGTCAGCAATTATTTCCTTTGCAGTTTTATTAGTTTATTATACGTGGTTTCTGGCACTCAAACTAATTCAATCTAATCTGGTAGTGATTTCACAATGATCTATATAGGAACTCATACATAGCTAGAGCACACCCCTAGCTAGAGTAACATAAGCTCGTGGCACTTAATTTCTGTAGTTAAAGATTACGCCGACTGAATTTCTACAGGGCATGAACTTAAGTTGGGTACCATAAGCCTGCGGAGGTCTTGAAGAAAGGTAATGTATTACTCCATCCATTCCAAATTATATATAGATATCACATATGTCTAGATACATAGCAAAATCTATTTACCAAAAAAAGTCAAAGCAGCTTATAATTTGGACAGGAGGCAGTATTATTGAGGAATGGTATCTGTATCATTTATTTCTTCTCTGAGTTAAATATGAAAAAAGAAGTCATAACCTTTTTCATATGAACTTGGTTGAAACAAACTTTATATTACAACTGTGGCTCTCGATACAATTTACAATTTTGTAGTTCAAAATTTTTTTTATTTCAAACTCTTTAGAGTCCCAAAATATTATTTGAACTTCACGGATTTTGAAAATTAAAATTTTCAAACAACCGCCGATGTTAACATTATCTATCTCAAAGTTGTAGTCCTCAGAAGTTTTTGATTTGTAAATTTTTAGAATCCCAAATATGTAACATAAGTTCATAGGTTTTGAAATTCCAAATTTTAGAATACTTAAAGGACCTTAAATGTTCTCATAGTTAAGACCAAAATTGTGGTGACAAACCTAATCTACATTTTTCTGTTGATAAGTTTTTTAGCTGAAGTTATTTAGTATCACAAGCATTTATTCTGAATTCATGTTTCTTGAGATTTAAATTTTTGAATTTTTCAATCAATTTGGGATGAAGACACATCCTATATCAAAGTTGTAGTCCTTGACAAGATTTAAAAAAATTAATTGAAACTTTTTTAATTTTAGTTCATTTAGTAGTCTATTATTCAATCCAAGATTACGGTTTGCTCCGTACGCAAAGATAGAATCTGTATATACTCAAAAATAATTTGGTGGTGTAGTGTAAAGTCGTATAAGTGTTGAGATATAGGTCACGAGCTTGAGTCGTAGGAACGACATAATTTTTTGGGGGCATCTAAGGTGCTTACCTATGTTAATAGGCCTCCGTAAATCAATATCAACCATCTCTGCTCCTGGAGTCCGAGATGAACTCCAATTTAATATCAATTGGGTCCCCATCTTGGTCTGGACACTCCATGCTTGCCTTCTAAGGCAATCGCCAAGTGGAGGTTTGACGCTCCACACTTGCCTTCCAACGTGGACGCCAAGGGGAGGTTGTCCTTAGTTATCTTTTTGGTGTACTCTAACTTGGTCGATGATCCCATGAGTGAATGTCAAGCTTAAGACGATGTTGTAGCGCATGGTAGAAACAACAGATTATCATGATGATTTGAAGGTCTTTCTGATGCACTATTGATGTGAGACTATATGCATTTGAAATCTTGTCAAATAGCTTTTCCATCATGTACTCAAGGACCTCAATTGCACTTAGGATGCACGAGTTATGGTCTTTCCACTCTCCATGATTGATCTTATGCATAGTGTTCATCATTGTTCCTAAGCATACTGAATCAACAACATTAGGTAGCTTCAAATTCTTATTTATATCGTTAAGCAAATATATATACGAACAAGCTCACATTGTCTTTAACTTTCACAGCCATAACCATGTATGTCATATCGTCGTCAGTCCACATAGTAGCGCTAGGATCCATTTGCCTTAGTTTATCCTCAATATTGTTCATGAGGTTGGCATAGTAGTGGCATTAATACAAATTTCTTTAATTTTTTTCATGCAACTTGTAAGGAGAAGCTACTGACTAAAGTCAACATTTTTTTTTTTTTGTAGAACATCAGTCGAATCCATGTCTCTTGTAGCAAGTTGTGGATAAAGTATTGTTGTCCTTTTTTGCATTAATGAACTCACTAGTTTGCATCTACGAAGTTGATAGCATGGAAGTCCCCTAATTGGAGTGTTTGTAGGCCCACACTGATCTCTACGTCCACAAATACTACATCATTTGTATTGTATTAGATGAAAGGGATGAAGTATTTCTTGTACGTTGTTGCACCTCCAGGCTGAAACTAAGGCTGTCATGAGGGGGACATGAGGGGGATGGGGGGAATCCCTCGCTCACTCAGACTATACGTACAAAGCTGACGGTAGGAAGGAATAAACAATAGACAAACTCTACAAGGCTGTAAATAAACTAAGAGTTGCAGTATTAAAATAAAGAGGAGTTGGTATAGTTATGTAAGCAAAATACATACCCCACAGCCACCACCACGTACACACAAATATATATTTGACCATGAACGTCCGTCACCCATTAAGTTGTACGCAAGGGGTTTCACATGGCAGTTTCATTCCAAATTGTTGACAAAGTTGATGGGCCGCAAAAATTATAATTCTTACTCCGTCCCAAAATAATTAGTTGTTCTAACTCAAATTATTTTAGGTTTCATCCACATCATAGAAAAGATTACCAAGATCTATGATACTAAAATACTATGGTGTGAACATATATTTTATGATTTGTCTAAGATTCTAATTTGACTGCTCAAATATTCATGTTTTTACTCAAAAAATTGGTCAGACTTTAGATAATTCGACCTGGGGCACCCTCCAACAAAAATAAACGTCATGCCAGTTCTAAAGCCACCAATACTGCCGGTTCTTCAAACTGGCGATGTGTCATCAACAATGATGTATGGCGATACCACTGCAGGTTTCCATAAACAAAAAAGAATGAAAGAAAAGTTTTATCAGCCGCTGTTGCTCTGCCATCGCAGTGTCTACTAGAGAGAAAGAAGGGAAGGGGTTGGCTGCGGACACAAGTGCTGGAGTTAATCACTTTTGATTTTGTTTTCAGGTCCAGTGGGCAGACAATGATGGGTGGAGTTAAAATTCTGTAGTGATCCTATCACCGCAAGATATACCCAATAACTAGTGATAATGGGTTTTCATTCACTACCACAAACCTGAATTGCCTTGAGTGCCAAAAACCGCCAAGGATAGGGGTAAAACCGCCAAGGAAATAATCCTTGACCATCAACCGCCAAGCAAATTCACTCAAGAATATGGGATAAGGGAAATTGTTTTCCTTGGCGGTTTTAACACTCAAGAATACTTTTCTTGGAGGCTGGCCGCCAAGGAAATCAGGAGGATACTTAATTTGCCATATAGCCAAGAAAATGTTGCAACCACTAAGGAAAGTAGTTTTCTTGAGGGTCGACAGCCGCCAAGGAAACACTTTGGACCGCCAAGGTAATTGTTGTTTTCCTTGGCTGCTCTTCACCCTCAAGGAAATTATAGCTTTCCTTGACTATCATTAACCGCCAAATTAATTCAGATTTCCTTGAGGGCCAGCCCCCAAGGAAATCCATACTGGCAACAAAAAAAGAATAATTGCAGCAATCCATATACTTTAATATTCCAGTCAAGGATACTCAATTGACACATGATGAACATTTTATTATCAAGCCCAACCATTATATTGACATTAAGACATGCATAAGAATGTTACAAGTGCATTTATCATTCATCCTTACATGAAGTCCATACATCATAACACACAAGTCACTAATAATTTTCAAAGTGGTAGGGGGTATTACTAATTCCTGTATCAAGCCTTCCCACCAAACTTTTGGTCTAAGTCGTACATTTGCTGGTTGCATACCTATACGAAAAAATAGAACAAATAATCGATTACTAAGCACGTATAAAATCAACCACACTAACTTCTGGTCTAAGTCGTACATTTCCAAACTGTACTGTTAGTTGTCCCGTGTAGGGTAGAGGCACGCACTTATCTGATCTTGAACCTTAGGATTAAGCATATCTGGCCATATTCTTTTTTGTGTTGTGAGCAAATCCTGGTAAAGAAAAACAGCAGCCCCCTAAAGAGGAACAAAAGGTGAAGAAAATTATGTATCACAGGATGATATATACCAAGCTATAATCATTTTAAGTAATGTATACTGGTATTGTTTGCTTCTATGAAATAAGAAACATACAAAAGGAAAAAAATAGTACCATTGAGGTCTTTTTTTTAGAATAGTACCATTGAGGTCTAGTGGCTTATTAGAAGAACAAGAATGAAAAAGCAAAATTGATTCTCCCCGGAAACCAACACGCCAGTTCAGACATTTTCTGACCTGATAATAAGTAACATAATTTTTTTGGACAGTTCATAGAAATTGGCAATACAGTTTTGCAAAAATAAGCTTACTAATTCTAGGTATTAATACTTGCAACATTCCAGTTCAACATAGGTGTGGGTCCTCATTAATTAATTAGTAAGCGTGATTCTAAGCAAGGCTTTCAACATGGATATGGTTCAGCAAAAAAAACCTATCAATATATAGTAGTCTAGGTCTTAATACTTGCAAGATTCAATGAGATTCAGGCCTCAATTGTCTAACTACTATACTCAATTAGCAAGATAGAATCCTCAACTTCAAGAATTTGACTTCCTCACAGAGAAAAAAAAAAGCATGCCTAAGAACAGAACCAACAAGCTCTCACCTTGGCTAAGCAGCTATTTCTCCAGGAGTAGTAGTCTTGTTGTGCCCTGCCATGTAGAATAGACCTCATCAGCTTCTGTGTCAAACCTTGCACCACTATGTTTTTCCCAAGTCATAGATTTGGTACCTGCACACCTGCATGAGAAAATGGCGCAGATGAAACAATTGCTGAGGTCTATGGATCTTGAATGGGAATTTTTTCAGTGAATCTAGTCACTACTAGTTTGCCGCAATGGCATATAAAATTCAATTGAGTTCATACAATGTAATGTCATTTGTAAATTGTAAACTTTATTATGTCAGAGTATTACTAATGCCCACCTGGCCAAAGAACATGAAAGTTACATGCCATCCATAGTCACTTGTAGGTGAACATGTACATGGTTTAATACTACCAGTAAACAATTGAATAAAGAAACAAGAAAGATAGTAGTAGGAAGGAGCATCACTCTTTTTACTGAAACATGAATATATTCAGTACGATTATTGGTAGACCCTATAACACTAGAAAGATCCACTCTTATCCAATTGCATTCTGCACTAGAACTGAAATGCTAGTACTAAAAATAAATTGCTCACCTGGCCCTGGCAAATTCATCACCATGTCAACAACATTGGGGAACACCTTTAGAATTCATCACTGGATGTAGAAAATCAAGCTGCAGCTTATTAACATGGGGAACACCTTCAGAATTCATCACTGGATGTAGGAAAGATATTAGTAGATCACACAGATTGGATCACACCCATGAGGGACAAACAAGCATCCATCCTTCAACAAATGGAATCGAATGCACACTCAAAAACGGTGAAGCAAGCAGGGACGAGAAACAAACCCTCGTTGATGCCTCCACTCAGATCTGTGACGGCCGGTGCCTGATCTGCGTCCGACGGACCACCGATTTGCCATCTGTTGTCAGCTCTTCCCGTGGCGAGGTGGTGGCGGAGGGTCACGGCGAGGGCATGCCTGGTGGTGCTTGGGCTGGGGTCGCAAGCGGCGGCACACGGCTGGGTGCCGTCCCAGCCTGCATGGACCACCGGAGGGGCTACCGCCTGCAAGCTCACGCCGCAAGGAGGGTGGTGGGCATCCGCGCCGTCGGAGGGCCGCGCCGCTAGGGGCTCGTCCCGTTGTGCACTGCCGAGGTGCGGAGAGTGATGGCACTAGGGTTTGGAGGGAGCACTATCTTTTGTTCGTGGTTTCGCGTATCTCAGCCATTCAAAGTTGATCAAACGGTGAAATACGAGTATGCTCCGAGATGGTCTGTGATGGGCCGAATCAATGTTGGGCCAAATGCGAAATTGTTGTATTACTGTCTAATAACGATTTATTAATTATTATCAAGTACATAGATAAGATACCGTGTGAATCAAACTAAAGATGTATTTTAAAATCCCAAAATTTCTATACAAGCCACAGCCTATATATATGTTGCTGTGTAGGAATTTTAGAATTTTTCAAATATATTTATTATTTTTTAGTTTAAATAAATTTTGACATACTTATCAATGTAATTCCAAATAGACCTGTATGTGGTTTTTGTTAGATTAAAAAACAATCATAAAAATATATTTTGGATAATGCATCTAATTCAAGTCAATACCTTGGAGTTGGACCAAAAAAAATCATTTGCTTGCGAGGATGATTCATAGTTCTATCTCCAAATTACCAGTAAATAATTATAAGAATATTTAAAATTTATTAGAAAAATCTTCAAAAATATTTAAAATTTATTAGAAAAATCTACAAACTTGCATGACCACATGTTTCTGGTATATAATCTCTATATAAAAAAATCAACTAATTTTAACAAATAAGCAATATACATTGCTAACAAATAGAAACATCTCTTACATAGTTATATGTAACTATTGTGTGAGATATACTCATTTGTGAATAATGTATAGTCCAACTTTATTAATATGGTTTGAAAATTTTATGGCAAGATAATACAACCAAATTACACTAGTACACAAAAGATTTTAGGAGGCACTTGAAATTGAGGCTCGGAGGCGGTTGGGCATGGCGTCCGCCTCGGTTAATAGGTGCTCGCCGAGACCGGGGCTGCCGGCCAGCAACCGCCTCGGTTAATATATTAACCGAGGCGGTCATTCCTAACGCACCCGCCTCGGTTAATTCCAATTAACCGAGGCGGTTGTTGATATAACACAACCGCCTCCTTTAATTGATTAACGGAGGCGGTTGTTCTAACTGTGCCGCCTCCGTTAGTATGTCATTAACAGAGGCGGTTGTTTTATGTTGACCGCCTCGGTTAATGTCCGCTATATAACCAACAGCACATCTTCTTCTTCCCCACGGCTCCTCCTCCATTTTTTGGGTTTTGGACCTCAAAATCCAAAACTGGACCATTTTAGAGAGGGGGAGGTTTTGCCCTTGGATTTGGTGGAGGAGAGCACCGCAAAAGGTTAAATCAAACTCTCCAACTCTCATTTTCCTCTCTTTTTGCTTGATTTTGGTTGTTCTTCTCTAGATCCAAATGGAGGAGAGAGAAAACTAGATCTAGAGCTTGGATTTGCTATTTTAGAGGGGGAAGGGAGGGTTTGCCCTTGGATTGGGTCCTCAAAGTTTAACTCTTGCTCTCCAACTCGTATTTCCTCTCTTTTGTTGCTTGATTAGGTGTGTGTAGTTTCTTCTTTAGATCTAAATGCATGTAGGAGAGACAAAACTAGATCTAAATTCATTTTTGGTGTATTTTTTTGCTTTTTGACTTTGTTGTTCCATGTGAAAGGTCATTTGTTCATCATGGCGGACAGAGATTGGATGTATAAGACACCGCGATTGGCCGATATGTCTTTCCTTGGCCATGTCAAAAAGTTTGTTGCCACAGCGAAGAAGCATCGTCTCAGCTTGGGGCGGGAGCGCAACATTTGTCCGTGTAATAGCTGCAAGAACAACCTTCTCCAGGAAGATAACGTGATGCAATCTCACTTAATCCGTCATGGATTCGTCAAGGATTACACTGTTTGGAAGCATCATGGCGAAGCAGATCCGACTCCCACTAGTGCATCTGGAGGGACCTCTTCGATGACCTCGGAGGTGCCCGCACCGGTCAATGTCGACGGCGAACAACAACCGCCTCCGTCCTCAAGAGCAGCAGGCAGCGAGGGTCCGAATCTGGATTTCATCAGCATTGCTGATATTCTTGACGACATGGAAATTAATGATGGTGCTGGGGATGATGGTGAGCATGTTGATGTTAATGCATTGGCTCCTGATGATGCGGAAGTATTTGAGAATCTTGCTAATCGTATGGACGAAGACGATGTTACGTTTGGGGATCCAAAGTGGCTAGAGAATTTCAAAGAAATGAAGCGGCGGCGATTGATCCGCTGTACAAAGGAGTGTCCAAAGCACTGGACGGTGTTGCGTTTTAACCTTCAGTTACTGATGTTGAAAGCTCGCCATGGCTGGTCCGACACTAGCTTCAACGACCTACTACGTATCCTCGCCGATATGTTTCTAGAGGGTAACAAAGTCCCCGCCAATACGTATCGGGCAAAGAAGTTGATCCGTCCAGTCGCAATGAAGCTTAAAAAGTTTCATGCTTGCCCAAACCACTGTATCTTATATCGGGGCGAGTACGAGAAACTGGAGAGCTGTCCCCACTGTGGCGCGAGTCGGTACAAGAGGAATGCCGGCTGTCATGTGGACGCGAGTGATGAGGGACCTAGCCAGAGAGGGCAGAAGAAGAAGACGACCACAAAGCATATCCCGTCGCATGAGGATCAGGAAGAAGAGGGTTACATGCAAATAAAAAGTCCTGCACTATCAGTGTGGTACCTACCCGTGATCGATCGGCTGCGTGCTCTATTCGGCAATCTAGAGGGTGCGAAGCTCATGACATGGCATGCATCAGAAGAACGCAAGAAGAATGAATGCCAACTGTGGCACTCGTCCGATGCAAAGCAGTGGAAGTGTTTCGACGCCATGTTCCCGAAGGAGTTTGGTGACGAGGCAAGGAACGTTAGGTTCGCACTGAGTACAGATGGGATGAATCCGTTCGGCGACCTGAGCAGCACCCACAGCACATGGCCTGTCATCCTCACCATCTACAACCTGCCTCCCTATCTATGTCGGAAGCGTCGATTCTTTTACTAACCATGATCATTTCAGGGCCTAAGCAGCCAGGCAATGATATTGATGTCTTTTTGGAGCCGTTTATGGAGGACATGAAGATACTTTGGGAAGTTGGGGTCAAGATGATGGATGCGTACCGAAAGGAGACATTCACTCTAAAAGCCATCATCTTTGTTACCATAACTGATTACCCTGGGCTTTTTTCACTTTCAGGCCAGATCAAAGGTAAGTCAGGTTGTGTAGTATGTATTGACGGTACCTGCTACACTTATCTTAAGGGATCCAAAAAGATGGTGTACATGAGGCACAGACGATGGCTTCCCAAGGGCCACAGGTACAGAAAACGAGAGATGAACAAGTACTTCGACAATAATGATGAGCCACAACTTGATGAGCCAAAACAGACGTGTTGGGGAGAAAAGGTGTTTGGCATGGTCAAGGACATGGCGGTAGAGTTCGGAAAGAAGAAAAAAGTAGAAGATGGTACCAAAAAGAGTAGGAAGAGAAAGCGAGATGATGATAAGCACGATGAAGAAGCAAGGGCAGCCGTCCGCTTGCCTTTTAAGAAAAAATCATGTTTCTACAAGAACCTATTGTACTGGAAGCACTTGAATACACCCCATGCCGTGGATTGCATGCACCTAGAGAAGAATGTTTTCGAAAGCGTCATTGGCGTCCTGCTAGACATCAAGACTAAGACGAAGGACGGTCTGAAGTCACGTCAAGATCTTGTGAACATGAACATCAGGGACGAAATTCATCCAACACCTGCGGTGCAGAGTGGAAAAGTAGATCTTCCAGGTGCGAGTTACAACCTCACAATTGATGAGAAGAGGGCCGTGTGCCAGTGGCTTAGGGTTGTGAAGGTTCCAACTGGTTTCTCTTCCAACATCAAGAGTCTGGTCTCCATGAAGGACCTCACACTAATCAGCTTCAACACACATGACTGCCATGTCATGCTCATGGTGTTCCTTCCAATTGTGATCAGGGCGATCGGGCCAGAGTACGTGAAGATGGTAATCACACGTCTTAGTTACTTCTTCAACTTCATCACACAAAAGGTCGTCACTGAAGCTAAGTTGCCAGGCCTCAAACAGTTCATCGCAGAGACTCTATGCCAGCTTGAGATGTGTTTCCCGCCGTCTTTCTTCGATATTATGCCACACCTGATGATGCACATGGTTGATCAGATACAGGAACTTGGGCCTGTCTACCTACATCAGATGTGGACGTATGAGAGGTTCATGTCAACTCTGAACAGATACGTGCATAACCGTGCTTACCCGGAAGGCTCTATGATCGAGGCATACACAACAGAGGAGGCCATTAACTGGTGCACGAAATACATCCGCGATGGAAATGCGATTGGGTTGCCCGTACATCTGCATGAAGGTAGAACCTTGGGGATGGGGTGTACGGGGAGGAAAGTACGCACAGATGTAGGAGAAGAATTGGTGCAAGAAGCTCATCACAACGCACTTAATCAGTTAGTGGTCATGGACAACTGGGTTCGGAAGCACCTGGAAGAGATCCGGGCTGCTGCTGATGGACGATCCGAGGTATGGGTACGTAAACAAAGACGGGATGAAGTTCACGACATGGATCAAACAGCAGGGCATACCGCCTTATGGAGAATCAGATGAAGCGAGGCTTGCGTCTGGTCCGTCCACACAAATCACCTCATGGCAAGGGTATGACATAAATGGCTACAGGTTCCACACGAAAGAGAAGGACAAGAAGAGCGCGTCACAAAACAGTGGGGTTCGATATGAGGGCATTGACGCGGACACTGGAGAGATCAGGAACTACTTTGGGCAAATTGAAGAGATATGGGAACTTGACTATGGCGGTGAACTCCAGATACCGATTTTCCGGTGTCAGTGGGTGAAGCCGAAGGCAGTTGTCGTGGACGAATATGGTCTAACTACAGTTGAGCTTGCAAGTGTTGGCTACAAAGATGATCAGTGGGTACTTGCAGACCGTGTCGCACAGGTAGCCTATTTCACGAAGCCCAAAGAGGCCAAGAAGCATGTTGTTGTGTCAGGAAAGCAAAGGATCGTGGGTGCTGATGGAGTGCAGAATCCCGAACAACACAACCACTATGCTGAGTTCTCGCTCTTTACCGATCATCCAAGAAAGATCAAGCAAGTAGAGAGCCGCTTCAACAAAACCAAGGTCAAGCCTTGGGTCCGCCTCGATGGTGAGAAGAAGACTGTCATAGGATCAGTTGCAGCAAAGTGATTTGTATGCCATGGCGATATTTAATAATGTACTCACTCATTGATTAATGAGAACTTCGATGTAACTAAGTATTGTGTAATGGAACCAAATCAATGTCTCCGTACTCTTCTCATACTTGTACTCCTATGATACTACGACCACCGTACCACTATACTACTACTACTACTACTCTACAACTATACTACTACTCTACAACTATACTGGAAACTACCATATACAACTATACTACTACTCTACAACTATACTACTACTACTACGACTACCGTACACTCTACTACTACTACTATGACTACCCTACCACTATACTACTACTACTACCCGACAAATTAAACAACTTACCAATTAAACATTTACCGTTATTTAAACATTTACCCAGCAATTTATAATATTAGGTTAGGGATTAACCGAGGCGGGCAACTTAAACAAGCCCGCCTCGGTTAATACATTAATGGAGGCGGTCAACCTAACATGACCGCCTCGGTTAATATTAACCGAGGCGGTCAGCGTAAACTGCCCGCCTCCGTTAATAGAGCCTATATATACCCCGCGGTTCCCCTCTTCTTCCTCAGTTCTTCGGGCGTTTTCGAATCGACCCCGAAGGGCTGCAGAAATTTCTCCCCGCCGCCGCCGCCGCCATCCGAGGTCCTCCGCGCCCGCTCGGTCCTCATCCTGCTCCGGTGCGCGCCGCCGCCGCCATCTCCGGTGCTCGGCCGGCTCGGGGCGGAACCCTAGGCCTCATCCTGCTCCGGCTGCTCGGCGCCCGCTTCTTCCTCCTCTCCGAGGTCCTCCACGCCCGCTCGGTCGTCCTCCTCTCCGGTTGCTCGGCCGGACGCCATCTCGGTTGCTCGGCGCCCGCTCAGCGCCCTCCTCTCTCCGTCTGACGTCTTCTTCCTCCACTCCGAGGTCCTCCGCGCCCGCTCAGCGCCACCGCCGGCCGTCCCTTCTTCTGCACGTTCGCGAGCCCGTCCGGCGACCTCCGACCAGTCTCCTCTAAAGGTACCGGCCGTACCTTCCTCTCCTCTCTCTCTCTCTCTGCTCGATCCCTAGATTAATCCCTATCCCTCTCATCTCCTCTCTCTGGTAGAATGCAGTCTCTTGTCTATTGATTGGCTGTGATGTCAAATGCCCCAGCCCCATGAAGCTATTACTTTTTAGCATCCTGAATTATTATCTTTGGTATTTTTCTCAATATGCTGCTAAACTTGGATGGCTTGTACCATAAAAAAGCAACCAGTTTGCAACTTATTGTTGTCATTGCTGTGGCGATGTTGTAGTACAGTAGTAGTAGTATATATATTTATACCCAAATGAACAATCCTACTCAATAGTTCATTTAGAGAGGGAGGGAGGGGGAGTCCATGTTTCTTCTGCGAGTATTGTGTTGATACTGGGGCAAATCTGAGCCATTCAACATGACACTACCAGTTACCAAAAAATAATCCCCTGAGGTGCTTTGGTCTTGCTGCTGTTGCAACTAATATGCTCTTTGAGTCGGTTCATATTTTTTTCTATTTTTTATTTTGCACTCCTCTGTGCTTTTATCTGCTTGTTCTTTTGCATGTCCTGTTGATGCTCTACTGTGATCAAAGGTTATTCTTCTTCACTTGCTTTCCTGCTGGATTTGATCCTAGTACCTGGGTCAATGTTTGTGGGGCAATGATCAATTCCTTTCTTGTTTGGAACTGTTCTTTAGCGGCTGTGATGTCAAATGCCCCAGCCCTATAGGGCTGTTACCTTTTTAGCATCCTGAATTGTTTACCTTTGGTATTTTGCTCAATATACTGCTAAACTTGGATGGCTTGTACCCTATGCAAGCAACCAGTTTGCCTTTGTCATTGCTGTGGCACTGGTGTGGTATATTTGGAGCTGATCCCTGGGATATTCTATTCTGCTGCTGCTTAACTAGGATGGCTTGTACCTTGCTACCTCCATCCCAGTAAAAGAAATGCAATTCTGTCTATGCACATAGACAAGCATTCTTTTTGGGCAGTTGTAGCAACAAGTAACCAGTTATGTGGCCATGAGAGAGAGACAGACAGAGAGAACAAGAGAGATTACATTGTGCTTCTTTTACAAATTGCAGCTGCAATCATGATACTTGTGTTGCTCATATACTACCATGATACTACTACATGATACTTGTGTTGCTCATATAATCAAGTGGGGCTAACTTCCTGTACATCTACTGCTTACAGGATACTTGTGTTTTATATACTGAGCATATGTCTTATGCCAATGATGAGGGTCTTGATATATGCCGATGATGAAATTGTCCAATCCATACATAACATGGATTATGATCTGATGATCAACACTTGTTGAGGAACTTGGCATCATTAGCAACCGCCCTTACTATATCTCCTCTTGATTTGTTATGGTGCCATGATGCTCCAAGTGTATGATCAAATGATGATCGACATGGTTCTGAGGCCCATTTTTAAAAACCTTTCACTCCCAACTATTATTCTCTGTCTACTTCTCTGTCTATTACTACTACTACTACTGTGTACTACTACTTCCTACTACTCATTGTCTTGTACACGTACTATATGCTGGGGCAGTGGCATTAATTGTCAATGATGTATTCCTTTATATATGTGCTGAGGACATGGCTATGATGATGAAATATAATGTCCCCATACTTGTGAGCTGCTAACCTTGGATGGCTTGTATACCATATAGAAGCAACCAGTTTAGTAGCGATGTGATTACAATGGGGCATTTTTGAGCCAAATGTGTACCTTTTTTTAAAGCTCTTTTGTAATTTTCTACTATTTTGTACTCTTTTGTTCTCAATTCTTTTGTACTCACAATGTAAATGAGAAATAGAATGTACTCTTGTGTTCAAATGAATATAATTCATGATTCCTTCAAATATGTTGTGTCATTTACATACTAACTACTACTACTACTAACTACTAACTACTAACTACTAATTACTACTAACTACTACTACTACTAACTACTAACTACTAACTACTAATTACTACTAACTATATATACACCAGTAGTGCCCCCTACTACTTACTGCTACGTACTCTTGTGTTGAAATCAATATAACTCATGCTTCCTTCAAATATGTGTGTACTACCATACTAACTAGTAACGACTAACTACTGCTTACTACTATGTACTACCATTGTGGATGTTGCCTTTTTCTTCTCAAACTTGTTGCATTTAACTCATCTCCTGCTTACTCTTCTACATAGTTGTCCATGGCTGAATTAAACGAGGAATGGTGTTCCCCAACTCCGCATGAGAGCTCTGAAGGCTCATCTTCATCGGATGAAAGCGATGCAGAGTACGAGGAGGAGGTGCCAACACCTCCGCCAGAGAAGAAGGAGCGTACGGAGGAAGAGAAAGATCCGACCTATACGCCAACTGAGGAGGGGCCTTCAACGAGAGGTTCTCGTACCCCAGCATGAGACCCAGAAGCTGAGGGGCACGTATGTATATAACTAACGCAACATCAGTACCTATTGCTCAGGGGCCGTTTAATCTGATTTAATCTCCTTGATAAGTACCAACGGTGCCTTTGTGTTTGGAGTTCCAATCGGAGGGAGAAGAAGAGGGGCATGCATCCGGTCCCACCCCGAGCTCCAGTAGCAAGAGTGGCAGCAAGTCTAGGTTGAAGAGAGGCCAACACGGAAGGCACCTGGTGCAATCTCATAAGAAGGTGCACGCCATACATAGCGTAGGGCCACAGGGAGAGCCATTGGAGCCAAAAGGTGTTATCGGACGCTTTAGCAACCAGTGCTCCCGTATAGTTAGGGAGCATGTGGCGATCACATACTTCGATTGGAAGAAAGTGCCAAAAGACCTCAAGGGTGCCGTGTGGGGAGAAATACAGAGGCGGTTCACTTATCCTCCGGGAGTTGACATGGAGAAATGCGAGGAGCATGCTCGCACATTCTTTGGCAAGGCCCTTCGCAATTTGAGGTACAAGCTCAACAAGAACTATGTCAAGGAAGGGAAGACACCTTTCAAAGACTACAGCTTCATCACCAAAGAGGTTTGGGCTGAGTTTGCTAACAAAGTTAATGAAGAAGGAAGACAGAACAAGTCTGAGAAGTACTCGGAGCTCGCAAAGAGGAACACGCACCCCCACCACTTAGGTATGACAGGGTACGTCGCTAAGAGGAAGATGTGGCCGGAGGAAGAGGCTCAAGCATTTCGGCTGCCAAGGCGGGAGAATCCATTAGAAGGAGTTGAGGAAAGAGCACGTGACTTCTTCTATGCCCCGGCCAAAAAAAAAGATAAAGGAGGGCGGGGACGGTACAATGAGCCCCTGCATGAGGAGGCGGAGAAGGCTTTGCTCGCGATCCACGCGGCCAAGCAACAAGGCGTTTTCCAACCTCGCAGGGAGCACGACGAGTTGACCGAGGCGCTCGGAAACCCCGAGCATCGTGGCCGCGTCCGGGGCGTCTCCTCAAGGAAGAGCTGGAAGACTATGGACTCATGGCAATCTGACGCTAGCTCTCCCCGCATGAGGTAGAGGTATAAGGAAGGGCTCATCCAGAAAGGGAGAGATGAGGCAGTGCAAGATATGATCATGGGCAAGATACAAGATGCATTCACAAGCACTGACCCCAAGATGGTAGAGTTGAGGACGCAGATGTTTCGTCAGGCTGGCATGTTGCCACAACAGAGTCAAGCCACCGTCGAACAGGGCCACATGGTGCCGGGTACCTCACAACAGCAAAGCTACCCTGTCGATGAGATAAAGGAGCCAGTGATGTGCAAGCTCCAGGTGCCCTTTGGCCGGACAGGGAAGACTAAGAAGGTTGTGGCAGAAGGCGAGGTTAAGCCACCAAACAATGAAGCTAGGTACAATGGCAAGCCGCTCCCACCCGACTACGCCTTGGTTCTTGTGTCATACACTAAAGATGACTTTGGCGACCATGAACTTGATTTTCCAACTGAAATTGGTGGGACAAGGCTTGGTGATGCACTGGGCGAGTTCGCGATATGGAACAAAGCAGATATCGACCTGAATATGCCGACTCCATCGTTAGGGCCGTCATCATCTCCCCCCGGCGGCGGCCCAAGTGATGACGACGACGACGACGGCAATGACAGTGCTGGCGGCGGCCAAGGCGGCAGCAGTCCACGACGGAGCCCGTCTCCCAACAAAAGCAACCCACAAGGAGGTCCCTCCGGCCATGAAACACCGCCTCCTGGCGGCCAAGATGGGAGCAAAGAGTGTCCTCCTACACCGAAGAAGCCAAGAGACGAAGAGGGGGGGCAGGGTGCCATAGAGTGTCCTCCTGCACCGGAGAGGGCAATACTTGATGACTGCCCGTCAAATAATCCCTTGGAGGCTTAGGCGGCGTACAAAATAGCGGAGTCAGGCAAGTATACTTTCTCAACGACGTTCAAAAGGTACATATGCTACTAACAAACCAGATATGGCTAATAAACTCTTTTGTATTATGCTAACGTAGTTATTCGTTCATCTCAAATACAGGCCACCAAGCCCGCTGTCACTTCTGCCCTTGACTCCAGACTGCCCCGACCACTTCGAGAATGGTAAGTTCATGTTGCCTTTGGGCCAGCTCGTCGAGGATGAGGCGTGGGAGGTTCGGAGGTGGCATACGTGGTATATGCATACATCAAGTTAGGCATGAAAGACTTCATTGTGCGGGTCCCAAAGGAGTACTTTCATTTGGATGAGGATTGCTATTTCACCCTCGACTTCCACGACATGCATAGGATCTTTGCGGGCGCAAGGACCTCGGCGTTGCACAAGTCACCCTTTTTGCGATGTAAGTGTATGAAAAGCGTTTCATTGCTCTAGCTATGTTCTTTGGATCAAAGTACGCAATGTGATCACGACAACACTTGTGCTTCCAGGATGCAAGCATATATATGCAAGGAAATAGGGGAGGACATTATCTACCTATCTCCAATGCATATTACCCAGAGAGCCATTATTGGCTATGATGTACCGCACACCGATCCGCAGTTGGCGAGCCTGACCGGGATGGAACGGGTCAGCACGGACAAGGCTTCAAGGTGAGATCAAGTTTAGAAAGGGACAGTATATCCTTCAAGCCATGAAGAAGGTCCCGGAATATGGGTGTATCCTTGCCGCTCACCACTTCGGGTAATAAGTTTAAATGATAGTTGCAATACCTATTGGGTTCACTACAACTTTTATTTCATGATTCGATATCTAAATTGATTCAATGTTGTAGCTTGGGCGTCATGGACCACTGGGTTGTATTCATAATCTACCCTGAGGATGGAAAGGCAGTCATATTCGACTCCTTGCGGAAGACGAACAAGAAGGCGTACGCGGATTTTGAAGAGTGCCTTCGATAGTAAGTGATGACACATATTCGTTTATATACTTATAAGTAAGTATCGGCTTAGTTGTTGACAGTAGTGATTCTTTTATATATAGCTATAGAAAGTACTACGAAGACCCTGACACCTTCGATCGAAGGTCTGAGAAGAAGAAGGCGAAGTATAGACACGTACTGAAAGTGAGGCGAGAGTTCCCGGTAAATGTCCTAAAACTTATGTCTTGCGACATCGTTCATGCTCTGTATATGTACTAACTATAGGTATTATGTGGTGTGTATATATCGTGCATGCAAGGCGCCAAACAACCCTGAAGGCAGTATTCTATGTGGATACTACGCTTGTGAGTACCTCGGGGCTGCTAGCACAAAGGAGTGACAGCTATCGGCAGCTCAAGAAATCACTTGGATGGTGGAAAAGGTGTAGGGTGCTGGACAACGCAAACATCAGACAAACAGTCTCCGACATCTGTAAGTTTGTAATGGACCAATGTTGTCATGTGGGCGGTCAATTCTTCTACCAGGAGAGCGAGTAGGGGGTCTCAGGGAAAAGTACGAGAGGCTACGCAAGCTGGAGGACACAAGCTGAATATGCACGATTACGTGTTGCCAGACATCTTCGATTAGATACTATAGCATCTTAGCTTCTCGATCATGAAATTTGTATTTTGTGAGAACTCTTGTGTTGAATGTTGGGAACGACAAATGAATGGATGTAATTTATGTGTTTATCCTTTATCTACGTGTATTCATTGTTGGTACATGTTTTAATTCGAATTTCAAATTCATTTTTAAATCAATTTAAAATATTCAAAGAAAATCTTTTTTTTTAATTCTACCAAGCATTAACCGAGGCGGTCAATTAAAAAGAACCGCCTCCGTTAACTAAATTTACTGTGGCGGTTGTGTATTAGAGACCGCCTCGGTTAATGGTGTTTACCGAGGCGGTTATCTTAACCAGCCCGCCTCGGTTAATACTATTGCCGGAGGCGGTTTCCCAACCGCCTCGGTTAAGACCTGGATTAACCGTGACCTATGCTCCGAGGCGGTTGGAAAAACCGCCTCCGTTAAGCCATTTTGCCCGCCTCCATTAAGATTACAGTAGTAGTGTTATGATCTCATGCCAAATTTCAAGATTTTTAGACACCTTTAAGGTATTATTGTTTTTTCTTAGTCAGAGTCACCAAAATACATATAAGCATTTTCTTGGGCGCCAACCTTCAAGGAAATTTAATAACCCCCAAGGAAATAGGTATTTTCCTTGGCGGTTAAGAATAACAGTCAAGGAAATTACTATTTCCTTGACTGTTTACAATTACACTCAAGGAAATAAGTCATTTCCTTGGAGGTCACTAGAAACCGCCAAGAAAACACCCATATTCCTTGGCGGTTTACTTCAACCTCCAAGAAATGTAGGTTTGCTTGAGTGTAGAGTAGCACCGCCAAGGAAACTACCCTTTCCTTGGCTGTTTGATTTTGCCCCTCAAGGAAATTCTAGACCCTCAAGGTAATTCCAGTTTCCTGTAGTGATTGTCATTTACTGTATAAACAGAGGTGATAATCTATTATGAGTACTAGTTTCGATCCAAACCAACAACGATGTCAGTTTCAAAATCACCGCTAGCGATGTAGACGTCAGTGACAGTCACTTCTGACACCTAAAGAAGGTGATATATTGTGGGATGCGGAGAGTAACTAAATGTTTCGGATGAGCAAATCTGGTTTTTTATATAATAATCCTGTGCCTGATTTATAATTCACTTTAACAACAATGTCTAAATTAAACTTCTCATATTTTTATTTGGTTTAATAAAAAAATGCTCGACAATCATATACAACCAGCCAGATTTATATTAAGGTCATTACGTATCACTCAAATTTTCATGGCAGCCAACCTCTCCAATGAAACAATACTTGAAGACCAAAACCAAGTCGTCAGCAACTATTTCCTTGGCAGTTTTATTAGTTTATTACATGGTTTCTGGCACTCAAAATAATCCAGTATAATCTGGTAGTGGTTTCACATTGATCTATATAGGAACTCATACATAGCTAGAGCACACTCCTAGCTAGAGTAACATAAGCTCGTGGCACTTAATTTCTGTAATTAAAAATTACATGAATTGAATTTCTGCGAGGCATGAACTTAAGTTGGGTAACATATGCCTGCGGAGGTCTCGAAGAAAGGTAATGTATTACTCCATCCTTTCCAAATTATATATAGATATAACATATGTCTAGATACATAGCAAAATCTATTTACCGAAAAAGTCAAAGCAGCTTATAATTTGGACAGACAGGATCCTATTTATCGCGGAAAGTTATCTGTGTCATGTATTTCGGTACTGAGTTTAATATGCAATAAAAATAACTCACAACTTTTTCATATGAACTTGGATGAGACAAAATTTATATTATAATTGTAGCTCTCGATACATTTTACAACCTTGTAGTTCAAAATTTTTTATTTCAGACTGTTTAGAGTCCCAAAATATTATTTGAACTTCACAGATTTTGAAAATTAAAATTTACAAACAACCGCGGATGTTGACATTATCTATCTCAAAGTTGTAGTCCTTAGAAGTTTTTGATTTGTAAACTTTTAGAATCCCAAATATGTATCGCAAGTTCATAGGTTTTGAAAATCCAAATTTTAGAATTCTTAGATGACCTTGAATGTTCCCGTAGTGAAGACCAAAGTTGTAGTGGCTGACCTAATCTAGATTTTTCTGTTGATAAGTTTTTTAGTTAAAGTTATTTAGTATCACAAGCATTTATTTTGAATTCACATTTCTTGAGATTTAAATTTTTGAATTTTTGAAACAATCTGGGTTGAAGACACATCCTATATCAAAGTTGTAGTCCTTGACAGGATTTAAAAAAATTAATTGAAACTTATTTTCAATTTTAGTTCATTTAGCAGTCCAAATATTCAATGCAAGATTACGGTATGCTCTGTACGCAAAGATAGAATCTATATATACTCAAAAATAAAATTAGTGGTGTAGCGTAAAGTCGTATAAGTGTTGAGATATAGGTCGCGAGCCTGAGTCGTAGGAAGGACATAATTTGGGGGCATCTAAGGCATGCTTGCCTACTCCGTAAATCAATAACAACCATCTCTGCTCTTGGAGTCCGAGATGGACTCCTACTCAATATCAATTGGGTCCCCATCTTGGCCTGGACACCCCACGCTTGCCTTCTAAGGCAGTCGCCAAGTGGAGGTCTGACACTCCACACTTGCCTTCCAACGCGGACACCAACGGGAGGTCGTCCTTATTTATCTTTTTGGTGTGCTCTAAATTGGTCCATGATACCAAGGGTGACTGTCAAGCCTAAGATGATGTTGTAGCGCACGGCAGAAACAACAGATTTGTCATGACGATTTGTAGGTCTTTCTGATGCAGTATTGATGTGAGACTATATCCATTTGAAATCTTATCAAATAGGTTTTCCATCATGTACCCAGGGACCTCAATTACACTCAGGATGGAAGAGTTATGGTGTTTCCATGCTCCATGATCGATCTTGTGCATAGTGTTCATCATTGTTCCTAAGCATACTGAAATCAACAACATTAGGTAGCTTCAAATTCTTATTTTTATCGTTAAGCAAATATATGTACGAACAAGCTCACATTGTCTTTAACTGTCATAGCGATAACCTTGGATGTCATATCGTCTTCAGTCCATGTAGTAGCGCTAGGATCCATTTGCTTTAGTTTATCCTCAATATTGTTCATGAGGTTGGCATTTTAGTGGCACTAATATAAATTTCTTTAACTTTTTTCACACAACTTGTATGGAGAAGCTCCCCTGCAGTCTTTTACCGTCAAAAAAAAAAAAACTTGTATGGAGAAGCTACTTGATTAAAGTCAACATATATATATATTTTTTTTGTAGAACATCAGTCGAATCCACGTCTCTTGTAGCAAGTTGTGGAGAAAGTATTGTTGTCCTTTTTGCATTAATGAATTCACTAGGTTGCATCTACGAAGTTGATAGCATGGAAGTCCCCTAATAATTGGAGTGTTTGAAGGCCCACACCGATCTCTATGTCTACAACTACTACATCGTATTACATGAAAGGGCTGAAGTATTTCTTGTACGCTGTTGCACCTCCATGCTGACACTAAGGCCTGTCATGAGAGGGATGGGAGGAATGTCGGCCCCTAATTTTTAGGGTCCACTGTGCATCATATGTCAGTCCCTGGATCAGTAGCTGACACGCACAATTAAACAAGATTGATATCAAAAGGCATACTTTTATTGCTAATAGAAAAACATGATACATGGTTCGCGTTTACATAGCTTGGGCCACTGGCCTTATATATTATATATCAGAGTTCTATGATAGCGGGTCTATACTATCGTGGCTCCATTCCTACAGGCAACTCGGAGTGCGGACAAAACCCTAGCGTATTCCTATATCGTGAACATCATAGTCCTAACGTAGTCCTAGCGTAGCTTCTTCATGTCTTCATGTAGTCATGCGGCTCCGTCTTCACGTATCCTTCGGTGTCCGATCCTCACGTAGCTCCAATGGTTCCATCTTGGTGCATGCTCTCGAACGGCTTCATCCTCGGATATACTCCTGCAGCTTCCTGCCTAAAAACATAGGGAGGGGGGGGGGGTTGAGTACATACGTACTCAGCAAGCCCTAACTTTGGGTGGATGGAGGTTAAATGTGGAGGGGTTAGTGGTAAAGGTAATAGTTATAATTATGGGTTGGGCCCTGGTAGGGTATTCACCATCCTCACCAGTTCCCGAATTAAGTTATGGTTACCAAATTGTTAATACGTCTTACCAGATTATCCATTGTTGTTGTAGTCTAATCATAGCGTCTCATCCCGGCATCTGCCCATTCCAAGGACGTGGCTATTCGAATAGATTTAAGAAAACTCTGCAGAGGCTGTACAAATTTCCCCACATGATAGACGTAGTCGCCACTAGGGCCAATAGCGCGACAGGCCTAACGAGAACTCGTACCCGATAGGGCGCTACCTTAGATATCCATACACTTCCACTCACGGCGCGGGGGTTGGGATATTGGACGAGGAAGCCCACTAGCAGTCCTTCGCCCAATCGGGACATGGAAGACCACCACATGTCAGTCCATGCCCTCACACAAATCGTGGAAGCCCACTAGCATCCACATTAGAAAGATATAATTCGCGATAGTGCACCCAAGAGTTTTACGTGGAAGATCACTTAGCGTCCACGCCCAACCAGGCCATGGAAGAACACACAGCATCCATGCCGTCTCCTGCTCTACCGTTTGCCTACTCCGGCCCCCTAAGTGGAAACATACTTCAATCTAACGGGGTGTGAGATCAAGCCTACCCATATAGGCATGTGGCTGTACGGAATATCTCACCAGAATGTAAAGGAGGCTATGAACCGGTCCTTAGGGGTGACTAAAACAGGTATCTCCGACAGGATATTCTTCGCAGACATATCCGCCAAGTAATCTACACCTAGATTACCCCTACCCGTTTCAAGTCAAGCATATACAGTCACTTCATTATCTCATTATCACATTATCATATTATCATGTTATCACTTTATCACATCATCTTATCATAAATATTTATATGATCTTTATCAGAGGGTCATTATATAAGTAGGATGGTAGATAGGTGGAAATTAGGACTTGCCTCCGCTCGCTGACGAGTATATCCAAGGGTCTTGATTCCTTTCGCGTTTGTCTCCAGTGTCCTGGTGTAGCGGTACTTCGTCTTGGTGTAGCGGCACTTCGTCTTGGTGTAGTAGTAATCCTTCAGAGTCTTGACATCACCATGCTTCAGGGATCCATCGGGTCCTTGTACGTCTTCTAGTCTACGCAATCTATTGCTTGACAAACAAGAGAGCAAAAACAAACAATGCATACACAACAAGCATAACTAAGCAAGCATGATCAACCAAAACAAGGAGGGGGATCCTAACGGGGTTGGTTGTAGGTGGTGGATGGGTTTATTCTAATTCTATCATTACTATGTGAACTTGAAGTAAGAGGTAGATAAAGATTATCTATCCAACAAGATGGCTCCTACGGGCTGGGTTAGTGTGGTGTGGTTATCTAATGGAAAACCAGACCATATTATTATCTTTCACTATTATGTGAACCTGAAAGGAGAAAGCTTGACCAAGTCATCATAGATGGCTTGGCCTACTTCTACAGGTCCACTTGGGTTTGGCGGGATTAGAAGATGGGGTCTAGGTGGTTAGGTACGGGCATATGTATTTATATACTCGTACATAGGGTTTAGGCTAGGTATATATGGATAGGTGGTGGCTAAGGTTAGTGGCACGTATGCGTATACATATATGCCTAGGGTTAGCGACACATACGCACATGATTATGTATGTGCCTTGGGTTGGTTAGGACAGGGAAAAGGACGCGAGGTTAGCCACACATTGGTATATGCCCAGTATATATTTAATCATATATACAGGACCTACCATGCATGTGTATATATATATATATACCTATGGGGTTAGTTACTATTATAGCGAGAGGTTATCTAGGGTGGTCGTGCGGAGTTAGCCGTGCATCGGCATATTCCCAAACGTATATATATTTCGCATACACGTGCCGGATATGTCTAGCACATAGGTGGGAGGTATTATTTATCTAAGTCGGTCTACATATATATCCCACCGCGTATATACTTACGTGAGTGCAAATATATATTATATGTCGCATTTATCCACACATTTATATACTAGGTATAGCGTATATATGTATATGGATGTATGCGGGGACGATTATTTCTACGGTTAGCGTTAATTAATTAAATATAGCGGTTAACACTAATTATAAAAGAAAGAGAAGCAACAATTATTATTAGAATTTAAATGGGCACCAAAAATAGGGAGGATGATGTGGATAGGTAGGGCATGATTTTAGAAGAATTTTGATGGTGGAATTGCTAGAATTGGAAATGGGATGGAGAAGATATGAATTTCCAAAGTTTATTACGGAAAGGATTTGGGAATAATCTTTGGAATTAATTCTGGAAATTAGGATAATGGAAATGGTATGGAAAAGTTTGGGTAGAGCTTGGGGTGTACCTAGTTTATTTAGGAATTTTCTGGGAATTTCCTGGGCAAGGGAAAATGTATTTTCTACTCCTCCGTGTACACAGCTCGGGTGCGCGTAGCAATTTGCAATCGGCTGACATGTGGGGTCAGGCTGGTCATTGGAGTTGGCCGGACTGTGCTTGAGGGCAATGCACCGATCTGGTGGACTATTGGCCTTGTGCCTTAATTCCATGTGAACCGGGCCTAGGAAATAGAAAGAGGAGGGGAGTGGATGTCTTTGCCCGCCGTGTGGGTGGCTTGGTGCCTCCCCATTGGCCAAGGGGACGGAGGATGTCGTCATTCCTGCTGCTCACGCCCGCCCTTGTTCGGCAGGGAGAAAAAAGGGAGAGGTGTGGGACCCGCAGGGAGGTGGTGTTTCCTCATTGGCCGACAACGGCATTGGATGCCCGCCTGCAGGCGCTCTATCCGTTTCGTCCCCTCGTCCCCCGCTCGGCAGAGGAGAAAGATGGAAGAGGAGAGAGGGAGGAGGAAAGAAAGAGTGAGAGGAGGGAAAAAAGAGGAAGGGAATGGAGGAGGGATGCACCGGTGTGCTAGCCACCGCGCCGGCGGTAGGGGAGAGAAGAGTGGGAAGGAGAGAGCGAGAGCAAGGAGGCAAGGCGTAGCACCCGGCGTGGTTCCCAGCGTGGCGTCCTCGCGCCGGTGGCGTTCAGCGTGGAAGGAGCAGAGGAGAAGGGAAGACAGAAGGAAGAGATGGAGGGGGAGAGACGCAGGAGGCCGGGGCACCGGCGGGCCGGGCGGCCGCCCGGTGGTGCTGGGCCGGAGGTGGGCGAGGGAAATGAGAAGAGGGGCAGAGGAACTCGGCCGGTGGCGCTTAGCTCCACCGGAGCTGTGCCCCATTGGCGAGCAGAAGAGGGAAGAAGGGAGGATGGAGAGGAGGAAAAAGGAAATTAAAGACAGTGAGGGCCTCGGCAGCGATGAGCTTCGAGCTTCCCTTCGAGCTCCCGGTCGTGCTCGTTCATGGTGGCGATGAGGGGCTCGTCGGTCCTATTTATAGGCGAGGTAAGGCGGTTGGCCGGCAAAATATCTCGACGGCCGCGACAACGCACAAAGTCGGTGGAGCACAGTGAGGCGGTTCGTCGAAAAAAACGATATCGGAGAAAGGCGGTGCCGCACAGTGTCACACGCGGTATTTCCGTCGATGGCCGGAGGTAGAAGACGGAGATGACAGGTGGGCCCCGCGTGTAAGAGACAGAAGAAGGGGAAGGGAAGGGAGCGAGCGGGCCTCTGCTGGTGGCGCGGCTGGGCTACTGTTGCTGTGCCGCTGTTGGGCCATTCAGCCAGCAGCTGGGCTGTGCGGCCCAAGGCGAGGAGAAGAGGAAGAGGGAGGGAGGCTGGGCCGCGGGCCAGTTTGAGGAGGGAAGGGGGGTGAAATGAGCCCGAGATCATTTTCCAATTTATAAATTCCCTTTCTAATTACCAGAAAATATACTAGGTACATGTTTGAATGATTATAATTCAGGGAACAAAATGGGAGATTTTAAAGGAGGGTCAAGGATATATTTCAAGGACGGATCAAGGGTGGTTTTTCTAAGGATGATGATCGAGAAAATTATTTGGAGGAAGTTGGGAAGGGATCAATGAGGGAGGTATTGGTGCCAAAATAAATTCTAGAGAGCAAACAAATACGCAAGCAAGCATTCAAATAATCACGGCAACCAATCATCCACACAATCCAAACAATCGAGCACGCAATGCATATGGTGAATTTTAATGCAAGGGTTTTGAAAAAGATTTTTAAACATGGTTTTTGCGGAAAATAAACTAATCAAGTTTTAATTTGTTGTAAATTATAAAAAATTCAAATTTTTAGTGATTTTTAAAATGATGCAAAAACACGGGTGTTACAAGGAATCCCTTGCTCACTCATACAAAGCTGACGGTAGGAAGGAATAAACATTACACAAACTCTACAAGGCTGTAAATAAACTAAGAGTTGCATTATTAAAATAAACAGGAGTTGGCATAGTTATGTAAGCAAAATACATAGCCCGCTACCACCACCACATATTACCGCCACCACATACACAAAAATATGTATATTAGACCATGAACATCAGTCACCCATTAAGTTACATGCAAGGGGTTTCACATGGCAGTTTCATTCCAAATTTTTGACAAAGTTGATGGGCCACAAAAAAATTATAATACTTACTCCATCCCAAAATAATTAGTTGTTCTATCTCAAATTATTTTATGTTTAATCCACATCATAGAAAAGATTACCAAGATCTATGATAAATATATTTTATGATTTATCTAAGATACTAATTTGGCTCCTCAAATATTCATGTTTTACTCAAAAAATTGGTCGGACATAGGATAATTTGACCTAGGACACCCAACAACAAAAAATAAACATCATACCACACTACTATAGAACAGATCTTTGGTCGATCTGCCAAATGGGCAATAGTCTCGGCAAAAATTGCATCTGGGACCAAAAATATCTTTAGTCCCGGTTGGTAACATCAACTGGGACTAAAAGTCCCCTGCCCAACAGCTACGTCGTCAAGCGAACCTTTAGTTCTGGTTCCTGTTACCAACCAGGACTAAAGGCCAACCTCTTAGTTAGTGTTAAAAACCGGGACTAAATGTTTTGTCCCGGTGTATGACACCAACTGGGACTAAAGATTGGTCTTTAGTCCCTGCCTGTTGATAACCGTAACCGGGATTAAATGCCCCCCTATTTGAACTCTTCTTCCTCCCCAGCCCGAGCTCGAGCTCACAGTTCTTTTTTTTGTTCTTGTTTTGTTCTTTCTTGTTCTTACTTTCGTCTCCGGCCATTGATCCATTTCAACACTTCTACGCCGCCATCGACTTGTTGAGAGGTTACCCAGCATATGTTATTTCGTGGTGTATATATATGTGGATTTCTATTTTCTGATTTATTTAAGCTCCAATCACTTGATAGTTTGAATATTTTGATGAAGGAAACTAAAATTAGTACCCTAAAAAGTAGTATACACCTTTCATTGCTAGTATGTCTACCATATTTCATGGTTTAGTTAGAGAAATAGAGATTTTAGCATATTTTTTAATTTAATTTGTGCGAAAAAAGTAGAAATTTATAATACTTTAATTTATAAATTGTGATCGGGTTAATTAGTTCATTAAAACTACTATATATAGCTTCCATTGCTAGTATACAAACCACATTTCATAGATTAGTTAGAGAAATAGAGAATATTATGGTTTTTTAATTTGATTTGTTAGAAAAATTAGAAACTTATAACACTTTAATTTATGAAATTGTGTCCGGGTCAAGTAATAAATTAAAACTAATATATATACCTTTCATTGCTAGTACGCATGCCACATTTGATGGTTTAGTGAGAGAAATAGAGAATTTTGAGGTATTTTTTAATTTTATTTGTTTACAAAAATAAGAAATTTAATTATGTGATATGTTATATAATGTAGACGATGACACGCCATTGGATGTACAATGCCGATCACCGCTTCAAAGAGTTCATTGATGGCGTGCATTATTTCTTAAGAGTGGCCGAGAGAAACAAGCAGGATGGTTTTATGTGCTGCCCATGTGCCTTGTGTCAGAATTTAAAGGAATATTTTAGCTCAGAGAGTTTTCACTCACACTTGTTGAAGTCGGGTTTTATGTCAAACTGTATTTGTTGGACCAAGCACGGAGAAACCAGGGTTATGATGGAAGAAGGTGAAGAAGAACAATTGGACCCTGACGATATTATTGTTCAATACGGTGATTTCGATGATACTGCAATGGGGGAAGCTGAAGAAGAGGCAGGAGCAAAAGACACATTCGCTGAAGATGATGCTCTTGGTGATGTCATTCGTGATGCACAAAGAGATTGCGAAAGTGAAAAGGAGAAGGCTAAGTTTGACCGCATGCTAGAGGATCACAACAAATTACTATACCTATCCGTCGAAGACAGGCAAAAAAAATTGGGTACAACACTAGAGTTGCTACATTGGAACAAAATGGTGTATCCAACAAGGCATTTGGGCAATTACCGACACTAGAGTTATGGCCTTTCCATGCTCCATGATCGATCTTGTGCATAGTGTTCATCATTGTTCCTAAGCATACTGAAATCAACAACAATAGGTAGCTTCAAATTCTTATTTATACCGTTAAGCAAATATATATACGAACAAGCTCACACTGTCTTTAACTTTCACAGCCACTAGTAGGATGCCCCGCGTGTTGCTGCGCGTATAAAGTAGAAATGTAAGGAGTTTTGAATGGTTAAAACTATGAATTAGTAGATACATGTATATGGATGTAGTAGGTTAAATGCGGAGGTTGTATCCATTGACATACATGGTATAGATTATTTGAATTGGTCATCACCCAAATCTCATCTAACCGAACTCACACCCCTACTATACCTGAGGGTCATCCCCCTCCCAAAATTCTAGGAGTTTTTCTTCATAAAATTATGCATGTTTCGGAGGACTACATGTAATCCATGTGATATGTAGTTTTGCTAGTTTTTGCTTACAAACGGGTTTTTGCTTAGAAATAGTTTAAATTATCAAAATATATCCATGTAGGGTCTTGTTTTGAAGAGTTTATTGCGAGGAATACCATGGTGCAATTGGATTTTAATTACGATGCTTGGTTTAGGTGCTACGACTTTTTTTCTATTTCAAAAGAAAAAGCTAGTGGGAGATAAATGAGCTTTAGTGGAGGTAACTCATTTGATGATATCAGCTAACATCACTTTTGAAGTCTCGACCAATCAGAAGCCAGAGAATTACTTAGTGGGGGTTAAGATTATAGGAGTTATAGATAACATGGATGTCATATCGTCGTCAGTCCACGTAGTAGTGCTAGGATCCATTTGCTATAGGAGATAAATTTCTTTAATTTTTTTCATGCGACTTGTAAGGAGAAGCTACTGACTGAAGTCAACATATTTTTTTGGTAGAGCATCAGTCGAATCCACGTCTCTTGTAGCAAGTTGTGGAGAAAGTATTGTTGTCCTTTTTGCATTAATGAATTCACTAGGTTGCATCTACGAAGTTGATAGCATGGAAGTCCCCTAATTGCAGTGTTTGAAGGCCCACACTGATCTCCTTGTTTACAACTACCACATCATTTGCATTTCATTGGATGAAAGGGATGAAGTATTTCTCGTATGCTGTTGCACCTCCATGCTGAAACTAAGGCCTGTCATGAGAGGGATGGGAGGAATCCCTTGCTCATTCAAACTATACATACACAGCTTACGGTAGGAGGAAATAAACTTTAGACAAACTCTACAAGGCTGTAAATAAACTAAGAGTTTGATTATTAACATAAACAGGAGTTGGAATAGTTATTTAAGCAAAATACATACCTCACTGCCACCACCACACACACACATATATATATATATATATATATATATATATATATATGTGTGTGTGTGTGTGTGTATATGTGTGTGTGTATATATATACTATGCACAGGTATACCGATATTCAGAAAACTTTATGGAACTTCAAATGGATTCGAAGTTCAAATTTTAAAAATATTCGTCACTATTGTATCCAAAGTCTGTGGTTACTATTCAAATTCGGGAATATGAGCAGCGCTCGAGTTCGCGGCTCAGGCACCGACTTCTTATTATTATAAGACTAGCTAGGGTTGGTGGATGCAGTGCAACATAATAAAATATGCGCGGGGAGTGTGTGCAATTGGATTAAAATATTCTAAGTGAAAGCGACTCGCTCACGATTAGCAAATATGCCGAATAAAATATGTGCAGATGAAAGCGACGCATGATTAATTAGCGGATTTGAAAGTGATTAGCTGATAAAATATTCACGAATGAAAGTGACGTGTGTGTGATCAGAGGATATGCGAAATATAATATGCGTGTGATTCTTCAGGATCTTGGCAAGACTGGTGAGACCAAAGGTTTTAGCCGGTCGTGAGACTTATGCTTATGTGTGTCCTAATCGGTACTCACCGCATGCGTCACTGGCTTCGCTAAAGAACCAGGCTAACTGCTCTTCTCCCACGCTATCTCCAGCCACACTCATACAGTGCTCAGGCTCTATCGTCTCCCCAGGTAGTTCCACCCGAAGGGAACACTTCTCTGCGCCAACAGGGTTCTCTACAAACGCCACTACCTGGGCTAAAACGAGAACAACACGCGCAGAGGTTTCTCCTATAGGGTCCCTAGCATAGAGACGTCGTTCCATATGAACGAGCTTAAAGGAAGGCAGGGATTAAAACAGGAAAGCTTAATTTATTTTCACAGAGCAAGCTTACATACGGCTTTCCCTTTCGAGAAACCCCAAGCACTTAGGACAAACCTGATTACTTTACAAGCGCAAGAAGGTCACGAGGACTTCCTTTATTCTCTAATTTACACTGGTGGATTTATACAGTGGTGTAGTGGATTAGTACTACTACTAGTGGAGTATGAGCTCAGAGGGCTTCTGAGATCATGTCTTCATGGTGTATGTGGGTGTTGGTGTCGATGTCGTGATTGTGGTCGTGCTCTTCTGATTGCAGGCGGATATCGAATGCAGGCGCCTAGCTACTCCTTTTAAAGGGATGAAGGAGTCTTCTGGAGTGGCGTAGTGGCGTCCTTCATGCTTATCGACTGAACGTCCTTTATGCTTATCGACTGAGTGGCTTCAATCATCTTCCAATGCTGTTGCCTGGACAGGTGGACCGTCCTTGGCTACAGTGTCTTCACTGTTTATTCCTTTTGTGCTGTCCTCCAATGCTTCGTACGAGTTTTGATCGATGCTGAGGGCATCAATTTATTGTCTGGCAAAGTTGATTATAGCATGCATGGCATGCAGCAATAATATGGGTTTGGGTTATGGGTCTTCCCCGCCCGAATAATTAATGTTTCAACATCAATTAGAAGATATGTATTATGTTATTTTCCCCGAGCCGAATTGTTGATAACACGTTATCAACATAGGGAATATATTATTTTTATAATTCTTTAATATTCTGGATGCTGCCCATGGCCAGCAATGTCTAGCATTTGATCATCATTATCAATATCAGATGTCTGCAGATTCATTTTTAAATCATAGTCTTTCTTTATATATTCTTCATAATCTTTCATTATGCTATCTTCATAATCTTTGTTTATATTCTCAAATTTTTCTTCTATTTCATTTCTTACTTCTTGTAAAACTTCTTCTTTTATATTCATCTTTAATTGAGGAAGTATTAATTCAAGTCTTTCTTTTATCTTTCTCTCAATATTTTCTTCCTTGGATTCAGCCTCTTTTTTTAATAATATCTTTGTGCGTAGGTAAACTTGATGATCATTCTTCCCTTATTTTTGGTTCTACTAATATTGGATTGGCTTTTTTATTGTCACACCCGGATTTGAAGGAATAAACTAGGTGCAAATTGCATGTGTGCCAGGATCAGAATTACACACAAGCAACGACATCATTAATGGTCCAATAACACGGTGTTCATATAAAAGAGCACAAACGAGTGCATTGTGGCATTACTACAATCCTTTAATCAAAGTCTAGCGGAAACATAAATGAGCGAACTCGCAAACTAAGGCGAAGAAGGCCGGCATCCGTAACAGATCCATACGCCCACGGGGAAGGTCGACGGCGGGGAGACACACGATCCTAGTACCCCGAGAGATCTTCTGGAAATGCATCACTCCAACCTTGTGTGTCTGAGTAGCCTTTATGATGGTAATAGCAAGATGAGTCCATGTCGAACTCAGCAAGTACAGACGGAAAGTAATGACATGCCAGGCTTAAACAAGGTAAAGCTGACTGGTTTAACTGCGGTAGCATTTTAATCGGTGTATTTTATTAGTACAACCTGATTACTAGAATGAGTTACAGATCCCAACTCATTATTAAGATGAAAGTAGTAATTATCAAGTTTATAAATAAGCGTCATGTTCCACATTGCGGGATAGCCATCCCGCCTAACACCGAGATAGCAACCTCACTGAGAAACCATCTCCAAGATAAGGTGAGAAAGCATATTCTAATCATGTGAGAGCTCTAGGCCACTCTTAACCGTGAGCACGGCTGATATATCAGGTTTACTCTGCGTAGAGGTGTACAATTTCACTTCAAGTCGTGATTCCCATGTGCCCGGGGGTTCCAAAGCCCACTAACGCTGCCTTTGGCGAGCGGGTAGGGTCTCACTACGAGACTGTTCACAGGTTCCAGCTAATAGGGCCCAACCCGTAGGGTTTGGTCGCGGCGCTGGCAGCCACGATCCGTAGCCATGGACCCCCGGACAACCACAACTTAATATTCATTACCGCAGTTACTCCCCTATGCCAGTCCAGGTAAGCCACACCCTACTAGCAGAGGTCCTGCTACTACGTCAAACCAGAGCCATGTAGCTTGAAGCTGTACGGATATCCCAGGTGGCCGCTCCATGACCCGGTCCTTAGGGAGAGCGGACACGAGTACCCCCAAGAAACTGGGTAGCACCAGTGCTCGCTCCCTCTTACCATAACCTTAAGCCAGGTCTCCAAAAGATACATCTTAACCATCACTTCAGTTGCATAAATCATTAATCATCCCTACACTAGGTAGCATGTATTTGGTGTGTTGAAGCAACTAAGCATAGCTACACTGCCCTTAGACATGAAAACCCCCTGGGTACAAGGTAAATGTGGAAAACTAGTCAATCCTTAGGGTTTAACAGTATTGAACACATGCATGAATAAAAATGTGAATTATAAATGAGTGGGATCAACATGATCAAACGGTGTCTGCATTTGCCTTGGTCAAACTCGGGCTGCTCAAAGTCCTCTGGGTCTTGCCCCTCGTCCTTCACGGACGGGTCGTTGTCTATGCGCATCACATCGACACAAACAGGAGCAATACATGCAAGCAAACAAGATATAAATAAGAAACAGTACACCACAGCATAAAACAACAGTAAATAAGCTCACAAAACCAATCTACATGTCAAGACGAACTCATAGGAACAAGAACCACCTAAATCAGAGCTAAAACGAGCAAGATATGACCTAAATAAGCTACGATGGCAATTCTATAAATACCGCGAACTTAATTTCAAAATAAATTAAATAAAAACCGAATTTCCATTTAAATCTGGACCGCGGGCACAAATTTGGAAAAAACGCAGGGGGCCTTTTTGCTATAGTGGCAGGTGGCGGGCCGACGTCGGCAGCGGCGTCGGCCGGCTGCGTCGTCGCTTGGCGTCAGCGATGTACGCGGCTGGGCGGGCCGTGGACCGGCCGCGGACATGGTCGTGGACCCAGTCCACAATGGACCGTGGACGGGGCGGGTCGGCGGCGGGCGCGGCAGCGCGCCATACGCAGCGGCGGCGAGCATGCGGCGGCGGCGCTGCGGGCACGGCTACGATGTGCGCGTGCAACGGCGAAGTTCGTGCGCCCTTTGGCTGTGACCGAGGGCGCTAAAACAGCGGGCCGCGCAGAGACGCGACACAGCGGCGGCGGCGGCGTGGCGTGCGGGCGGGCTGCGCAGAGAGGGTACAGGGGTGTGCAGAGAGCACCACGCGCCTCGCCCCGGCGGCTCGCGGGCGGTGGCTCACCTCGGCGGCGAACGGCGCCACGGGCAGGGACGGCGGCGGCGGGATCTCGCTGAGTTGGCGAGCTCGTTTTTTGGTGGTGGGGTGGCGCACGGGGCGGCTAGGGGTTTGGAAAGGCGGCGCACGGGAGCGGCTCCCCTCTTATAGCGCTGGGCGATCCTCGGACTACGCTGGGCCCGGCTGGAGGCGGAACCGAGAGCGGCGGCTGGGGGCGGTGTCCGTCTCCGTTGGGGGAGACGACTCTGTAGCTGAGCCCTCGACGCATGGGGGCCCACCTGTCGGCGGCTGTGGCTCAGGAGCAGCGGCTGGGCGCGGGCAGGTGGCCCTGCTGGGCCGCTAGGCGAAGCAGCCGCGGCCTGCTGCGCTGCTGGCTGGTGAGCTGGGCCTGCGGCCGGCTGTGCTGCTGCTGGGCCAAAAACAGAAGAGGAGAAAGAGAAACAAAGAAATGTTGTTTCCAATTTTCTAAAAAGGGATTTTGAATAAAGTTTTTTACAACATAAATTTAAAACAACCCTAGCTAGCAAGCACCCAAACAACATAAAGAAAATGCAGCAGCATGAATGCAACACCACATGGTTTCTACCTTATATTTCATTTTTAGAACATTTTGCAAATCAATTAATAATTGCCTATAAATGATAAAGCAAACTAATGGAAAAAGGTCAATTTAACTTGAATTTTTGAAAGGCAAAAAAAATTAGGGTGTCATTAACCTACCCCCCCAAGAGAATCTCGTCCTTGAGATTTGGGAAGACTCAGAGAACCACTGAGGATAAGCTTCTTTCTGATCATCTTCCCTTTCCCAAGTAGCCTCTTCCTTAGAGTGATGTTTCCACTGTACTTTGCACATTCTGATAGTCTTACTCCTGGTAACCCTCTCAGCTATTTCTAGAATCTTGGCTGGACTTTCCTCATAAGTCAGATCGTCCCTTACAGCCAATTCTTCCATAGGCAACTGTTCCTCTGGCACCCTCAAACATTTCTTAAACTGGGAAACATGGAACACATCATGAACTCTAGACAACTGTGCAGGCAACTCAAGCCGATAAGCCACTTCACCTCTCCTTCCCAAGATCTTGAAAGGACCAATGTAGCGAGGTGCTAGCTTGCCTTTGATTCTAAATCTTTTAAGACCCCTAACAGGTGACACCTTAAGATAAACAAAGTCCCCCTTCTCAAACTCCAACTTCCTACGAAGCACATCGGCATAACTCTTCTGTCTAGACTGAGCTGCCTTTAAATTCTGTCTGATAACCTGAACTTGCTCCTCGGCTATTCTTAGAGCATCTGGCCCAAAAACCTATCTCTCTCCAGTTTGATTCCAAAATAGAGGTGTTCTACACTTCCTCCCATAGAGTGCCTCGAATGGGGACATCTTTAGACTAGACTGGTAGCTATTATTATACGAGAAATCTGCATAGGGCAAACTGCTATCCCAACTTCCCCATACTGCAAAGCACAAGATCTTAGCATGTCCTCTAATATCTGATTAGTCCTCTCTGTCTGACCATCTATTTGAGGATGGTACGTAGTGCTAAACTTCAGCTCGGTACCTAGTGCCTCATGCAGCTTATCCCAGAACCTCGAAGTGAACTGTGTACCCCGATCAGAAACTATCTTCCTAGGAACCCCATGCTGACACACTATCCTCTCCATGTACTTCTCAGCTAACTGGGCCCCATGGTAAGTAGTCTTGATAGGAATAAAGTGAGCAACCTTGGTCAGACGATCCACTACAACCCAAAAGGAGTCACATCCTTTCTGAGTGCGTGGCAAACCCACTATAAAATCCATGCTAACCTCATCCCATTTCCAATCAGGTACCCTTAGTGGTTGTAATAGACCTGCTGGTCGCTGGTACTCAGCCTTCACTCTCTGACATGTGTCACATAAAGCCACATACTCTCCGATGTCCCTCTTCATCCCATACCACCAATACATTTCCTTCAGATCTTGGTACATCTTGGTGCCTCCTGGATGAATAGAAATAGCTGACTCATGACTTTCCTTCAATATAGTATCTTTGATCTCTGTATATCTGGCACACATAGCATGTTCTTGAACCAAACAATCCCTTCCTCATCAACTTTGAACCCAGGAGCCTTATCTTTCTTTAGCAGCTCAACAATTTCTTGGATCCTCTCATCCTCTTTCTGACCATCTTTGATCTCTCATTCTAGTGCGGGTTCAACATCCATAGCATAGCCCTGGGTATTAGCTACAAACCCCAGGTTGAGGTACTCAAACTCAGCCAACAACTCTAAAGGCAACTCAGCTGCTTCCAACATATTCACTTGACCCTTTCTACTAAGAGCATCTGCCACCACATTGGCTTTACTAGGATGGTAATGGATCTCCAGCTCATAGTCTTTAATCAACTCTAACCACCTTCTCTGCCTGAGGTTTAGATCATTCTGAGTGAATATGTATTTCAAACTCTTATGATCAGTATATATGTCACACTTATGACCCAAGATATAATGTCTCCAGATCTTCAAAGAATGGACTACAGCTGCTAACTCCAGATCATGGGTCAGATCGTTCACCTCATGCTTCCTTAGCTGCCTAGAAGCATAAGCAATGACCTTCCCTTCTTGCATTAGCACACAACCTAAGCCATGACGAGTGGCATCACAGTAGATAGAGAAGTCCTTAGTGATATCTGGTAGAGCTAAGACAGGTGCTGTGGTCAACCTCTTCTTTAATTCCTCAAAGCTAGCCTGGCACTGATTAGTCCACTTAAATGGCTTCCCTTTCTCTAACAAGGCAGTCATAGGTTTAGCAATACTAGAGAATCTCTCAATGAACCTCCGGTAGTACCCAGCCATTCCCAAGAAGCTTCTAATCTCACTCACTGTCTAAGGTGGACTCCACTTAAGCACATCCGACACATTCTTCAGGCTAACAGAAACCCCACCCTCAGAAATGACATGACCCAGGAAAGAAACTTCCTTTAGCCAGAACTCACACTTACTTAACTTAGCATAAAGCTGATGTTCCCTCAACTTTTGTAAGACTAGCCTCAAGTGCTCCTCATGCTCTTCCTTACTCTTAGAATATATTAGAATATCATCAATAAAGACTACCACAAACTTATCTAGATATTCCATAAAGACTTTGTTCATCAGGTACATAAAGTAAGCTAGAGCATTGGTCAACCCAAAAGACATGACTGTGTATTTATAAAGACCATATCTGGTGGTAAAGGTAGTCTTAGGGATGTCACTAGGTCTGATTCTCAACTGATGATAACCTGACCTTAAATCTATCTTAGAAAAGACACAAGCACCCTTTAACTGATCAAATAAATCCTCAATTCTAGGAAGTGGGTACTTATTCTTAATAGTAACATCATTAAGTGATCTATAATCTACACACATCCTTTGTGTCCCATCCTTCTTCTCTACAAAAATGACTAGGGCTCCCCAAGGTGATGAGCTAGGACGGATATACCCCTTAGACTGTAATTTCCTTAGCTATTTCTTAAGTTCTTCTAGTTCATTGACAGCCATTTTATAAGGTCTCTTAGAAATAGGAGCAGTACTAGGTAATAAATCTATAACAAATTCTATCCCTCGTTCAGATGGCATACCTGGCAAATCCTCCAGAAACACATCAGGGAATTCATTCACAACTTTGATATCATCAACTGCCCCAAGACTCAGATGATACACTGACCCCTCACTGACAGGTGACATAGAAACTTTGAACTCTATTCTGTTCCCATTAGGTGTTGTAAGAGACACTGTCCATTCTGCACACTGTATGGCCCCCTTGAACTTGGACAACCAACTCATCCCCATAATCAGATCAATTCCCTCAGAGTTTAGCACAATATGATTAACAGGAAAGTCTACCTCCCTTAATTTAATACTTACTCCAGGGCATGAAACATTAGTACTCATCCTTCCCCCAGGTGACTTAACTGACATGGTATGTGTCATGGTACTAGTGCCTATGTTGTGTCTTTCTACAAATTAGGCACTAATGAATGTATGAGATGCTCCAGTATCAAATAGAATAGTAGCTGGGTATGAGTTAATAGGGAACATACCAAGCACCACATCTGGAGCCCCCTCAGCTATTTCCACCTTCACATGGTTCACCCTCCCATTCGGAGGCTTCTGCTTGTTGGGACAGGCATTGGCATAATGTCCCACTCCTCCACACTTGAAGCAAGCATTGCTAGGAGGGTTGGGGTTGGCATTGACCTTCACCTGAGCGTTGTTGGGACCATTTGGATAAGGTGACTGATTGGCTGGGTGCTGCACTTGATGGTTGTTATTGTAGCGTTGGCCTTGCTGCTGCTGCAGTGGCTGCTGCTGCCCCTGGTGGCGCTACATTTGCTGCTGACCTTGGCCATTATTGAAGCGCTGGTTCTATTGTGGTCCCTGACCACTAGATTGATAAGGAGGGCGAGCTTGATTCCTAGGCTGGTTGTTGAAGCGAGGGCGACTGCTACTCCCCTGCTGGAGAGGGAAAGTGGCTCTCCTCTTCTTCTCTTCCATCTTGCGGCGCCTAGCCTCAAGCGCCAGAGCTCTGTCTACCATCTCCTAGAAACTGTCATATTTGGTGTTGGTCATCATGTACTGCAGTCCATCATTGAGCCCCTCTAGGAAGTGATCATGCTTCTCCTCATCATCTTCTACCTCATGGGGAGCATAGCGTGACAACTGAATGAATTTGTCATGATACTCACACACTGACATGGCTCCCTGCTTTAGAGACAGGAACTCCTTCTTCTTTAGCTTGATGAGATCGGTCGGAACATGGTGCTTCCTGAAGGCCTCCTTGAACTCATTCCAGGTATCCCACCAATCTTGGGCTGCTCCTTGCAGTTGGCCAGCCCCGTACAGGACCTTCTCCCTGTCAAAACACTGAGCAATACGCAGCTGCTTCTCCACAGCCTTCAGCCAATCATCCGCTTGCATGGGATCAGTGGTGTGGGAAAAGGTGGGTGGGTGTCCCTTCATGAACTCCCCACGCTTGTCCCTAGGTGGGGGTGGTGGGTGGTTCCCTCCCTAGTGTTGATTCTGAGGTGGGTTCTGGTATAGCAGTCACCATCTGAGTAATGCCCTGCAGGAGCTGAGTCTGAGTAGCCATGAACTGCTCCAGGGTTGGTGAAGGAGGTGGAGGAGGGGGTGGGTTGTTGATGTTGTTGTCAGGATTGGGCTCAAGACCTCTGCCCCTTCCTCTGCCACAGCCTCTTCCCCTTCCTCTCCTTGCTGGAGGCATCTGATGTAATAAACAAATAGGAGTATAAGATTATGCGGTCCACATAAATAATCTGATTGCTGTATGTAAAGTGACAAAAGTATAACGTCCCTTCTTATAAGGACCATCTGACTTCCATCATTCTCATCACAGGATAAAGATAATAGATACAACAAAATAGCACATGATAGATAAATGATATGATAATGAGCGATGAGATAGATAAAGCACAATATAAGAAAACGATAACCCCTAATCATTAATATAAATCTTAATCTTGTTTTGGTAAGCTGTGGACACCACCCCACAGTCATACCGCACTCATTACAAAGAACCAAATCACACCATAGTTCATAATAATAATTCAAGTTTTCACATTCAAGCATAACAAATCACACTAGCACTAGACTCACCACAGACTCACTAGATTCACCACACTCGCATACTAATGGCGTACTAGCATACTAAACATGGTACTACTCGAAGACACACTGAGGGTAACTCCTAGACAATCCTAGTGCGTCCTTCATCGGATCCATAGGGTGGGTTCTCGCATGGCGGTGAGAGTGCAGGGAACTGAGGCGGACGGGTGGCCACTCCTATGATCTGGGTCACCAGCTGAGTATTCCTCCTCTAGAGCTCCTCCATCTGCAGGTACAACTGCTTGATCTCCACCTAGGCAGCGGTCAACTCAGTGCAGGTCTCCACTAGCAGCTTCACTGTCTGAATCAGCTTGGCACTCGGTTCTCCAGCTGGAGAAGCGATCCTAGCTGCAAGCTCTCCATGGTGCCTGCGGGGATAGTAGCGACGATCATCCTGGCTGATGAGGGCGAAGAAGTGGTCACGGTATGCGTAGTACGCCATCCGAGCTGCATCACTGATAGCCGCCCACTGAGTGACCCTAGGTGCAGATGCTTCGTGGATGGATAGTGATTGAAGGTTGTAGTCATTGTGGTCCGGCCTCCCCACATGGACGTAGACCCTCGAGTGGGTCGCGTAGAGGGGGTGACTCCAGCGCTCCGTGCGATACTCCATGCAAAAACATGTGTGGGCCGTACTGTCGGTGAAGAAGGTCCCGCAGCTCATGGTGGAAGAAGCACTCTCCTCCGTCACGAGTGGAGAAGGTGATGGTCCACCCATCACAAGTATGGATCTGGTTCCCTCCTCCTGGTCCTCCAGGTCCTCCTGGTCCTCCTGGTCTTCCGTGGCCTCCATCATCTCCATCTCCAGGTCCTCCACCTCCACCATGGTTGGGTGCCTGCTGCCCACCATGGTTCCCAGCCTGCTGCTGAAGCACCATGGCCTGACAAGTCACATGTCCTCCTCCACGTCGTAGGTACGAGCCGTCGTCAAGACGCTGGCGATGAGAGAAGACAAACGAGTCCTCGTCCTCATCCCTAGGGAACTCCAGAGCATGGGGAGGACGGTACGGCACGAGGTTGCGGCGGCTAGACAAACGTCGAGTCATCTAATGATATGCATAAGACCATGAAGATGTAGAAGATGGTTAATAGATCATGATAATGTGTGGATGTAAGAAGTAATATAAAAAGGATGGTGTGAATGACAATAAGATGGAAAACTAGGCTAGATAGATAATACATGCATAACAAGACATGATGAAGTGTTAGTGGAGGAATAATGATAGTAAATGGCATGAGGATAAAAGATATGTAAGGTAGATGCACAATAGTGTAATGAAAGATAAAAGGACATCATGAGCAAGGTAATAAACGCAAGATCAAATAATAAATGCAAGAAAAAGTAATTAATGCAATGCAGGTGTAATAAGATAATAAGTGGAAAAGTATATGCAATAGAATTCAAAAGGACAACTTAAACGGCCATTTCTAACGAGGCTGCGTATCCTGCGATCAACACGGCTTTGATACCCATCTGTCACAACCAGATTTGAAGGAATAAACCAGTGCAAATTGCATGTGTGCAGGATCAGAATTACACACAAGCAACGACATCATTAATGGTCCAATAACACGGTGTTCATATAAAAGAGCATAAACGAGTGCATTGTGGCATTATTACAATCCTTTAATCAAAGTCTTGCGGAAACATAAATGAGCGAACTCACAAATTAAGATGAAGAAGGCCGGCATCCATAGCAGATCCATACACCACAGGAAGGTCGACGGCAGGACACACACGATCCTAGTACCCCGGGAGATCTTCTGGAAATTCATCACTCCAACCTTGTGCGTCTGAGTGGCCATTATGGTGGTAATAGCAAGGTGAGTCCATGTCGAACTCAGCAAGTACAGATGGAAAGTAATGACATGCCAGGCTTAAACAAGGTAAAAGCCGACTGGTTTAACGACGGTAGCATTTTAATCGATGTATTTTCTTAGTACAACCTGATTACTAGAATAAGTTACAGATCCCAACCCATTATTAAGATGAAAGTAGTAATTATCAAGTTTATAAATAAGCATCATGTTCCACATTAATAACACCAAGGTAGCAACCTCAAAGATTAGCATGGGATAGCCATCCTGCCTAACACCAAGGTAGCAACCTCACTGAGAAACCATCTCCTAGATAAGGTGAGAAAGCATATTCTAATCATGTGAGAGCTCTGGGCCACTCCTGACCGTGAGCACAGCTGATATATCAGGTTTACTCTGTGCAGAGGTGTACACTTTCACTTCAAGTCGTGATTCTCATGTGCCTGGGGGTTGCAAAGCCCACTAACACTGCCTTTGGTGAGCGGGCAGGGTCTCACTATGAGACTGTTCACAGGTTCCAGCTAATAGGGCACAACCCGTAGGGTTTGGCCGTGGCGCTGGCAGCCACGATCCATAGCCATGGACCCCGGACAACCACAACTTAATATTCATTACCGCAGTTACTCCCCTACGCCAGTCCAAGTAAGCCACACCCTACTAGTAGAGGTCCTGCTACTACGTCAAGCCAGAGCCATGTAGCTTGAAGCTGTACGGATATCCTAGGTGGCCGCACCATGACCCGGTCCTTAGGGAGAGCGGACACGAGTACCCCCAGCAAACTGGGAAGCTCCAGTACTCGCTCCCTCTTACCATAACCTTAAGCCAGGTCTCTAGAAGTTACATCTTAACCATCACTTTAGTTGCATAAATCATTAATCATCCCTACACTAGGTAGCATGTATTTGGTGTGTTGAAGCAACTAAGCATAGCTACACTGCCCATAGACATGAAAACCCCCTGGGTACAAGGTAAATGTGGAAAACTAGTCGATCCTTAGGGTTTAACAGTATTGAACACATGCATGAATGTAAATGTGAATTATAAATGAGTGGGATCAACATGATCAAACGGTGTCTGCACTTGCCTTGGTCAAACTCGGGCTGCTCAAAGTCCTCCGGGTCTTGCCCCTCTTCCTTCACGGACGGGTCGTTGTCTATGCGCATCACATGGACACAAACAGGAGCAATACATGCAAGCAAACAAGATATAAATAAGAAATAGTACACCATAGCATAGGACAACAATAAATAAGCTCACAAAACCAATCTACACGTCAAGACGAACTCATAGGAACAAGAACCACCTAAATCGGAGCTAAAACGAGCAAGATATGACCTAAATAAGCTACGATGGCAATTCTGTAAATACCACGAACTTAATTTCGAAATAAATTAAATAAAAACCGAATTTCCATTTAAATCTGGACCGCGGGCACAAATTTGGAAAAATGCAGGGGCCTTTTTGCTATAGTGGCAGGTGACGACGGCCGACGACGTCGGGCGGCTTCAGCATTTTGGGCGGGGCCACGGACGGGCCGTGGACGCGGTCGTGGACCCGATCCATCGGGTCCCACGGTGGACCGCGACGGCGGGTTCGGCGAAGCGGGCGCGGCAGCCGCGCCATGCCGGCGGCGGCGAAAGCATGTGGCGGCGGCCAGTAGGCACGGCGGGCGCAATGCGATGGCGGCGGTGCGGTGCTCGGCGACGGGATTCGGTGCGCCCCTCGGCTACGACCGATGGCGCCGGAAATGGCGGGCCGCGAGGCGCGGGCGCAGCCGGGCGGCGGCGGCACCGGCACGGCGGCGGGCTGCGCGAGAGAGGCGGGCGCGCGGAGAGCACCAATGTGCTCCTCGCGCCCGGCGGGTTCGCGGCGGTGGCTCACCTCGGTGGCGAATGGCGCCCGCAGGCAGGGCGGCGGCGGGGATCTCGCCGAAGTCGGCGAGCTTCGTTTTCAGGCGGTGGGGCGGCGCACGGGGCAGCTAGGGTTCGAAAAAGGCGGCGCACGGGAGCGGCTTCCCCTCTTATAGCGCACGGCGATCCTGTTGGTATAAATTAATCGCACTCCACTAAATATGATTTAAGTAAGATTATCCGCAAGCGTTTATTATAGATATAATACGGTGTCACATTTTACCCGGAGGTTTTAAATATCGTATCCACGTGGAACAGTTGTGATGATGACAAAGTATATAGACTTAACCCTACAATTAGGCTAGATAATATCAAGAAAGAGGAAATAGCTATTGAACTCTAGTTCTAACAACCGGTAAGCTTTGTATAATATTGTTCTAACTGGGCAAGTATCCTGAATAAGAGAAGAAACAGAGTAATCTCGTACCGAGAACCTATAAGCCTATCAGTCCTATTAACGGGAAGTGGACTACAAAGGAACCAACGCAGCTATCACCTACGCGGACTACCACTATCCGGCCAATCAGGGGACATCCACAAGTAAACCTAGCCTAGGCACCACACCTACACTATGAAATACTACTTCAACCAAGTAATGACCAAGATCAAAGCACTCAATATGAGCTGTGAACTTAAGAACAAAGAAGAACAACTACTTACTTGAATCGGAATGACGAATACAAAAGTACCTCGGTAACGCAAACTCGGGCGAGGGAGCCGAATCCGAGGAAAGAATACAGCCACGAAGAAGCACCGACAGGCCGGAACTCCTCCAGAATCTCTACTCCTCTACTCAGTCTCTCTAATCTCTAAACAAGACTAGATCTAGATGAACTAGTCTCTCCTAATTGCTACAACTAGATAAACTAGAACTAGATGAACTAGAACTAGATCAACTAGAGGGACCCTAACCCTAATTATGTAGAGAATATGAAGCACCGGGGTGTAGAATGCCTCTTGAAGGGGCCTTAGGGCGTCATTATATAGGCCGAGGTGGAGTAGGGGGCAAGGAACCGCCACGTCATCGATCCGCGTCTTTATGTTGTGTGCACCGTCGGATCAAACCGACCTTAGATCAACGTAGGGATGCTCTGCTTGGGTGCCAAGAAAGCGTGGGAGGAAGACTCCAGAAGGCGGCAGCCAGATGCCACAAGGGGGGCGCCGACCGGCGCCAGGGTGGGGCCGGTCGGCCCCACCTGGACTCCCCTGTGGGTCCCTTTCGAGTGTCTTCTAGATGTTTCCTGAGACTGATGACGATATTTTCCGACGCAGATAAGTTTTGTGATAATTATGCACTCTAATCCCTCTTTTATGCTTTTCTAGAATAATCCCTAAAAAATATAGGATATGCAAAACTCATGGAAATTATCAATTAAAACCCTAGACTAATTTGTATTCATGTATCCTTTCATGTCTAAAGTTCTAATAAATATTGACGTTATCCACCGTCAACAACTCCCCCAAGCTTACCTTTTGCCAGTCCCTTGGCAAACAACCTAAGCCTAATTATTAAAATATTTAGATCGGGAGTTCTTTGTAATACTTTTATTTCTTTTAAGCACACTCGCTTTTAAACATAAATTTTCCTCTGGTTTAGACAAAACTGCTCTAACTTTCAAACTTACCCATACCTTTAACTATGGAGCTTTCCAGCTTTTGCATATGCCTTGAGCAATCGAAAAATAGAACAATCAAGTCAAGCACTATGTCTCAAATTCTTCACAGTACCAATATTCTAGAGTTTTGTAAGTTTTCAAAACAAAACTCAGAGCTTAATTGTATGATACCCTCAAGTCTCTTATTATATATGGTATTTATGGATCTCACTGGGGCATTATTAATGTCATGTCTTCCTATAACTAAGGATATATATAGTGGAGCTTATAGGAGTGGCAATACCAAGGATGAGCATACATGTAATTCATTTGTTGTAAAGTCAAACAATAGATCCACAGAGAATCGAGGCATACAATCAAATCAAGATGTGCATGTGTATGGAATATGGTGGATAGGTGTATTTATGGTATTTAGTGGCTAATCCTAATTCTACTTTTGCTCTTTAAAAATAACTCCCTCCTTAGAACTTTTCGCGGGAAAATATGGGCTATCTTTATTCTCTCTTTCTTTCTTTTCTTCTTTTTGTAATCTGGAAGGTGGACACCTATGTACCCATTGTTTTAATTGTTGGATATTTGTCCATCTTTTACTCCCATTTTTCGTCTACTTTTTTTTTTTCAATACTTTTTGCATAGCCACATGCATCCTTTGAATATAAATAATTGGAGAAATAATGATATGAAATTAGAGCAATTAAATGGGGGCTGTCCTATAGGGTATATTTTGAGTGTTTACTCCTAGTGTAGGAGAAAAACATTTTTAAGGTGGATCGGATGAAAGTGGAAATGACTGCAGATTTACACCCTAGAGTAGGAGTAATGCATATGTGGGTGGAGTGCGTAAGTGATCTTGATTTTAAAAGCATGACAAGACTCTCATAAGGTATACAACAAAGGTTGACTGAACTCAATGTAAAGCAAGCAGCATGAATGCACAAATGTTTTCCTAACGCTATATGTATTATATGGCTTTGGTAGAAATTCAAACTTTATCATACAAGAGCTCATCATGTATATTTTAGGTTTTTAAAATAAATCTTCAGAACTTAGTAATGCTAGGAATAAGATAAATAGCAGCTTAGACCTTTATGTATCATATCAATCAATTACCTAGACTTAGCTTAAGCATATGCCTCCACAAATTTCAGATTCGAGGAAGTAAATTCTTATATCAAAAACAGTCATGTCCAAAACTCAGGAAGAATTCATGGTTGAAAACTAGGCACTTGAAAGGCATTACGGTAGAGCAACTATCCATCATCTCCAAGATAAAATTTTAATGTTCTCTAGTTTTTATTTAACTTTTACTAACTAGACACACTCTATGATCACAACTTAATATATAGATAAGTATTTTGTTTATGATTTTAAATTTGTTATTCATCTTTTTATTTCTATTAGACTTGCAAGACCCTAAAGACATAGACCTTCATGTGCCCATATATTTTTGGTATTTTATGACTATATAAAATTAGACTCAATAATCGCCTAGGTATAGTTCTATGATAACGAGGGGGATGCTCCTCTCCCAAGCTAGATGTTTGCAATACTTGGTGTTGATGATCTTTAGAGTGAGCTAACCAGCAGCAGTCCTGGTGGGTGCCACTGATAGACTCTCTCTTTGTTATAATATTGTTCTTGCATAATTACACTCCAACAAGAAAACCAAAACTCGAGGCTTGAATTTAATAAGAGGTTAGCGATCAGCCAATAAGCAATTGATTATTCTTATGAGTTGATTTCAGATTGACAAGTTTTAGCAGGATTCTCTTTTTAGGATTTTCTAGTTTAATTATGTAGAAATTAAATATGTGTGTACTATATAGTTGTATTTTTATGTCACCACAGAGAATATTTATTTTATGGGGTTTAGGATTTTTATAATGCAAGAAATTAAATATGGGGAGCTTTTAATATTTTATAATGCAAATAAATAAAGCAATAAAGATTTTTATTTCTTTTTTAATATTTATGAAGATGAATATGTTAAAGTGAAATTGGATAGGAATATTAATTAATTAGATAACTACCATATTACCTTATGGCAAGGATATAAAATTTAAAGTTTATCGACAGAACTTCTTCTTCCACTCTTGTGTATCTCTCCATCTTAAGAGATGGAGGTCTTGATGGTTGCATACCTCTAGTGATGATGATGTCACTTTTGTTCTTTGGTTTGGCCCATAGCTTGAAGTAGAGCTTTAATAGTAGCTGGCAGGCAACATCTTGCTCAGTGTGCATGTTCATAGATCTTTTACTTGTAAAATTAATAAACTTTGCTCGATGCGTTGTCCTGTTTGCAAAACCAAGGCAGAGATCAAGTACATGAGCTCTCGATGGAAAAACACCAACAGAACTAAATTTATCCCTTTTTTTTATTTTTTCTGTATCCTTAGGCACTTTGAACAAAATAAAGTTGGTGTTACATGATTTGTTTATTTATGACATGAGTGGTAAGATCAAAAGATTAAGCATTGAATGTTGCATTTAAGTTCACATAGCGAGAAAAAGAATAAAAATGCTTAACCAATGGAAGGATTGTCTATCTCTATATAAATTTTCACATAAGTGTGACTATCGTCCTCCCAAGATCGAATATAATATTTTAGCTTGTATGGTTAAGACTGAGATTAAGAGAACGGTGCCATGAACAATTTTAAAGAATAAAGCATGTTGAGTTAATTAGGTTAATCAATTTAAGTTGTAACTCTAACATGTTTGTATATTTATGTGCACCAAGACCAAGAGAAGTGCAGTGACCACTTACCTTAAATATTACCTTCATTATTAGAGCGTGACGGCACTAAGTTATGAAGGGTAAATGACTGGTAGTCCTTTCTCTTGCATCTTGAGTTGTTCATGGACATCTTGTCTTCTCTGTTGCACTCATTCTTTTGTTATCTTTTGCTTCTTTGATCTTTTGACTCTTTTCACTCCAGTCATTATTATGCCTGTAACAGATTAGTGGACAATACATACTCGAAGGAGTATACAAATTTTGAACACAGGTTGTCTGTCCAGTATTTTATTTTGTTCTGTCTATGCTAATGAAAAGAGTATTGATATTAGATCATGTTTTATACAGATATAGCTTGAGGCAAAGTAACTTGCAGTAGAAGATAAAGTGAATGAACCATTAATACTCACAGTTCTTTCATCCATGATGAATGAGCTGTGTCTTCTTCTACAAAGTTATTAAAATTTATGATGTACCCTGTCTTATCTCGATTCGAATTCCTCTCATGACTTAACCAAATTAATTTTAAAAAAATTTCCTGCAGGGGTTAGCCCAATAAAAATATTCAATGTCTACTACAACAATTTCTAGTTCAATAACCAAGCTAAACTCCATGTCTGATTTAGTTAAGGAAGGCTATTTACCCTAAGCACCACGCTTAATTCAAAAAAAAGCCTTTGAAAGTATGTGCAGTACTTCCAAACCAAATCTTACTATAGCAAACGAATGTAATATGAAAACACTTATAGAGATTTATTCATTTAGAGATGAAAAGGTAAATAATTGAACATGAATTAAAAAGTAGATGCAATCAATATTAGCAACATAGGATTTTCTAAATAAGTCCATTCCCCAAGCTTGAATTTTGCAAGGCAGATTTAAGTTTGGATGGATACAATTAATGTTGCATGATAATTGGTTAGACATATCTGTTGCTGCCATTAGTCATTTTCTCACTTCAAACCTTAAATGGTTAGTGACAAAAAAAAATATCCAAAGGAACATTTTTATAAATTCATAAGGGTATTATAGCTATGCTATTTTTTCAAGAGTGGTTATTTTAGGACACAAGGTTATTCTTGGAAAACCTTCTAATTATTGTACGTTGAGTTTGTGCGATTGTTTCCTCTAGAACACTAGCTTTTGTGCACCTATATCAAGATTACAACGAGATCTATAATATTTATGATAAACATATGCATCTACAACCACCTTTTTAATGATTTTATGAACAGGTACAAAGAGGGGTTAAAGATCTCGTGTGTGGTAATATTAGAGAGACTACAAGATTCAGAAGATTTCTCATATGACCATGGATTCGATGAAGTGTTTATGAGATAATTCCCATGCTCATCGATGTGATTTCTCTTTTCAAACTCCAAGGGTGTTTCTTTATGGATGTCTATAGACAAAAAGTCTATCTCTATTATCTTATGCCCATGATATTTATTGGATATTTTATTTTCTAGGATTTTCCATGAATTGATATCTCTAAGGTTAGTCTCTAAAGTTTTCTCTAAACTTGGGTGAGTTCTGTTTATTAAAGAAATTGATTTAAGCTTACCATTTGAATTTAAACCAAGTTTAGATGCTAGTGCTAAAGCTTCGTCCTCTTTCATCCATTCTTTTACAATAGCATATGTATTTGTAGTATGTTCTATGCATTTCTGCCATTGTCGTTGCTCTTCTTGGGCATTCCTATGACTTTTATTATTGAGATGTCTTGATAGATTTCTAGGGTCATTATAAAGTTTAGTAGAAAGAGCATAAAAAGATTCATTGGGGTCAAGGATGGGTTTAGAGATGGGTTTAGAGACATTTATTGTGGGTATAGAAGAGGAGAAGATAGAATTTACTCCTAAGTGGCTTGGCTCTCCTTCTATGGCATCACTCGACATGCCATCCTTGAACTCTTCCCAGTGTCTTTCAGGAGGGAAAGGAAGTTGATGACACTTTTCCTAAGATACTCTTCTGAGAAGATTTGATGTGTATTAATTTACGAGCATCTTAGCTAACTGGAAGTCTAAATCATCAAAGTGGGATTTCAAAGGTTTAGGATTGGTAGCCAAATCTTGGGAATGGAATGATTGTGTTTTAGCTACCAAGACTTCCATGTCTAGTTCGGGTGATAAGTTCTTCTCTTCCTCGGGAAGCTCAGAATAGGCTTGAACAACCTTTTCTAGCATAGGCCCTGCTTCAGTTATAGGTAAGTGAAGAAAAGCTCCTCCAGAGACTAAATCAAGGGATTTCTTAGATTATTTGGTAAGACCCAAATAAAAATATTGAATAAGCACGGGATCTGGAAAACCAAGGTCAGGGCCAAATGTAACAAGTTCATTAAAACGCTCCCATGATTTACTAAGAGATTCTTATTCTAGTTGTCTAAAAGTTAGAACCTCTTTTCGAAGGTTAACTACTCTATGGATAGGAAAGAAATATAAATAAAATTCAGAGTATAATGTTTTCCAATCACCTTGCATACTCCCTACGGCTCGATTATACCAACGTTTGGCTCTTCCAGTCAAGGAAAACGGAAAAAGCTTCCATCTAATAATCTTATCGGGCATGCCAGCAATGCGCAAGCATGCATGGTCTGCTCGAATTCTCGTAAGTGTGAGTATGGGTTTTCGTTACCATCTTCCGAGAAGGGTTTATCCCGAATCATATTAATTAAACATGGGCGCAGACTCATAGCCAAAGTGTTATGATAGGTTCATTAGATTTTGGTGGCCTGAAGCTTTCGCGCATGCCATAAGGACGAGATAGGAATAGAATTAAAAGTATCCATAAGGATAAACACAAAAATAATGAAGAGAATGGGATAAAATAAGAATAGATAAAAGTATAATACAAGATTAAGCTAGACTAAGTCAAAATCAGCAAACCGTTCCCCAGCAACGGCGCCAAAAATGCTTGTTGGTATAAATTAACTCCACTCCACTAAATAAGATTTAAGTAAGATTATCCGCAAGCGCACAGATATCATACCAGTGTCACATTTTACCCGGAGGTTTTAAATATCGTATCCACAGGGAGCAGTTGTGATGATAACAAAGTATATAGACTTAACCCTACAATTAGGCTAGATAATATCAAGAAAGAGGAAATAGCTATTGAACTCTAGTTCTAACAACCGGTAAGCTTTGTATAATATTGTTCTAACTGGGCAAGTATCCCGAATAAGAGAAGAAACAGAGTAATCTCCTACCGAGCACCTATAAGCCTATCAGTTCTATTAACGGGAAGTGGACTACAGAGAAACCAACGCAGCTGTCACCTACGCGGACTACCACTATTCGGCCAATCAGGGGACATCCACAAGTAAACCTAGCCTAGGCACCACGCCTACACTATGAAATACTACTTCAACCAAGTAATGACCAAGATCAAAGCACTCAATATCAGCTGTGAACTTAAGAACAAAGAAGAACAACTGCTTACTTGAATCGGAATGGCGAATACAAAAGTACCTTCGAACACAGCTCTGGACGAGGGAGCCGAATCCAGAAGAATACAGCCACAAAGAAGCACCGACAGGCCAGAACTCCTCCAGAATCTCTACTCCTCTAGTCAATCTCTCTAATCTCTAAACAAGACTAGATCTAGATGAACTAGTCTCTCCTAATTGCTACAACTAGATAAACTAGAACTAGATGAACTAGAACTAGATTAACTAGAGGGACCCTAACCCTAATTATATAGAGAATATGAAGCACCGGGGTGTAGAATGCCTCTTGACAGGGCCTTGGGGCGTCATTATATAGGCCGAGGTGGAGTAGGGGGCAAGGAACCGCCACATCATCGATCCGCGTCTTTATGTTGTGTGCACCGTCGGATCAAACCGAGCTTAAATCAACGTAGGGATGCTCGCTTGGGTGCCAAGGAAGCGTGGGAGGAAGACTCCGAGGAAAGGCGGCGGCCGATGCCCTGGGGGGGCGCCGACCGGCGCCGAGGGGTGGGGCCGGCCGACCCCACCGGACTCCCAGGTCCCGCTGCTTCGGGTGTCTTCTAGATGTTTCCTGAGCCTGATGACGATATTTTCCGACGCGGATAAGTTTTGTGATAATTATGCAATCTGATCCCTCTTTTATGCTTTTCTAGAATAATCCCTGGAAAATATAGAATATGTAAAACTCATGAAAATTGTCAGTTAAAACTCTAGACTAATGTGTATTCATGTATCCTTTCATGTCTAAAGTTCTAATAAATATTGACATTATCCACCGTCAACAACTCCCCCAAGCTTACCTTTTGCCAGTCCCTTGGCAAACAACCTAAGCCTAATTATTAAAATATTTGAATCAGGAGTTGCTGTAATACTTTTATTTCTTTTAAGCACACTCGCTTTTAAACATAAATTTTCCTCTGGTTTTGATAAAACTGCTCTAACTTTCAAACTTACCCATACCTTTAACTATGGAGCTTTCCAGCTTTTGCATATGCCTTGAGCAATCGAAAGATAGAACAATCAAGTCAAGCACTATGTCTCAAATTCTTCACAGTACCAATATTCCAATGTTTTGTAAGTTTTTAAAATAAAACTCAGAGCTTAATTGTATGATACCCTCAAGTCTCTTATTATATATGGTATTTATGGTCATGCCTTCCTACAACTAAGAATATATATATATATAGTGGAGCTTATAGGAGTGGCAATACCAAGGATGAGCATACTTGTAATTCATATGTTGTAAAGTCAAACAATGGATCCGCAGAGAATCGAGGCATACAATCAAATCAAGATGTGCATGTGTATGGAATATGGTGGATAGGTGTATTTATGGTATTTAGTGGCTAATCCTAATTCTACTTTTGCTCTTTGAAAATAACTCCCTCCTTAGAACTTTTCATGGAAAACATGGACTATCTTTATTCTCTCTTTCTTTCTTTTCTTCTTTTTTTTAATCTGAGAGGCGGACATCTATGTACCCATTGTTTTAATTGTTGGATATTTGTCCATCTTTTACTCCCCTTTTTCTTCTACTCTTTTTTTTAATACTTTTTCATAGCCACATGCATCCTTTGAATATAAATAATTGGAGAGATAATGATAAGAAATTAGTGTAATTAAATGGGGCTGTCCTATAGGGTATATTTTGAGTGTTTACTCCTAGTGTAGGAGAAAAATATTTTTAAGGTGGATCTGGATGAAAGTGAAAATTACTGCACTTACACCCCAGAGTAGGAGTAATGCATATGTGGGTGGAATGCGTAAGTGATCTTGATTATAAAAGTATGACAAGACTCTCATAAGGTATACAACAAAGGTTGACTGAACTCAATGTAAAGCAAGCAGCATGAATGCGCAAATGTTTTCCTAACGCTAAATGTATTATATGGCTTTGGTAGGAATTCAAACTTTATCATACAAGAGCTCATCATGTATATTTTAGGTTTTCAAAATAAATCTCCAGAACTTAGTAATGCTAGGAATAAGATAAATAGCAGTTTAGACGTTCATGTATCATATCAATCAATTACCTAGACTAGGGAGAGAGTAAGGAGAAGCTGCCATAGCAACTTTGACATGGCTGCCGCTAGCTATGTCTTTCACGCTTAGTAACTAAATTTGTATGTAGTGGGAAAAAAAAACTAGCTAGCAGCACTTTGCATTGCGTGCTTTGTTTCTCATCTATCCGGCGCAAGCAGGTGTGTTTATATAGGTACCAAGTGCCCTAACAAAGTGCATTTTAAATTCTGGGTTGGATTTTTATTTGATTCTACTTATGTTTATATTATTCGAAGATTCATTGCTCTTGCCCTTGACGCAAAGTCAGTCTCCTTATTACAAAATTCAGAACACCAATGAGCCAAATACGGATTTAGAGATTCATGTAGGTGCCAAGTTAGCCTTTGCCCCGACTAAGGATTTAGAAATTTAGAATTCTCAAGACATCTGAAATTCTTATAAGCCATGCAGTACTTCAGAGCAGTGACCAGATACATCATTGTTGATGACACATCGCCTTGAAAAACCGGCAATGTCTTTACTAATTCATTCATTAAACCCTTTCTAATTGTACTTTGGACGTAGACTTGCCAGAATGCCAAGCTGGGAGACCATGCAAAAGTTGTGTCACATGGCAGTTTCATTCCAAATTGTTGACAAAGCTGATGGGCCACGGAAATTATAATACTTACTCTGGCTCCAAATAATTAGTAGTTATAACTAAAATTATTTTATGTTTAATTCGCATCATAGAAAAAGATTACCAATTAATATATATGATACTAAATACTATAAAGTGAAGATATATTTTATGATTTATCTAAGATACTAATTGGGCACCTTAAATATTCATGTTTTACTCAAAAAATTGGTTGACTTAAGATAATTTGACTTAGGGTACCCTACTACAAAAATAAAGACCATACTGGTTCTAAAACCATCAACACTGCCGGTTTTTCAAACTGGGTATGTGCCATCAACAATGATGTATGGAGATACCACGGCAGGTTGATGACACATCAAAATGCTCGACAATCATATACAACAAGCTAGATCTATATAACTCCTATAATCTTAACCCCCACTAAGGAATTCTCTTGCCTCTGATTGGTCCAATCTTGAAAAGCGATGTCATGTGACGTCATCAAATCAGTTACACCCACTAAGCCTCATTTATCTCCCACTAGCTATTTCTTTTGAAATAGAAAAAAGTCTTAGCAACCTAAACTAAGTATCATAATTAAAATCCAATTGCACCATGGTGTTCCTTGCAATAAACTCTTCAAAAAAAGACCCCATATGGATATATTTTGATAACTTTTTGCAAAAATTTAAACTATTTCTAAGCAAAAAACTTGTTTGTAAGTAAAAACCTAGCAAAACTGCATGGATTACATGTGGTCCTCCGAAACATGTATAATTTTATGAAGGAAAACTCCTAAAATTTTAGGAGGGAGGATGACCCTCAGGTATAGTAGGGGTGGAGGTTCGGGTAGATGAGATTTGAGTAATGCCCAGTTCAAATAATCTATACCATGTATGTCAATGGATACAACCTCCGCAATTGACCTACTACGTCCATATATATGTATCTATGAATTCATAGTTTCAACCATTATAAACTCTTTATATTTCTACTTCATACCCGCATCAACGCGTGGGGCATCCTACTAGTTTATATTAATATGATTACGTTTTACTAAAATTTTGATGGCAGCCAACCTCTCCAGTGAAACAATACTTGAAGACCAAAACTAGGCCATCAGCAACTTCGTTCATGGTTTTATTAGTTTAGTACGTGGTTTCTGGCACTCAAAATAATTCAGTATAACCTGACAGTGATTTCACATTGATCTTTATAGGAGGAATCCTATACTTCTATAATCCTAAGACCCACTAAGGGGTCTCCTCCAATCAAAAAAAATTAGGATTTTCAAAAAGTGATGTATGATGATGTCATCAAAGGAGTTACTCCCACTTAGTCTTAATTAATTATCTCCCACTAGCTATTTTTTGAAATAGAAAAAAGTCATATCACCTAAACCAAGTATCGTAATTAAAATCCAATTGCACCATGGTGTCCCTCGCAATAAACTCTTCAAAACAAGGACCCACATGGATATATTTCGATAACTTTTTTACGATTCACTAATGCCGAGTAATAAGCGAAGCTGTGGATGATACTTCTTTACGTGTTATCATTATATGTCTTTATCGATTGATACTCATGGTCATGGATGATGTATTACGTTGTTTCATTTAGTTTGATTCCACTTTTCCACCTTTTTTTCCATGTGTTGTCAAGTAGTCATGTATAATTTTATAAAATTTAGATCTTATATTTTAATACTTATATGATCTTTTGCACAATAGCAATTAGCTTAAGAAAATGTATATTGTAATTTATAAGTTGTCCAATAGTTTCTTTTCAAATTATACCTAAAGTCAGTTCTAAATATTTTGTGCGTCATAATGTAGAATGAGAGCTATTACTTTCGCTAATTCCCGCAGCAACGCGCGGAAAATTCCTCTAGTTCATACAAAGCTAGAGCACATTCCTAGCTAGCGTAACATATGCTCGCGGCATTTAATTTATGCAGTTAAAGATTATGCCAACTGAATTTCTGCGGGGACTTATAAGCCCATTATATGACCTAGCTTCTTGGGTGTTCACTTGCATTGTCAAACCGGAGGTCTTGAAGAAAATGTAATGTATTTTTAAACAACCGTAGTTGTTGACATGATCTATATCAAAGTTGTAGTTCTCATTGCAATCCACAACTTTGTAGCTCAGAAGTTTTTTATTTGAAATTATTTAGAATCCTAAGCATGTATCATAAGTTCATATGTTTCGAAATTCCAAATTTAGAATTCCAAAATGACCTTGAATGTTCACATGGTTAAGACTAAAATTGTAGTGGCTGACCTAACCTAATTTTTCTGTTGATTAGTTCTTTAGTTAAAGTTATTGGGTATCTCAAGTATTTATTAATTCACGTTTCTTGAGATTTTTTTAATTTTCCAAACAAACTCGGATGAAGACAAAACCTAAGCCAAAGTTGTAGTCCTTGACAAGATTTAAAGAAATTAGTTGAAACTTTTTTTTCATTGCAGTCCATTTAGTAGTCCAAATATTTAATGCAAGATTGTGGTATGATTCTACGTAAAGATAAGAACTATATTTATACTCACAAATAATTTAGTGGTGTAGTGTAAGGTGGTATAAGTTTGAGATATAGATCGCGAGCTTGAGTCCTATGAAGGACATAATTTTTGGGCATCTAAGGTGTCTGCCTCCGTTAATAGACCTCTATAAATCAATAACAATCGTCTCTGCTCCTAAAGTCCGAGATGGACTCGATCCAACTTAATATCAGTTGGGTCTCCATTTCGGTTTGGACGCCCCATGAGGTCTGATGCCCCACACTTGTCTTGAAAGGCAGACACCAAGTGGTGGTCATCCTAGCTTGGTTCTCTTTGTGGTGTACTATAACGCGGTCCATGATTCCAATGGTGAGTGTCAAGCAGAAACAACAGATTGTTGTGACGATTTGAAGGTCTTTCTGATGCAATATTGATGTGAGACTATATCCATTCGAAATCTTATCAAATAGGTTTTATATCATGTACCCACAGACCTCAATTGCAGTCAGGATGGAAGAGTTATGATCTTTCCTTACTCCATGATCGATCTTGTGCATAATGTTCATCATTGTTCCTAAGCATACTAAAATCAACAACATTATGTAGCATCCAATTCTTATTTAACTTTCATAGCCATATTTGTGTGGATGTCATGTTGTCATCGGTCCATGTAACAGTGTAAGGATCCATTTGCTTTAGTTTATCCTCAATATTGTTCGGTTGGCATAGTAGTGGCACTAATATAAATTTATCTAATTTTTTTCTTGCAACTTGTTGTAAGGAGAAGCTACGTATACTAACTAAAGTCAGCATATTTTTTGTAGCAAGTTGTGAGCAAGTGTTGTCTTTTTTTGCATTAACAAATTCACTAGGTTGCATATTAGAAGTTGATAGCATGGAAGTCACCCAATTGTAGTGTTTGGAGGCCCACACTAATCTGTAAGTCGACAACTACTAAATCATTTGCATTGTATTGGATGAAAGGGATGCAGTATTTCTTGTCCGTTGTTGCACCTCCATGCTGAAACTAAGGCCTGTCATGAGAGGGAAGGGGGTGGGTATCCATTGCTCATTCACAATGCATACAGAGCTGACCGTAGGAAGGAATAAACATTAGAGCAACTCTACAAGTTTGTAAATAAACTAAGAGTTGCATTATTAAAATAAATAAACATTAGACAAATTCTACGAGTCTGTAAATAAACTAAGAGTTGCATTATTAAAATAAACCGGAGTTGGTATAGTTATGTAAGAGAATGCATGGTATAGTTATGTAAGCAGAATACATACCCCCTACCACCACCGCCACACACACATATATATATTAGATCATGAACATATTCTGTCACCCATTAAGTTGCATGCAAGGGGTAGTTATTTAAGCACCAACGAATGTAATCCAGCTTCTAACTGGAAGGACCATGGAGTTGCCTCAATATACATAGCATTGACCGATGCACATGCTGTTGTTGTTTACATTTAGTGGAATGGAAGGACCTAGGACCATGGAGTTGGTGGAATCAGCTGCGCAGGTTAATAAGAGGGATGGAGGATACTGAATCAGTTAGCCAGTGTAGCCAATTGTCTACACATATCAGAGAAAATAAGCAACTTGGACAGCCAAGCTATAAATGAAATAAGTCGATGTCAAAATTCACCAAAGCAATAATCAAATCTCACATGTCGTAATTGCAGTCGAGGCTATTTAGCGTTGACCAAAATTTGCAATACTGGGCAGTTCAGAAAAATCAGAACAACACTACACAGCAAATTACTATATCATACTATCTGAATTACACGACACAAGATTATACAACTTGCTAATCTCACTGTACTATAGCCCAAAATTAATGTCACACGGAGGTCGATAAAAATGCCTAAACAGTGTTGAAAGGTCAGATATTAAAGATTAGTAACGTTGGTCATTATATCTCATTTAGATTCTCGGTTGTTATTGTGATTTCATTTTACCTTTCGACGGTCTGTCGTTATATCTACTTTTGTAGGACCTACCCACTGTCCATACAAGCCCAATTTGGGCCTAAATTTTAGACGGCCCCACTGTCAGGCAAAATAATTTCCCAGCCCACCTTTTAGCCTGCCAACATAACATAAGTTTTTTCTTCCCTTCATTTATAATTCCTTAATTTGTACTGCTCGGACTCGACGTACACAAACACTAGGATAATTAATTGACTTTTGGCTTTGAGAGATCAGTCATCAAAGGCGCTAATAGCCAGATTTATTAGCGTACTACATCCCTAAACAAGGAGCAAGAAATTGGTGACCATGCAAGATGCACTGGTGTGGAGCCACGAGACGGAGGAGCAGAACTGCAGAAGGCCTCTGGGTGCTAGTGGCCTCGTACGTGAGGTGAAAAATGAGCAGACAAGAGGCCCATGGGCAGAAGGCGGATATGGGCCTCTTGGGGCTGGTGTCCTGGTACATGATAGCACTCTTCTTAAAAAAAAAAAAAAAAAAAAAAAAAAGAAAAGAAACATAATAGCCGTGAGCGACCAAGTTATTATATCTTCATTTGAGGATGTAGAAATTAATAGCCAGCAGCCATCGCTCCAGCCCTACTTAAACTATCATCCTCACCATCATATGTCGCTAGAGCCACAGTCTCGAGGACTTAGGCCTCGTTTAGATTGTGGAAAAATTTTAACTTTGCAACTATAGCACGTTTCGTTTATATGTGGTAAATATTGTCTAATTGTAGACTAACTAGACTTAAACGATTTGTCTCATAGTGTACAACTAAACTATATAATTAGTTATTTTTTACTTACATTTAATGCTCCATGTATGTGGGTTAAAACTTACGTAATGGAGAGAGAGTGAAAAATCTGAAATCTAAATACAGCAGGAGGGCATATACAATACAGCAACTCTTCTCGATCACTTGAGTCGTTGGGGATGGAAAAGTGTCAGCACTGTACTGCCAGATCCATCGAAGAGCCATCATCGCTTCTCCTCTCTAGATCCCAGGCGTAATGCCCGAATACAACACGATCGAAAACTTGACCTGAACCCTAGAAATTGAGTCCTCGATTCTGGCCTAGACACAAGCAACGGACAGTCCAGTGCAATACAGGTTGCTTGTAAGTTGTAAGCACAGAACGGTTCGCTGTGCTTATAATTTGAGTGAGCCTATACATACCCAATTTAAACATGTGAACACCCACGACTCGATGAGGGGTTTCATTGTACGGTTCGGAGCTGTCGTCGTGTCGGCACTCGAGAGTCGAGACGAAAGTCACATGGCGCATTGATATCGTTCTTTGTAGGGATGAAAATGGTACGAATATTTATCCGACCGTCCGTTCGGCCGAATTCGTTTAGAGGGGTTTAGATCTGTCCGTATCCGGGTCCGGATATTCAACATCCGGTACTGTATCCGTATCCGAATATTCAAATCACATATTTATGATGTCGATATCCAATCATATCCTATCCGGCATGAATGACACTATCCGTATTCGAATCCGAATCCGGACAGAAATATGAAAACAAATGTGGTATCAGTGATATCCGTCCGTATCCGATCCGTTTTCATCCATAGTTCTTTGGTAGGAAGCAGCTGTCGAATTAATACCAGTGCTGAATACTTTGGAGTAGCTACCAATAGCTTTCAATCTCCTCAAAATGAAACTGACTGCTCGTGCAATATTGTTTCGACAGAGCAGGCTGCTGATTCTAGTTGTTTAAATTAAAGGGCTTCGTGCTAAATAAATCTTATCTTACTTCTTACTATTACTAATTATAGAGATCTAAAAGGCTTGACATTATTAATTCTCACCAGACATGCATGCTAGGAAAAAAAAAGAAAATATTCTTATCTTACTATTACTAATTAGAGGCCCCAACGGAGGCTCCACGTTAATCCTCACTAGATGCGCTAAGAAAAAAGATAAATACTAGAAATTCTCACATTAATTAGAAACATCTGACCATCCAATTAAAAGACTAGCTATCTATAACCATTAGATCTATTTTCTTTTAATAAAGGAACTTCACCGTACATACATATAACTACATCAGTCTCCTTTACCGATAGCGGCGATGATATCCTGCAGCTAGCGCTTGCCGGCGACCTCCGGCCGACGACCAAGGCCGTGCCGGCGGTATAGTGTTCGAGGACTCACTCCTGGACGTGGGAAACAACTACCTGCCGGGACCGGGCGTCCCGAGGACCAACATGCCCTCTACTACGGAGACGACTTCCCCGGCGGCGCCAGATCCATCGGAAGGTTCAGCAGTGGCTAGGCGGCTACAACGTCGCCGACTTGGTTGGTATGTATGCTCGCTCGATCGATTGAGTTGTTTGTTTCTTGCTGCCTACCAATCACGTTTGCGGTTATAGATTAAAAAGTATCTAAAATCTTATTTTTTTAAACAAGAAAAGATATTAACCGGTAGATAAAAAAAGGCCGTATGGATATATCTCGACAGATCTTACCAGCATACCAATCATGTGTTTTATATTATAGTTTGTTAAAGACGAACATGTCTTGGCCATGTCAAGAGGATCCAGCATACATGCACTTGTGTGGCTGGCCGCCGGATGCTAGGTCAACAAGCAAGAATAAGAAAGGCGATGGTGCCGCGGTAATAAGTGTTCATGCTGGAGGTGCTCCACATCCACGTCGAACTACCACACTGTCTACCGCATGCATGCCTTCCACCGCCGGAGTGAGCGCTGGGCAGTTGTCAATGGAAACTGGAATCCATCTGTTCTATGTTCATCCCGCTGTTGTCAACATTCATCGGCTAAATCAAAAGGTATAACCGTATTGCCGAATCCTATTAGAATTTGATCTGTCACCTACGATCTACTATGATCGTGTTGCTATCCTCATCTATTTGTGAAATTCTCTATGAAAAAAGGTAAACTAATGCCATTGTCATTATTGATCACAGTTTATAAGTTCCACTCTATAAAAAAGATAAATTAATGCCATTCTCTTCCACACGGAAACAGGAATTCGTCTGTTCTTGGTTTGTCTTGCTATTTTCAACATTCATCAACCAACTTAAAGGTATGATTTTGTCTTGCCAAATCTCATTATCATTTGATTTGTCTCCAACGATCTACCAAGATCGTGGTGTTGACATAATGCTCTTTCAGTATACATGTTGCATCATCAGCAAAACCTTAAGTCAGATTAGGCTATTACTAATTTTTATTTCTTTGCAAATTGAGTAGTCAGAAACATCAGGTCAATAAATTAAAGACTCCAGCTATCAATAACCACTATTTATTTTATTTTATAGAAAATCACCCAATTATACCATTATAATTAAAAACCATTTTTTAGGAGAAAAGTAATTTAATCATTTGGAGACCATCCTAATTGGTCACGTCACATGGTATATTAGATTATTAATTAAAATATAATATCTCCTCTACCACATTCTTAACAAAATATCTATATTAATAAAACAAAATATCTATATCATAATATAGTCAATATAAAAAAATCAGATGAGTCTTACTGCTAATCACATCCACTTGGCAATGTATTCATAAAAAGTCATATCTGCAGTACCCATCACATTGTGGTTAGTTAATTAGTAATAAAAACACTAATGACAAACTACGTTACAAATAAAAAGAGGAGGCAATTTTCATCAACCATGTGAAAACTAAAATAAACTCTAAAATTGACTCTAAATTATGGACCGCCGTTTATGAACATAATTCAAAATAAACCCTAAATTTGAATTTGAATTACCTACATTTATAATTATGAAATATAATGCAAAGTATCTAATAATTTTGTATCCAAATTACCCACATATATCACTAACAAAAAAATTAATATAAAGTAAAACTTTTCATTGTCTAAATTAGCAACCTTTTTTAAAAACTAATCTCTAAATCTACATATAAGAAATAAAATATATGCTTTTATAAAAAATAATATCTCTAAATCTACATATAAATATTAATATAAGTTATTATGATAAATAAATCAACAACCATTTTTATTTAAAATAAGTTCAATATATGTCAATTAAAATACTATGCCATATCAATATTGGTAAACTATTTTATAAACTAAAAAATAACTTAAAATATACATGTAACACTAATATAAATTATTTGAAAAATAATTGATAACCTTTGTTATTTAAATAAGTTTATAATACATTGACTAAAATAATTATTCCATATCAATACTAGCAATCTAATCGTAAATGTTCTATGTTTTTAAAACAATACGTATTATACAATGACTAATATCACATAATAAATTTAACATCTTGATTGTCATTGTTCAAGCTTAAATATGTTTTATGCATCATAATAGCAAATAGCAAACAACACATAACCTAGAATATGCAATGTAAAGACATTATAATAACATGTTGATAAATAAATTAACCTCCGATCAATTGATCTTAAAACCCAATGTATTCATCATGAGAACATACAATTAATAAATATGACTTAGCATGATTAAAAAGTATGTAAAATATACTGCCACCAGCCAAAAAAAATGTGACCCACCTATATTTCTATCCTAACTAATATATTTTCCTAATTTGGTAAAAAGAATCTAAAAAAATCTAATCAGCAATGGTGGAATCCAATCCTTCTAATGAGTAAACACTACAAGCCATATTAATTTGCACAATGCCATCACATGGGACCTTCAAGAGCATAAAACAACAATGACAAGATAAACAAGGTAATCTACCAATACTATTGCATTCTTCCACATGTAACTTTTCCATTAAATATGATATTTTGATTAATACATCAATTTAAATATTGACACATCTATTGATCGCAAAAGGTACATTAGAGAACATCATGGCAACCTATAAAGTCATATACACCAAACACCGGGATGGAAACATAATAATGTTACCACTGCCTTTCCAAGGGCATAATAAGTACATATCACATAATTCCAAAGATGCAACAACAATAATGTGTTAAGGAGTTCAGAGAAATGACTTAAGTATGTCAGCAACAACCATTCATGAAGGAATAGATTAGAATCCAAATTGACCTAAAAATGTCATACAAATCAATAAAAGATGTACAATTAATGAAAACAATTAAAGGTACCTATCTAAATATCAAATACTCAATCATGTTATTAATTTTTTTTCTTGCAAGTGAGCTAATAATATTGTTATCTACATATCTTAATTTTTCAAGAGGTAAGCACAACTGACCCATATACTTCACAAAGTCAGTCATACTAGGACACAAAAGAAACAAAGAAAGAGAAAATAACTAATCGTGGAAAGAATGTGCCATAACGATCTCTCTTCATCATGCCAAAGGCAATTTTATATATGTCTATGTCTATAAGATTAGACTCAAATTTAAAGTTAATTATATATAAAATAATTTTTATTAGTTAATACATATTAAATAAAAATTTCAATTGCTTAAGTATCCCAAAGTAGCCCGTGCGAGAGCACGGGTTGATGGACTAGTATTACTAATTAAAGGCCCCATGATGACCGCTCGACCTATATTCTTATTATACGCACTAGAAAAGAAAAAGATAAATACTAAAAATTTTCATTTTAATTAGACACTAGTACACAGAACATTAGTAGAGGCGGTTGGACAACCATTTTCACTAGCGTTTTCTCCAACCGTTAGTAGGAGAGGCCAGTGAAAATGGCCCATTTCCACTGGCGGTTGGTTAAAAACCGCCAGTGGAAATCGATTTCTACAGGCGGTTCTCTTAAGGAACCGCCTGTAGAAATTGCTGCCCGAAAAACATGAAAAAATAGCAAAAAAGTTTTTTAAAAAGGTAAAAAATATTTTTGAAACCGCCTGTAGAACCGCAAGTCATGTATTTTACAGCGCAAAATCGGCAAGGCTACGCTGGGCGCCTTACGTGGCCATGGGGGTTCAAACCCACGACCTCCCCCTCACGTGTACCCCCTCTAACACTCCACCCACAGGTCACTTGTGTCTATATCTCATTTTTGTTCCCCACATATTATACAAACCCGATGGAAAATTCAATATTTGAGAACCTAAACAAATTCAAATGAAAAAATGTTCAACTACAAAGTTTCATAACTTTTCGAGATCTACAACTTTTATTTAGAGTGTTTCTCCATCCGAGGTCATTTGTAAAATTTGAATTTCAAATTTGAAAATTTTATTCATAGTTTTCCATAAAAAGATGATTTCAAATAAAAAAGTTGCCAACTACAAAGTTTTATAACTTTTGAGATCTACAACTTTTATTTTGGGAGTTTCTCCATCCGAGAAAGTTTGAAAAACTCAAAAAATTAATTTCAATCTATTTTTTATCGGGCGGATTTCTTAACAAACCGCCGGTAGAAATCGATTTCTACTAGCGGTTCCTTAAGAAATCCGCCAGTAGAAATAGTCGATTTTACTGGCGGTTCCTTAAGAAAACCGCCCAGTAGAAATCGTATTTATCTTGGCGGTTCCTTAAGAGAACCGCCTGTAGAAATAAGGCCGATTTCTACAGGTTGTTCTAAAGAGAAACCGCCAGTAGAAATAAAACGCCAGTGTCAAGAGAAATGGTTTCTGTACTAGTGAGAACATCACCGTCAAATCTAAATACTCTACCATTTGATCTATTTTTTCTATAAAATTTCACAAGGAAAGACAACTTCCACCTTTCGGAAATGGTAGTACCTATCGACGTTGGCAGTTGGTCAATAGAATATCTAAAATATCACATGAAGCCTATCAATCGTCAGCATAGCATCCACCATGTTATCAATAGTTAATACAAAATAGTAGATTGACTTATCTATCACGTTCACTTTTGGTTAATGTACTAATATTAGTATAAAATATGAAGACCCAACGTATATATATAAAAATAAAGGATATTCCAGAGAGTGTCTTACAATTCATATATCATATAAGAAAAACAATGGCCAATACAAAGCATGGACAACAAGATACAAAACGATCTCTTCTAAACAGAAAGAGTATATTAAAGAACAAATTGGTCATCTTCTTCCTTTGGTTGTCCACTACTTGCCGGAGCTTAAAGATCGTATTGGTTGTCCACTACTTGCCGGAGCTTAAAGATCGTATTGAAGATAAGGGACATTTGCAAACACCTACACCAAACAATACTTTGAAGATTGCAATAGCCACTCACTACTGATCATGAGATCTAGTATCCATTGAAAGAACATTAACTAGCAGACCCCTCTGATGAGCGCAAACTTACGATCCTTCACCAACAAAATATCATTTTCCTGGTTTTATTTCAAGATTTCATAGTGTTGTGCTTTCAGTGGTAGGCGATGTTACCATCGGTAATAAAACGTCTATGGTGACTTCAAAAATCTTGGAAGGTGCTCATAGGGGGTAAGGTCTCTGTGTGTGCATTGACAGGGGTGAGTGTGCATATAAGCGTCGTGTTTGTACTGTATAATTTGAAAAAAAATCAAACATCTTGAGAAAAGGAGGTCAAGTGACATTGTGTAGACCACTAATCTCAAGTGACAGTGTAGACTTCATGTGATTGCTTATGTCATCATGATACTTAAGAGTAAATACTTATACAAATATTACTCCTAAAATTTTGGGTTTATAAATACTTATACAATAATACTCGTAAGATTTTGGGTTTATAGACTAGCTGTATCCCTAGTACCAGACGGTCCATAATTATACCGATAATGACTTTTGGTAAAATGCCAGAGGCCCATTGCCCCCGTGATCGAGCCCACAGGGCTCGACCTCGATCTGAAACTTCGCTGCACTGGCCTCCCAGGGAATAAGCAAGCCACTGTCACAGTAGTTGACACTCGACAGCCTAACATTGTCAGCGAATTTATTCATTGTCGGCACAGCAGACGGGGCCGGTGGTACAGGCGTACAGCTAGCATGTATACGTGGGGGCAGGCTCTTCTCTCTCATCTAAAATGGCTATGCCTGCCGGGCTGCCTGCGTGTCGACTGCTCATACGTGCTCAATGCTGATATTTGCACAGTTTTGTAGTGCCATGCATAATCAAATAAAAAAAATCAAATAAAAAAATATGAAGAAAAAGGCAGAGAAAATTTCCTATGAAACAATGAAATTGATGCCTTGTAATCAGCATATGCAGAAAAAAATTGTAGTTCGCTGAGAATAGCATGCTGAAGGACGTCGCATCAAGTAAAATATTTATCAAACCCTTCCAGTTACATCAAGAAAATTAGAAAGAATATTTTCATCATACTTTAATTAGTATTAATCTTCCGTGCACGTTGTTTATGAAGAAGAAAGGTAAAGAAAAGGACATAAAAACTTCAGGAGGTCGGGAAGTTTTTTCTTTTTTTTTTTTTCACCGAGGCACCATATATTTCAGGTGTGTGAAAAGGACAACAAAATTAAAATACTATACTAACAAGTGTCGACGGAACTGAATTATTGATGCTATTATAGCACTGCGTGGAAAAAAGGGGGCCTCCTTGTACACTCGTTATCCGAGTGACCACTACTGTGAGAGATATAATGTGGGTGCTCTTGGTATGAGCTGCATCAAACAGCTGCGTGCCAGATCCACGTTTGCTCACGGGCGGGGCCTCTCCTCTGCTCTGCTCCACACACACTACGCGTGCGTGAGGGTTCCTCGATCTGAGCTCTACAGCCAGCAGCTATGGCGGAAGTCTTAGCTGGATGGCTGACCTCCGCCGCTGTCGGCATGGCGAAGGAGAAGCTGGCCGCTGCCATAGGATCAGGCCAAACTGCTGTGGAACTTCAGCGACGACCTGAAGGACATGGAGGGGATGCTGGAGTCCATCTCAGCAGCGCTCCAAGACGCTGAGAGGAGGTCCGGGAGGGAGAAGGTGGTGCGGCTTTGGCTCAAGCGGCTGAAGAATGCAGCCTTGGAGCGACATGCTCGAAGACTACCATGACACTAGAGAGACCAATTATCGGCAAAGGTGCGTTCTTAGTTACTACTTACTACACTACACATATACTGCATGTTAATTATTTAAACTATATCCGGATCATTCTACAAAAGCTGGATCAAGACATCTTCTTCCTAAAGATATGTGTTTATACACTCAAAGTGGCCAAAGAAGGCAAGTTTTGAACGGAAAATAGGCAATTTTTTCCATTTTCAATCATTTTTTAACCTTCATTTTTAAAATAGCCCATTTATTTTTTATTTTATTTTTAATTATTTTGGTCCTGCTAATGCGCGTGGATGGCAAATTCACGCTGCTGTGCCACATACACTGCCAAAACAAGATTTGCCATGTTCCATGATGATTTCTATGTGGAAAACGTGCGGTCACGCCAATGTTGTTTCGTCATGCCAATAAGAATGGCGTGACAAGATTCAATCTTAGAAAAATTCTCTCTTTTCAAAGTGACGATAGGTGAAGATGATTTTTATATGACTACTGTGTATACCACTATGAGATCTATAAATTTCTAGTTTTAAGTTTTTTATTTGAGAAGGTTTTTTCAAGCATCTGAATTATTTCAAATGAAAAGCTAAAACTAAAAAGTTTTAGATCTTAGGGATAGTTAAAAATTCAGGGCGCCTTTAGTTTACGGGTGAAACGCCGGTGAAACGAAGGAAACCAATCCTATGGGATAGCTAACATCATCGATCCTTTGGAGGGAACAAACCAACCACTTCGAGCTCACGCTTTCATGAAGTCCGAGGCAAGAAAAGAGAGAGGGAGACGGTGAGACGGCCTGGCGGCACATCCAGATGGAGGGAGAAGGAGAGGGCCCACGTCCACCCGCGCTAGAGGGCAAGCAAGCAATGGCCCGTTGCTAGATCCCGACAGAGGGAGAGGGAGAGGGAGCCGCCCGCGCCGCCGCCTCTGCTTGCTGAAACCGTTGCCGTCTCCACGAACAACGCCCAGCTGCGCCTGGGTTCCGCTGCGTCCGGGCGGGGGGGCAGTCGCACCGCGTGGTCATCGAGGGAGGCCGAGAGCACGCGGGCGCGGCCGGCCCCCCCTAGCGACGAGAAAGGGAGAGAGCCGAGGGGGGGCCGCCGCCAGAAGGGGGCGCCGTCGGGGGGGGGGCCGCTGTCCGCTGCCGGATGAGCTCGGTCGGGTCCACCCTAGTGCCGAGATAGGGGAGAGAGGGAGAGAAGGAGATACAGCTGAGATGGAGTGGGGCAGAGCGGATGGAGGCGAAGGTTTCCGGACAAATCGTATTGCTTTTCCTTTCCCTATGTTTTTTTATTCCTACATTTTTCCTTTGCCTTTCCTATCTGTCTTCCTATCTGCCAAAGGGGCCCTCAATGTAAAATCTATCTTCATTTGACTCCGTAAAAGGAGAAAGAAATGATTTTTATAAGGCGACAAGCTTTTGTACTAGATTAATATGTTGTTGAAACTTTACACTATTTTTTAAAATCTTAATGATCTCAAATATAAAAATAAAAGCTATAAAGTTAGATCTTATTGAGAGCTATAACATTCACATAAAAGGTACATTCATTTGACATCATAGAAGAAAGACATTATTTTTAAAGCCAACAAGCGCTTGTATGTGATAATTGCTTAGTATAGAATTTTTCCTGAGAAATAAATTAAATGAAATTCTTGCAGATGCCAAGAGCGCTCTCATATCTACCAATTGCGCGCAAGAAGATTTCCTTGGCTAACAGGATGAAGAGTATGAGAGAGCAGCTGAAGAAGATAAACAAGGAATTTCAGGATTTTCATTTCACACAGGGTGGAACTGCCGATTCTATTGAACAGCATCACGATGTTCGAGAAACATCGTCATGTTTGCCTAATGAACCAATAATAGGGAGAACTGTAGAAAAGCAGGAAATCATAAACCTGCTATCTCCAGGTACCAGTAATGAAGAGACATTGATTGTTGCTATCTATGGCCTTGGAGGTATGGGCAAGAGTACTTTGGCACAACAAATTTATAATGACGCCCAATTCAAGAAGCATGATCATCATGTATGGGTTTATGTGTCCCAGGATTTCAATCTGAGGACAATAGGAAACTCCGTAATTTCACAAATAGAAGGACATCAGCAGAAAAGGGATATGCTGCAACTGGTAAATCAGTGCCTTGATAACCTACTCTGTGGCAAAAAAAAGATTCTGATTGTTTTAGATGACCTATGGGAGGAAAATGACATTGAGTTTGGGAAACTGAAAAGTATGCTTCACGTGGGCAAGAAGGGCAGTATGATAGATGTCATAGTAACCACACGCTGTGAAGTCATTGCAACGAAAGTTTCCACCAGTGAACCATACAAGCTTCAGCCTTTAAAAGATGGTACATGCTGGGAAATAATTAAGAGAACTAGTAAATTTGAACAAAAAGGTAACCAAGAAAAATTGAAGCAGATAGGATTGGATATTGCAGAGAAATGTGGAGGTGTTCCATTAGCAGCTCAAGCAGTTGGCTACTTGCTGCAATCCAGAGATGAGAATGGATGGAAAGAAATAAACAATAGTGATATTTGGAATGGATATTCTGAAGATGATGGTGGTGTTCTGCCGTCTTTGAAGTTAAGTTATGATATGAAAGCATGGAACCACAGCTAAGGATATGCTTTTCCGATTGTGCTGTATTCAAAAAAGGCCATAATATCGTTGAAGATGATTTGATTCACCAATGGATTGCTCTCAATTTTATCATCAAGCCAATTACAGGGAGCGAATACATCAAGCAACTTTTAGGAATGTCTTTCCTTCAAGTTTCAAGGATGCCCTTGGTAAGTATAAACTATGTATAACTACAATACTCATTTATGTCAACATGTACTAGTCATTTCCGCAACTCAATTGTCGACATTTGACTGGCCATGTACCTTTGGACGTATTTCAGAAACAAATCCTAGTAAATAAATGACATTACAGCACTATTTTTAATGGGAATTCTTCATCTTAAATTCATTTAAAGTAAAGGTAATATTAACAATTGAATCGTTTCCACAACTCAGTTGTCAACATTGAACCAATAACTTGTCATATATAGGTTTGCCTGTCTTGATACAAAAGTAGTTGTAAATGTATTCATCACATTAATGGAAAAATCATCATGCAATCGATCTGACTGTTCCACATCCATGCTTTCAATCATTAACGAAGTACACTGCTATCATTTCAGACTTTTGGAGAGCATCTTGCACGATACACCATGCACGACTTGGTGCATGACCTGGCAATATCAATCATGGGCGATGAGTTCACTTCAGATGTTGGATCCAAGGGCAATACGAAACATGGCCAGAAATATTGTCGCTATGCATTGATTACAATGTATGACCAGGCAACGAAGTTATCAAATATTATACCCTCCGAGGTGAGAGCGCTTCATGTTTCCGATAGCAGCAAGCTGGATCTTGCTCGCGGGGCATTTTCATTTACAAAATGCTTGCGCATTTTGGACTTCAGTGGATGCTCTACTCTACTGCTGCCAGCCTCTATTGGTAAACTGAAGCAGCTGAAGTATCTTTGTGCTCCAAGAATGCTGAATGAAACTCTCCCAGAGTATATAACTGAGCTAACAAAACTGGAGTACCTAAACCTGAATGGATCTTCACACATCTCTGCACTACCAGAATCAATCGGCAAGCTCGCCGGGTGTCTGAAATATCTGCGTCTGTCAGGTTGCTCTGGCATATCAAAACTGCCAGAATCATTTGGTGATTTGAAATGTTTGGTTCATCTTGACATGTGGTGTTCTAAAATAACAGAACTGCCAGATTCAATTGGTAATTTAACAAATTTGCAACACCTTGAGTTATATGAATGCTCCAGTCTCAAAGCGATACCAGAATCGTTGTGTGACCTCACACAACTCCAATATTTGAACCATCTTGTAGTCATATTGTACGGCTACCTGAAGCTATAGGCTGCCTGGTCGATCTACGGTATTTATACTTGTCACGCTGTCGCGTGAGGGAGCTTCCACAGTCAGTTAAGAGGCTCTGTAATCTATTGCATCTGGATTTGGGACACTCGCCTATCGAGAAAGGGTTATCAGGAGCTCTGCGTGGCCTCACTAGATTAGAGTATCTGGATATATCAAACTTTAACAAGGTGAAGAATTTGGATAAGGATGAAATGCATGATGCTATGAGAAACCTCACTAATCTCAAGGTTCTGAAATCAGCAGTTGATGGCCTTGAAAATAACTTTGATGCAGGAAACAATGATGGTTATCTTGATTTCATTGGTACTCTTACCAATCTGGAGAGTCTAGATTTGTCGGGTAACTCGACAATTATGTATCTACCGGAGAATATGGTAACCTCAAAAGGTTGCATAGGTTGGATCTGCAGTACTGCCGGCGGCTCAAGTTCATCCCAGTGGGTATACGTGGTGCTAGTGAGCTGAAGTCTGTACTCCTGGACGGGTGTTCAGACCCAATTGATAGAACAGGCCAGTTCTCTGTTGCATTATTCACTCACATTACCACTCTTTAAGGTTCTTCATGATGACGTCAGTGCTGGCAGCAATCTGCATCTGCTCGTGGGTGAAAATGGCATCAGTGAGTTAAAAATTGTTTCTCTTGAAAACGTGGGATTTCTGGAGGAAGCTCAAACACTTAAGCTGTCGACCAAACAGAATCTTAAGAGGTTGAAACTGTCTTGGACGTCAGATGTTGATCGACTTGTAGAGGACAAGGCTTCATTGGGAGAACTAGTGCCACCGATGACTCTGAATTTCTTCGTTCTTGGAGGTTATAGCAGTCCGAGCTTTCCTAGCTGGCTGATGGCCATTTCTCACCATCTCCCCAATCTTACTTTGATTTATCTTTTTAATCTGCCTAAATGTCGCAACCTACCACCACTTGGACAGTTACCATGCCTGAGAGACCTGATTCTCAGGTCTTTACCTAGCATTAAAAAAATTGATAGGGGTATCTGCGGTGGCAAAGGAGCATTTCCCCGACTGAAACAATTCAGCGTACAAAATATGGATGGATTGGAGGAGTGGAATACATCATACCCTGGTTAGGCTGGTGTGGAGGAATTCATGTTCCCTGTGCTAGAATGTTTCGCTGTAGAAAGATGTCCAAGGTTGAGGCTGGAACCATGCCGACCAGAATGTCGACATTGCACAATAACAGAGTGCGACCAGATTATATCGTCCCTGGAGGAGGTAGAAACCAGAAGCCATTGTCTCCGCAACTCTACTCCAACCACCGAATTGTGCATCGGAGAAAGCCAGTGCCATAGTTTCAGGGTGTTTCACCACTTCCCTGCCCTCCAGGAGTTGCAATTCTACAGATGTCCAAATCTAACAAGCTTGCCGGAGGGCGTACAGCAACTCTCTTCCCTTGAGTTGCTGCAGTTGAATCGGTGTGACAGCATAACGGCACTGCCAGAATGGCTGAGCGACATCACCTCTCGAGAGAGACTCGACATCTATGGATGTCCGAGCATCAAGTCTTTGCCTCCATGTATACAGCAGCTCACCAACCTCCAGACGCTAGTTATTCATTGGAACCAGGAGCTGCAGCAGTGGTGTAAGTCAGAAGAGAACAAGGCCAAGCTCGCACACATTAAGGAAATAGTAAGTTCACAACTAAACTGCATTTATCTAGATTCAGCATTACTCATGCTTTCGTTATACAAATTACTTGTATTGTCTGTTTGTGTCTCAGCAAGTCAATTGTTACTTTTATTAGATATATATGTGTTCTTTGCTGCCATTATCTTGGTATTCTAGAGGGTTTTTCTTTACTTGCGGGAAAATGATAAATATGGTGAAATCATTGGTTGCGCTCTGTCACTTAGTTAGCTAACAAGTAGCTAGGCCTTAACAAATATCAGGCATTATATTCTAGTTTTCTTCCTATCGAGACAGAGTGACAACAGACTAGTCTAAGAACTCTTTTTGACAGACCACTTGTGTGTTTGCCAAAGGCAAAAAGAATATTGATAATATCTTACACAAGGTAAGAAAAGTAGAAGGATACACACATAACAGGTACAGAATGGAACTCGTACTGTATTTTTCTGTATGTATGTAGTACAGGTGACACAGATATTCTGTTATTTTATTGTTTTCATTTAAATTAGAGTATAAACTATAACTAATAAGTACACACCTTTTTTATCCCTGCAGATTTGTGACGACAAATTTCTGCAAAAGGATGGGCACCAGAGTTGAATATTATGGTCACAATCCGCTCGAGTTATGATTTGTGTGGTGTAATTATTAAATTATCCAGATATTTCTCAGATGTTTAGGACCGTATCTTGGACGATTGTTATCCAATGCAGCAGAAAATATTTTCGAAATAGAATTTTTGTTCTGCAACTGTTAATTAAAAAATAGTTTGTGATAACTAGTGAATATGCACGTGCGACATGCATGTGTAAATAAAATTTATGTCATAAACAATAGTAATTATAAATATTTTTTCTTAATTAATTCACATATCTATTTATTCTATACTATTAAAAATCTATTTATAAAGCATTTTTGATGATTTGGTTCTGGAGTGGCATGCCACTTTTAGATTTTTAGGGCATCAAATGCACAGAAAATAATTGATTGTATGTACCCGGAAAAGGTAAATAGAATAACTTTATGTGAAATATTTCAGCTTAGAGAATATGATGGTGATATTCATCGTTTAAGTGCTCAGTCAGAGATGGGCTGGCATAAGTCAGTGATAGTCCATCACAATTGATGTCCACACAAAAAGGCAAAATTACAGTGAACAATTAATGGAGAAAATAAAACAGAGTCCAGCTTTATACAGAAAAGATACATATACATTTTTTCCAAATTACTTGATTAGATTTGCTGAAAGTATCATACCATGAATAAAAGTTTTCTGAAAACATGAAGCTACGCTTTTGGCAACGCGAAATTCAAAGCATCTATGCCCCCTAAACTTTCACATGATTTTCTAAGATAGCAACAATGTATGTATGCAACAACAGACATGGTCCCCGTTTTATTAACGTTCCATATTTGAATGGAAAATGTAAGACTCTAATGCAATGGAGATACACAAATTAGTAACTACTCCCTTCTGTTTTAAATTATAAGTCTTTGACTTTTTTGTACATCTATTTTACTATGTATCTAAACATATTTACCTAATATAAAAAGGATGCAAATATAGCGTAGAACACATGGGATTTGGCATCACCAATTACTATGGATGAAAACGGATCGGATACGGACGGATATCACTGATACCACATTTGTTTTCATATTTCTGTCCGGATTCGGATTCGAATACGGATAGTGTCATCCATGCCGGATAGGATATGATTGGACATCGACATCATAAATATGCGATTTGAGTATTCGGATACGGATACGGTACAGGATGTTGAATATCCAGACCCGGATACGGATAGATCTAAACCCCTCTAAACGAATTCGGTCGAACGGACGGTCAGATAAATATCCGCACCATTTTCATCCATACCAATTACCAAAACTATAGCAAGCGATTGGCTGGTGAGTAGCAGACTTGCAGCACTTTATGCTCTATTTAATCAAAACAATAATTAATCGACACAATTGCCGAAGCATGCGAATATCTAATTATCAAACAGCAGATTAGAACTTGGATGGGGGCAGCGCGATACATGCGTGTCCAATCTACTCCCGTCTCTGTGCCTCTGCCCGGCCTCTGCGGCTCTACCGTGCACGCATGCATTATGCAGGACAGCCTACGCCCAACTTGCTGCCGCTCGTGCAGGCTGACGGCGGCTTCCTGGACTGACCTTGTTTAAGAAGACGACGGCTCGCTCGCACGACGGACTTGAAGGATGCGGCGGCGACGTCGTGTTACGCCGGCTTCAACGTCTGCCTGGAGTCGTACCACAGGCCGCCAAGCGGACACCAGCGAGGCACGACAAAGCGATTGGAGGGGTTCCCTCGATGCCTCGGGCGAACCGAAAGGGGTTGCCAAAACGGATCGGGACTGCCGGAGCAGCGGGAACGGATGGCCGGCGCGGATTGGGAGGGGCGCCGGCCGCAAGCAAGGAAAGAGCGGCAGGTAGGGTGCGAAGAGTGAACACGCGAACATCTCGGCGGTTCCTGGCCGCGAGTACTACACGGCGTCGACGTTTGGAGATGGGAAGCAAGCGTGGAAACCGCCGTGGGTACACGCGCTGGGTAAGGAATCGCTCCGTGAAAAAGAATTGTGACCGGAGCACGGTCCAACAGACAAACATGCTGTAAATGTAAAGAGTTTTCGGCTGGGACCGCTCGTCAGATCATGGTGAAAAATTTAGATACGTTGGATCTGAGTTTAAAGTAGATCTAACGGTTAAAATCATGGTGGGTAGAGAATATCTGTGTGAGAGTATATTTTCAAATTCTTCGCTCCTTTATAGTACTAGTGGACATGCACGTGCGACACGCACGTGTGTGTATAAAGAAGTTTCTTCTGCAGTGAAGGGTATGATGCGTGGTCAAAATTAATATCAAAATTCAAGAAAATAAATATTAATTATTAAGCCCTAAATCTATTAGTGGTCTAATCATGGTATGATGTGTGGTCAAAATTAATATCAAAATTCTATTTTGTTAAAAAAGAAATCAAAATCTAAGATGCATTACTCTTGATTGAAATCATGAACATGTTTAAGTTTTATTTCCAAACAATGCAAACCATCCAAGACAGGAACATGATTCTTTGCAACATAGCACAACATATGTACAGTTCAAACTATCATGTCCGGATATTGCATTAACCATTTGTTGGAAACATTTACAAATAATTGTATCCTATGGCGACCATGCTTAGTATTATGATTACTTATTTACTTTATTAACCTTTTTTGTTCTTGAGGAGAAAAAGCAAAAAGAGCATATCTACTAAGATGTTTAAATAAAAAAGTTCATAAGAATACCTATACTAATCTTCTCAAAGTGCATTTGTTTCAAAAAAGAACTCTTCTCAAAGCGAGGGCAGTGGATGTAATCTTGCTTAAAACAAGTTGCTTAGGGTGATGCAAACAACTTCAAGAAAGAACTGCAACCATTATATCCGAACTGAGTGTAGTTGGCTCATGAATTTTGATGCACTACATAATATATACTCCCTCCGTTTCAAATTATAAGTCGCTTTGATTTTTTTGGTTCATCCATTTTCCTATATATTTAGACATATTGTTATATCTAGATGTATAGCAAAATGAATGTACCAAAAAATCAAAAAAAATCAAAGCGGCCTATATATAATTTATAACAGAGGGAGTAAATAATAGATCCACTTAGGAAAGAAGATTTGTGATTCTTACCAAAATTTTTACTGCTCTTCCGCCAATCCTCCCACTTCAACTAATCTGCTGCACAAGTGGTGAGTACACGTTTTGTGAGAAAAAAATGAACCTTGTTGAATATACCTTGAATTCACAACTATACATATATCTTCATGATGTGCTAATTTGGATGGGATCCCTTATAATCTATTCTGGCTATAATCTGTAGTTTATTGTTAATGAGTTTCTTCAAGTAATATACAAAATATTTATATATATACATATATATTAAATATTATTTGAATTGAACATATTAAATATTGAAAAGCTAAAATATATATATATATATGAGAAAATAGTATGGACTTAATTAATCGGACCGGTCCATGAAGACAAGCTTGGTTGGTGTAATATGTAATCACTGCTCTGTTTCACACCTAAATTTGCGACTATTTGCACATATGTGAAGTTCATTTATTTTGAAATATCTTGAAATTGACTAACCTTTTAGGAGAAAAGGTTTTCTTGCTAGCGGTTGCAATTTGTATCTTAAAACCTCATCAAATTATCTGATCCATCAACGTGCAGTTGTAATCAGCATCAATGGGATATCATTCAAGTAAAAAGAGTGGTGCTCAAAATAACATTGAAAACACAATACAAATTTCACATTTGTTCCTTTTTACCTGATTCATCATAAAATCGACAATTAACAGTAATGGTTCCAACCACTGGTCCTTGCAAGTGTAAAAGGTTAAAAAGATTAATCTCACAAAATATTAAAACAAGTTAGCAAAACAACTGTTCCAGTAATGACCCCCCCCCCCCCCCAGCTCACCTTTTTTTTTTTGTTATAAGTAGTCCACCTATCTTGTTCATTTTTTTAAGAAAAACAAGAAGTTAGCCAAAATCACTTCACAATGCATGCTGGTACCTTTCGACCAATGAGAAATTAACAGACTAATTCGGTAGGTGACTCCAGAATAAGATAAATTGAGTCGCTTGGAATAAAAAAAATTGAATAATAAAAAGATATGACAAGAAGCTTACATTGAGATATCAGGCAGCAATGATTTTTTCTTCTGTTGGGAGACCAAAAAGGAAATAGCAAGTTTTCATGGAACATTGAGCAAGTGAGCATGAAGGATAGTGTCTTGAACGAAACCATGTACTCGTTATTTTTTTAGATAAAGGAATAGATCATCCAGCCTTCACATTCACAGACGAATGCTTAAAGCTAACACTTACAATCAAGGGACTTAGCCCAGAGTTCCACTAAAAAGCAGCCTCAACACAAACCTGGAGCCTAACAGCCGAAGCCCAGAATTCCACTAAATGGCAGACACGACCAAACTCTGGGACCTTACCACTGAAGGCAACCAGGCAACAAGAAAACATAAAACTCAGACTAAGAAAAACAAAGGGTTCTACCCTCCGATCCTCTTTTGATTCTTCCAGCAGCTGAAGAGTTGCAGTGCCACCCCCTCAAGAAGTCTGCAGCCATCTTTCATCATTCTTCTCTCTTTCTCTTTAGACAGGAGGGACCATTGCCTGATCCAAAAAGTCCCCCTGAAAATCACCTGCAAGTAGGAGTTAGCACCTTTATTTTGAAACACTGCATCATTCCTATTTAACCATAAAACCCAACAAATAGCCCCTATTCCCACTAATATTTGACTTCTTAGCCCGGGAGCAAATCTCCTTATCCAAGATCCAAACAGGTGAGAAGTGCTTTTTGGTGGTTGAATGTTAAAAGTGATTAGCAAAGTGTTCCATACAGATCTTGCCACACGGCAATCGAAAAAAAGATGTTGTATGTTTTCATCCATACTACAGAAATTACACTTAGAATCTCCCTTCCACCTTCTTTTCAGTAAATTGTCTTTTGTTAAAATTACCCCTCTTTTTAGATACCACAGAAAAATTTTAATTTTCAAAGGCACTCTAGCTTTCCAGAACACCTCCTTCCCAGATTTATTATCCTTTTTCATTATTTCTCTATACAGTGATCGTGTTGAGAAAACACCATCTTTTTTAATTTGCCAAATAAATCTATCCCTGTCATTGTTTAGTCTCACTGGTAGAACTAAGGAGACTAGCTCGAACCACCTTTTAAGTCTTTCCCCACTAATACCCCGCCTAAACGAAATATTTAGCGGCGTCGAGCCAAGCACACTAGCCACTGAAACCCCTTTTTTCCTCACTATCATGTACAAATCTGGGAACTTCTGCATTAGCGGTTGTTGGTCAATCCATAAGTCTTCCCAAAACCTCGTTTGGTGGCCACTGTTAGTCTTGAACCTTCCATATTGGAGCAGCAGACTCTTAATTTCCATCAGTCCTGCCCAAAAATGTGCATCTCCTGGGCGTTTTTCAATTTGGGACAAACACTTGTCCTTGACATACTTTTTCTTGAGAACAGTTTGCCATAAGCCATCTTCATTAAAGAGCTTGAACAACCATTTACTGAGTAAACATTTGTTCTGAACTTCCAAGTCTAAAATTCCCAACCCCCCAATGCATTTTGGCATACAGAGTATACCCCATTTTGCTAGCCTGTATTTTTTCTTATGCTCATCACATTGCCAAAAGAACCTGGACCTATAGTAATCCAGTCTTTTCCTCACCCCTTTAGGGATGACAAAGAAGGACATCAAGAACATAGGGAGGCTTGATAGGACAGAGTTGATCAGCACTAATCTCCCCCCGGAGGAAAGGATCTTCCCTTTCCAACTGCTTAGTTTTTTCTGGAAGCGCTCCTCTAATAAGCTCCAGTGCTTGTTTGAAAGCTTTCTGTAATGCATTGGAATGCCTAAGTATCTGAAGGGAAAACTCCCCTCAATACAGCCAAAGAGCTCTACATATTCCTTACTTCTGTCTTTAGCCCCCCCGAAACAAAACAATTCGCTTTTGTGAAAATTGATTTTTAGGCCTGCCAGCTTTTCGAAGGCAGCCAAAACAAGTTTTAGATTCCTAGCCCCCTCTAAGTCATCCTCCACAAATAAGATCATGTCATCTGCGTAATGTAAAATGGACAGCCCGTCATCGACAAGATTAGGCACTAAGCCTCTAAACTGTCCATCATTCTTTGCTCTAGAAACAAGAATGGCCAGCATGTCTGCAACCAAATTAAAGAGAATAGGCGATAGGGGATCCCCCTACCTGAGACCTTTACTGGGCTGGAAGTTATTACCAATTTCATCATTCACTTTAATCCCCACACTTCCCTTACTCACAACCTCTTCAATCCATCTACACCAAATAGGTGAGAAGCCCTTCATTCTAAGGGTTTGCTGTACAAAAGACCAATTGACTTTATCGTAAGCCTTTTCAAAATCCAGTTTGAGTATCACACCACTCTTCTTTTTCCTATGCAGCTCATGAATAGTTTCATGCAATACCACAACGCCTTCCAAAATGTTTCTCTGTGGCATAAAGGCACTTTGCGACTGTCTCACCACTTTGTCAGCCACCAAGGATAACCTATTGGCCAAGACCTTAGTAAAGATCTTAAAGCTCACATTGAGCATACAAATCGGTCTATATTGCTGGATTTGCTTGACATCCACTTGTTTTGGGATCAGGGTGACTGTACCGAAGTTGAGGTTGAAAAGAGGTAGCTTACCAGCATGGAACTCTCGAAACATGGCCATTAGGTCATCTTTAATTAGAGCCCAGAACACTTGGTAGAACTCTACCGGGAAGCCATCAGGGCCTGGTGCCCTATTGTGCTTCATTTGGAAAATGGCAGCTCTTACTTCTTTTTCTGTAAACAATTCGGTCAGCAACTCATTTTCTTCCTCACTAATTTGAGGAATATCGGCTGTTTGTGATTCATCAAGAGAGAAGGTATTTCGCTGTGATGACCCAAACAGATCCTTGTAATATTTTGTTATGAACACTTCTAAGTTTTCCTGCCCTTCGATCACCTCCCCTCCCTGTTCCAACCGAAAAATTCTTGTTTTCCTTCTCTTTCCATTGGCCACCATATGAAAGTATTTTGTATTATTATCCCCTTCTAGCAAACCTTTGGTCTTAGCCCTTTGAAACCATTTGATTTCTTCTTCCCGTAACAACTGTGTAATTCTTTCCTTCACACTTTGTTTCAAGTCCAACTCTTGTTGGCTCAGAATCTAGGATTCAGCTTTTACATCCAGTTCCCCCACTATCCGAAATAGCTCATCTTTTTCCTTTCTAGAACTTCTGGTCAAATTTTTTGCCCACCCTCTCAAAAATTGTCTTAACCTTCTAATCTTATTTTGCCACTTCTTCATTGGGGTAGAGCCATGGTCCACACTCTTCCAAATCCTTGCAACCGTGTCATAGAAATCTTTCTGGAGAAACCAACTGAGTTCGAATCTGAACTCAGGTTGTCTCCCTTTGTGCAATTTCTCACCGGTGCTAAGAAGCAAGGGAGTGTGATCTGAGATTTCCCTGTTTAGTGCGTCAACCGTGACAAGAGGAAATTTATGCTCCCACTCCGTGCTGGCCAGCACCCTGTCTAATCTTTCATAAGTTGGTACACACCCCAAGTGAATTTTCTGCCTGACAATTCAATCTCCCTTAAATTTAAACCATCTATAACGGCATTAAATAAGAAGGGCCATCTACCATCATAGTTATCGTTACTTTTCTCGTTTGGGTTTCTAATTATGTTAAAATCACCACCGACTAGCAGAGGAAGGGAGACCTTCCTGCACGCCTGAACTAATTCAGTTAGGAATTTCTCCTTGAATTCTGGCTGGGCCGCCCCATAGACAGCCACTAAACACCAGTGAAAGTCATCCTCTCTGTTTCTGAGGTGAAATTTGATGAAGAAATCTCCCTCCTCAATACTTCCCACATCACAGGTATCCAAATTAACTCCTAACAGCATGCCACCCGATCTCCCATGCGGTTCGGTCCAGTGCCATACAAAATTCCTACCGGCACAATATCTATCAAGCTTAGCTTGTGAAAAGTCCTTTTTACCGGTTTCTAAGAGCGCAATGAAATCTAGTCGTTGCTCTCTTGAAACATTACTCAAAAATTTGGTTTTAGCCAAGTCCCGTAGACCTCTGCTATTCCAAAAAATCCCCCTCATTTCACACTAATCTTATTAATCCTAACCTTCAGCTTCCTCGAAGCCCTTTTTCTTGACGACTTAGCGCCCGGCTTCCTTTGGACCGTTTTAAGGTCGCTGCTCAAATTATAGCTGTCATCATCGAAAATCTCTTCCATAAGGTCCCCACACAAACATTCAAGCGCTTTTTTCTCAAAATCCTCTGAGTCAACTGACTCACAATCAGAAAAGACAAGCTCCCCCCCCCCCCAACAGAACATGTTTTTTTGCTAACTAGGTCCCCTTGTACTAAGTTCCGGACATTCTCCTCAAAAGCACTACCACAATTAGCTCCCTCCCCTAAGCCCAAAGCCTGCAGATTATCTGTCGCACAAGATAGAGGTAAAAAACAAGATTGATCATCTAAGATGTTACCTCTATTGAGCTCCAGGTTCCTGGACTGCACCAGGCGCTCTGTCCGCACCAAGGTGTGTTCAGCCGCCACACCAGCAAGCCGCGGACTTGCTCTGGACGGGGACTGCACCACCTCCGAGATTAGTGCTGCCTCCACGCACTTTGCATCAGCAATACCCTCCGGAGCCATCAGCAGACCGCCCTTTCCCTCTTCCATATCATCACCCATCTCTGAAACTTTCCCCAGTCCCTCAGTCTGGGCTTCATCTACCTCCATCGCCATCTCCCCAACTTTATGCCCAGTAGTGAATTCAGTAACCATGTCATGGACCACCGAATTCCCCCTAAGGTGTCTACTTCTTCCATCACGTCTGTGGCCACTTCCTCCACAACTTCCTTCACAGCAGAATCCAACACTTGGTTGGCCTTCCATTCTAGGAATTCCTGAAACTCCTTCTCACTAAGAATATGTCCACTATTTGGGGCACTCTTCTCCGAGTTAGAGCCATTCCCCTTCACCATTCCATCACCTCCCCCATCAGTGCCTTTAGCACGCTTGTTGACCCTCCCATTGGCTTGGTCCTCAGCCGCTCTGCCGTCCCTGTTTGGCTCCTGCTTCTTTCCTTCATCTTCTCCCCCATCTTCTCCACCATCCCATTCAATGTCTACCTCCTCTCCCGACTCATCAAAACCTCTCTTCTCAACTTCAAACTCTAGGTCAAAATAATGATCTCCAATAACTACATCCAACTTCCTTGGAATCAACTTAGGATCAAGCACAGCCACCAAGATACGACCATACTCATTCTTCCTTGTGGTCTCCATATCAATAGTTTGGGTAGAGCCTAATAGAGATCCCACAGCCCACAAGATGAGAAACTCACGAAGTGGCTCTCTGATGCATCTCACCCTCACCCAAACCTTTGGTAGAAGAAAACCTTCCTCTTTTTCCTGCCATTCTTCAAACAGCAACCTCGTGCCATCGGGCACACCATCTCCTCTAGCATCTGCTCCACCATAGGCAATTGACCGCTTCAGTTCAGCCTTAGAAGGGAATTGGGTTAGAAAATTTCCCTCCCCCAACTCCTTCAGCTCCCAACTCCATTTGACTGGCACAACCCTCCTTAACTGCGCAATCAACTGATCCCCAGACAGAGAACCACCAACCACTGAAACCCGAGCCATCTTGGAATCCTTCTTCGTTCTAGGCAGCGGCGGATGGGGGATATGATAAAACCCCAGCCCCATAACTGCGTAGCCTGCAGCATGAGCCACAGGTCTCGGCGCCTTGAGGATAGGACATTTGTGGTTCATGTGATCATGAGAATCACAGATCACACAATATACCTCCGTCTTGCAGGCCGCGACCTGATGGCCCCTCTTCGAACACCTGGAGCAACGCCCTCCTATCTTGACAGCATCTCCCCCTTCCTTGTTCCCATTGATCTCATCATTTGGGCAAAGATCACCATCGACCCCTGCCCCAAATCATCTGCCTCCGCTGATTCGCTAACTCCACTTCCCTTCTCTTGCTTCTGGGGAAGACGCTTTTCTTCCTTCCACACCCATTCGCCTCTCCCAGCACCCGCTGGTGGGGGAGGACGCTCCCCACGACCCCTTCCATAGCCACCAAACCTGCCGGGGTATGCTCCCCTGAAATCACTCTGAGAAGCACCCCCCCTCCGCACCCACATCTCTCTTCCGCCCCAGTTACGCCCCATGCCGCCCGAGCCCCGATCACGGCGTTAGGGCCCGTAGGCGCCGTCAGCAAATTTCTCCTCCCTATCGCGCCCTCCATGGTAGCCCGTCATCTTCTTCGGCTCGCTCTCCCTCTCAACTTTGTGCCCCAGGACAAGCACTTGCGCAAAAGAAAGTTTTCGACTAGGGAGCGGATCCAGACTCCGAGTCGGAGCCGCGCTTAAACCCGCCCTCTGCGCCACCAAACGCCTCGGCACTCCCCCCGCAGTAAACAGGGAACTTAAACCCTCCGTCGGAATAAAGGCTGGGTGTGATCCCATCATAATTGGCTTGGCGGCCACACACCTTCCCAGCCCGCATGCCTCAGGGGAGTCCAAAGACCGTCTCTGCACAGGAACCGATCGTGTCCTCCCATTCCCCCTATCCTCAGGGACGCAATTAATGTGCCCATCTGTTACAGAGCACCATTCTATCAAAGATTTTGCTCTGTCATGCTGGGTAGAGGACCTCCGATCCTTGACCACTACGTCCCCAAACTGCCGGTTAATTCGCGGTCGTGGTTTCGGCAGCGGCCCCTTCCAAGGTCTCCTGTGCCGCTGCAAACGCAAATCAGCCACCGCCTCCGTGATTCTTGAAGCCAAAGGCCGGGGGTGGCTAGTATGCCCTGCTCCCCTGTCAGCTGAAAGAAATTTAGGAGAATGAAAATTCTCCGTTAACAGAGTCTCAGCTCTGAACACATCATCGATCGAGAAACCAGTTTGAATTGCATCACTTATAAATTCCTCTTCAGATTTATAGGATCCTTTCTCAGTATCCCCACCCTTTTTCACTGTACATTCATCGTCACTATCCTCATTGCTATCAACGTGCCCAGAATCTCGACCCCGTCCACGATCGACCAGATTCAGCTAGTGGCTCTGGAGTCGCGGTAAGGTACGGGGCTGAAAGACGCCTTTGCAAGCTTCTGGTTAAACCCAAACCACATTTAGGTTCCCCTTGCTCTACCATTGTGGTACAAAGCTTGGCAGACTTAGCTCCAAGACAGTGTAACGGCAGAAAGCAGGAGTATCCCCGGACCGTAAGAATTGGAGCCACTACTCAAGCGAAAACTGATGAAAACAGGCGTACCTTGGAGCAATTCATCAATAGACGCAATTCGTCGAGCAGTCTTCGTCGTGGTCGGTCGCTCGCTTCAGCCGCTCCGCCCGTATACGCAAAACGTCGAGCAGTTGCAGTGCGCCCAGACAAGCGTCACCACCCCAACAACCGCCCACCTCAGCAGCTCCACGCACGGACAGGGCGAGCACTCTGACGCCGTCGAAAGCCACCCCAGCCGCCACCTCCCCACCAACAGCAGGCCTCCGCCAGGGGCGCGACGGCAGGGGGGAGGAGGGGGCGCCCCACCGAGGGGGCCTTCCGAAGCTGCGGCGGTGAGGCGCTCCCCGGGGGGCAGCACCAGCACCCGGTCCGGAAGCGGTGCAGTGCGCGACGGCAGCCCGCCCCATCCAGGGGCGAGGCGGGAAGCGGCAGAGCTCCGCGTCCGTCAGAGCTTTTAGATATATGCCCCGTTTTCGCAGTCTTTGCCATGTACTCGTTATTGTTAGATAGTTTCACTTATCCAGCTTCACAACAAGAGGACGTGATATATAGGTTGCTGCAAGTATATAATATTATTAATTTATTGTTTACTAATCTAGTAAAGCAATGCAAGGTGGAAGGGAGAAGGACACCGCATGGTGCGATTTAGTATGAAATTTTAGCAGGGCCGCGAACCTGATATCATGGAGGTCCCGATGTCAATTTTTTAATCAGTGCTCCGTACGTCTTTCATGCTGATGTTTTCTTGTACGCATTCACTCCAACCAACAACATCGCTATTCGCTAGCAGCAATACCCAGATTAGTGGTGATACCTTGTCCGCATATTGTAGACGTTCTTGGTGTCGTCGGCGGACGGCGCGACCTCAAGCAGGCCTGTCCCATGCCGCCAAGGAAAGCGCCACCGCTCCAGGGCCGAACCAAGCTAGGGCAACCATCGATGAGTTTTTCTGCCAGGAAGTATCTTTTTTCACGGATACGGACGGGTACGTAATGAGCGGGCGAGTAGGTTTTTGATGAAATCGGGCGAGTAGGTTCGGTGGGTAGACTTGTAAACGGTGAGAAAAAACACGACGCCTAGGATATACATGAGAGAAACACGCGTCAATGTTTACAATGTTTACATGTTTACAAATCGGCTCCACTTGGATGGATGATTTAGATACGTTGGATCAAATCTTAATATAGATCTAACGGATAATAATTAAGGTGGGTAGAATAGATTAAGGTGAGTCTATTTACAATTCATTCGCTCTTTTATATAACGGATAATAATTAAGGTGGGTAGAATAGATTAAGGTGAGAGTCTATTTACAATTCGTTCGCTCTTTTATAGTATATTTCTTTTTAGTTAGTGGGCGGAAAGGAACATATTGAACACCATTCTGGAACATATTGAACACCATTCTTTCATGACGTGAATCATCAGGAGCACCCCAAACTCTAGCTGTCAAGCAACAATTTCAAACATATGCACTGAAGCATTAGGATTCAGGCAGCACAAATACACCCAACAAATGGTGGTCAGGGACGGCGGACCACAGAGAAAAAAGACATTGTCATCGCTCTTGAAGTGGCAGAGCACTATTTAGTGCTATCAAACTGCATCTAGTTAGACCCCTCAACGACCAAAGAGAAGAGGTAATAGTATCAAATTATCCATATTGAAAATCATTTTGGTAGTGCACAAAGTTGTCTACTGGTAGTGCACATAGTTGTCTGCTTAATATTCACATAGGACAGGAAAATAACAAGCAATGCTACTGCCCATTGTGTGAAACTTTGAAAATACAGATTTAGTGCAACTTACAAAAAATAAACTAAAGATCACATAGTTTACACATAAAAAGTGACTATTTGTTTCCATCAAAGCAAGACTTTTAATTGTAGCAGAGACAGAAATTGTGACACTTCGTCTTTAATGTCGAGAATACCAAGAAAAGAAACTAATGCCATAATCTAACGGGTGGGCATTCTAGGTAAGTTCTGTACTACCTCACAGTATGAAGCTGCAGCAAACAAGAATAGGAAGATAAATGTAATGTTTAAACACAAGTTCATGTCTAAGTCTATCGATCTACTGAATTGCATAGTTTTTTTCTTTAGTAAACATGGGAATCAAGGGTGTACGTAGCCTACAACGACGCAAATATGTTGAATTGTCAAGGTGTCAAACACCGGTGATGCTGTGTTTGGCTTTGATCCAGCCACCTCCTCCTATGCCCATGTGTATCAGACACTGGATAAAGAGGAGAGGCAAATCACCTCAAACAGATCATGAAAATATTTATAGCTGATATTAAATATATAAGAAATCTTTGCTAATAGAACATAAATTTAAATAAGATATTTCTTGTCTTCCAAATCAAATCAAGAAACAAAATGTCAATAGGGGATTTCTTCCGAGGCTATGGCATTAGCAGCAGGTGCAATCCTTGGATCTGTTTGAGATCAATAATACTGTGTTAGAAACATTCGCAACATAATATAATACAAACCATGGTGCTCTGTAAATTTTGACACAAAAGATGCATTCATTAAATTCGAGGGACAAAACTCAGAAATATCTTATAATCAAGAAAGCTTTGCTGATAAAATACAAATTTAATAATAAGATTTTCGGTCCTCAAAATCAAATCAAAAAACAAAAAAAAACAAAATGGTAATAAAATACTTCTTCCGAGGCTATTAGCAGTAGGTGCATTCCTTGGATCTGTTTGAGACCAATAATATTGTGTTAGAAACATTCACAACATAATATAATATACACCATGGTGCTCAACACACAAATCTATGTAAATTTGGACACAAAAAGATGTATCCTTAAGTTCAAGGGACAAACCTCAGGAATATCTTATAATCAAGAAAGCTTTACTGATAAAATACAAAAAGATATCATACCTTCCGGTCATCAAAATCAAATCAAAAAAACAAATTGCATGGCAGGTGCGTTCCTTGGACCTATTTGAGACCAATAATATTGTGTTAGAAACATATTGTGTTAGAAACATCAGCAACATAATATAATATGGACCATGGCGCTCTTAACACAAATCTCTGCAAATTTGGACAAAAAATATGCATTCATTAATGTCAAGGGACAAAACTCAGGAATATCTTACAATCCGGGAGGGCTACAAATATAGTGAACATTGCTTTCCACATGCCAAAATAAATACTAAATGTGTAATTAAATTTTTAGTTTACTAATTGTGAGCTAGTAAAATTTATGCATAGGACAAGTCTGGAAGCAAGATATAAATGCATACAGTTCATGCCCTAGAACATATTATTTCAAAAATCAGATCCGTAAATAATTAGTTATGGACAGGAAAAATACAAGTTGTGTCAAAAGGGCATAGCACAAGCAATCGGGTAATTAAATCCTAGTTCAATTATTATTGCCATTAACAAACATGAGTAGCTAGATAAGTCTTGGATGCAAGATCAGTTGTTGGCAGGCTGCCAAGTGCCCAATAAGTCATATGCCAAAAGAATATAAGCCACATTAAATCAAGTTCCTACAGATTATATTACCCGTAGGCAACTGTTGATCTGGGTCCATGCTTTCTCAGGCTGCAAAATAAAATTTGATTGACCAGGGATATTGACAACGTAACGTTGAGATCAAATCGTGATTTCACCTGCACAAGCAGATAAAGTACACAAAGAGAAGATGGAGGAAGGAAGAGGGTTGTCTCACAAACACAGACGCTGCATCAGTAGAAAACTAATCACACCAACACCAACCTAGCATCCTGGCGACAGCGCACACAGTAGGACACGTATTGGATGGACCTCGAACCGTTCACAAACAAAAAATAGAAATTTCAGGTTCCATCGGTGGCACCATGTACGTGAGGTTAACTGACCTTGACCTGGAGATGGCGTCACAGAGACTGATCGAGGATGGTGGCGGCTCCAAGCCTGTCTGTAGTTGTAGATGCCGCGGAGGAGGTCGTACTCGACCCCTAGGGAGGTCTCGAACGTGAGGTTTTCATCATCTGTCTAGGGTTTGGGCATGGACACGGATCGGACCAAAGGGTTGGGCGGCGCAAGGACAAGCACCGTGATTCGTCTTGGCCGCCTGGAGTTGTGCGTTTTTTTTTTTTTTTTTTATGAAATAGCCTCGAGTTGTGCCCGAGGAGTTGGACACAGCAGGTGGGGCCAGGAAGGAGTTGTGCCCGAGGAGTCGGACACAGGTGGGGCCAGGAAGGCGGGTAGGAAATTCGATGGTGAATAAAAAAGTTAGAAGAGCAAGGCCACGAGAGAGAAACACGTGTAAACGTTTACATATTTACAAAATAGGTCCACCTGTCAGAACACGGTGGGTGATTTAGATGCGTCGGATCCGATCTTAATGTAGATCAACGGATAAGAATTGGGGTGGGTAGGAGATGTCAGGGTGAGAGTCTATTTACAATTCCTTCGCTCTTTTATAGTATAGATAGATAGATAGAATAGATATCACACCGTGCAACAGAATCTATCTATAGAGATCTTTATTTTGGGTGAGAGTCTGAGAGATCTTTATTTTGGGTGAGATTTACTGTACCTCCGATCTCTAGACTCATAATATCACTATTCATCCACAGTTCTTCCCAGCAAGCCGTTCGATCTGTGTACATCCATCAGATGCAGCAGGCCACGCACGTCCTCCACGTCCTTGGCCACCCCTCCAATTCCAACACACGCCGCTGCAACCGCGAGCGACGCAGAGCCAGCGCCCTCCACCGCTCCCTGCCACTCTCCCTCGCGCCTCCCCCTGCTTCCAATGCCCCTCCGCGTCTCCTTCCTGCCGCAGTGCTGCGCTTGCCCCGTCGTCAGTCACCTCCCCAAGGTCGTCCTCCCTCTGCTCGGCGTCAGGTCAGCTCCGGGTTAGGTTCCATAGCGGGGTGGATGCGCACCTCATGTATCATCACCGGCGCGGCGCGCCAGTGCCAGGCCTCGCACAGCCGAGCCTAGGTGAGGCGGGATGGTGCGGACGCCGCTGCACGCTGCTCGCTACCGACACCTCCGTGGCCGTCAGTTTCGCAGGTTCATTTCTGTGACCGCGTCTGCGTTCTCCTTCCTCCCGGCGACTCCATGGAACCCAGCTCCAGAGCTGCTGTCTCCTCAGTCCTTGCTGCTCTGTGCTCTTCGGCTGCTCGATGAAATGCCCACAAGACTATGCTTGCTAATTTTGCTTTTACCCTTCTCTACAGCTAAAGGTACAGTTCACAGCGACGAATGCGTTCATGTTCTTATTTCATTTAACCTGATTCTATTTTTTGAGATTTATTTTTTTGGCAGTTGTGAAAAAAAATGCAGGGGTATATGTGCTCATTCAAAATAGCTCCCCTAGGTATGAAAACCAAACTCGATGATATGGTCCCCTCTGCAAGTTTGATATTCAGACCAAAGTGGCACACCAAATTCACTTTGGTTTTCATACTGTCAATGTCTTAATGCAGGATGCAGGATTGGGTCGCTTTGTTAAGGACTTCGTGCTCTTTATACAGATGCATGCATCAATTTGACAACAGCATCTTCTCTTAGTACTGATCAGATCAACCATATCTGCTAATTTTGCTTCAGATTTCATAGCTCTGTTTCAGGTACATTTCACAGGTCATCTCATATGAATCATACTGCAGCTACTTAGTGAGAAGCAAATAAGGTTTAGTCATTGTTGTTTCAGTTTTGATGACTTTCTTCACAGTATCAGTACTGGGGATTCCATATATCACAAATGTATCAGGTTCCAATCAGCATGGATCTGCCGTTGGGAGCTATAAAAAAAATCATTTTTGCTTCATGTCCTCATAGGTTAGTGGTGAGTTATCTTTCCTGCTCCAGTGCTTATCTATATTAGATAAATAATGTCCACGAGCAAATTTTTACCATATGTAAGCTCACAATTACATTTGTCCAATGTTTGACGAGATTGTGTGATCTGTAGTAGTCTTCACAATTTCGTTACAAACCATGTGCAGTTCTGTAACATTTTAACGATATTGCCTTTCACTTTGTTCGATATTGACCATGGTTATATTAACATGAGACATAATTTTTAGATAAATATGACCAAGACTGTGTGGCACACTAGGTTTATCGAATTAAATTTGTAAATGAGGAATTCCTTTACTCAAATTTAAGAGAGGTTCTTATACATGAGGCATATGGCGCCATTCAGAGAAAAGCAGTTGTTTCTTGTGCAGGAAAAAAAATACTAACGGCAGAAAACCTGCAGAAAAGAGGATGGCCTCACCAGGATCATTGTGTGTTGTGCAATGGTCCTTTGGAAACATGCTTGCATCTTTCCCTGCTTTGCCCATTCACCAAGATGGTATGGAACCAAATCCTAACTTGGGAGCACTTTGGATACTCAATTACTGCATTTCGACTAAGATCCCGCTCGCCTCAGTACTTGGTGGGAGGAGACGGTGCCTAAGGTCATAAAAGAAGAAAGAAAGCGCTTCAATGGCTTGGTGATTTATACATGTTGGAATCTTTGGAAAGAGAGAAATCAAAGAATTTTCAATAACACCCAAGAATCGGCCTTGCAGATTGCTTCAAGAATCAAAGAAGACATTACACTAAGGAAAAGAGCTTTAGAAAGGGAAGGCTAGTTTGCTGGTTTCAATGTTGTCTCTGGTTTGAGTGCTACTCTCTCCTTTCTGTCTTTCTTGGCTATCGGCCTTTTACCTGTATCTTAACTTTTTTTCCCGTCCTTAATTGAGAGGCAAAGCTCCTGCCATTCGTTTCAAAAAAAAAGAGAAAAGCAGATGTTTCCATGTCAAATCCAGAATTAGGAACCAACAATTAACTCAGGGTTATGATACATTCCATGTTAGGCATCCATCAGTACTATGAGCTGCAGGTTTTGAGATTAAAATTCAGATATTAAGAATCCCTGCAGCCATGGCAACATATTTATTAATTTTCCAATGGAAAGGCAAGCATTTGTCCTTTCAGTTAAAATGGGTGTGCTGAATCTATAGAGATCTTTACCTCATATCGCTAAGGAAACCTTGACACAATGATTTAGTACTGTTGGCTCATTAAAAATGTTCTTTGATTTACAACCTTGATCCTAATTAAGCTACTACTATTTTCTGTTTTCATGGATTGAGAATGCAAAATACTGTATAATATTTTAAGTTTCCATGGCTTTTTACATTGATAGTACAAATAGCGGATACAATGGCTTTGCCTGCCACCAAATGACGAATCAGAATCCTAAGCAACTACTGGCTAGTTTATACTAAAGCTCTGAAGAATTGAAGTTCTATCCTATTTTCTCTAGAGGATCTTGATCTTGACTCCTTGGATGATTTGATTCGAGCCTCATGATCTCTTCAGGGAGGCGGTCTAGGGTTGGTTATATCAGCGATGAATCTGAGCCTGAGCCTTCGGATCAAACCGGCCTAGAGCAACGGTGTAGATGGAATCTAGGAGATGGTGGAGAATCAACATAGTGACGAGAGACTCAACAATGGGGCCCATAGGCTGGCCAGCCAGTAGGTGGGGCTAGCTGGCCCCACTTAGCTGGCAGCCTGTCGTGCCATGCCGCAGTGTGGTGTCTTCTGGTGCATTTAGAGTCTTCTAGTACCTATTTCGCTTCAGATAAGCCTAATTAATTCTAACAATTTAGTCCACCTTGATGCTTTCTAAATAAAATCCTACTAAAGACCTACATTGACCAAAACTTGTAGAATTTGCTAGTTTAAAACCCAAACCTATATTGGTGATTTCTTCAACCATTAATACTAATAATGTTGACAATTTATGATGACTGATAACCACCGTCAACAGAAGATTTTCTTGCATGATGACGATGGTGGTTAACCAACTGGACATGATGGTAGGCTCATCTGATTAATTTATTTATGAACTAAGAATGACGGTTTTTTTAACATAGGTTTTGGGCTCTTTTTGGTAATTCTATATATATATATATATATATATATATGGTAATATTATGAAAATTATATAGATCTTATGGTTATAAATAGCTACGATATTTGATTTAATGGTCGTTAATTAATGTGAGAATTTTTAGTATTTATCTTTTTTTTTTTTAGCATGTTCGGTGAAAATTAATGTGGAGCCTCTGTTGGGACCTCTAATTACTGTGAATGTCTCGATAAGTCTGTTCAAGACTTTCTAGCTAGATGGATGCGGTTAACCAACTGGACGTGAAAGTAGGCCCAGCTGATTAATTTATTTATGAACTCGGAATGTTGATAAAAAATTGAGGGTGTTTTTTGGCGCATAGGTTTCAGGCTCTATTTTTTAATTATCTTTATATGGTGGCATAGGTAGGTAATCTTCTTGAAAATTAAATAGATCCGAAAGTTATAAATAGCTACGATATGTGATTTAATGGTCGGATATTTCTCATTAAGTAAGAATTTGTAGTATTTATATATTATTTTTAGCATATCTGGTGAGAATTAATTTGCAACCTTTGTTGTGTACTCCTCCATATTCATAAAACTTGACGTTTTGGACAAGGTTTGGGTCAAACATTGGGAACATAAACTATCAATAACTTTTAAAAAATATTTAGTTTAAAAAAAGGTGAAACTTATATGTATAGATTCACCTTGAAACCCACTTTTATAAAAATAATTTTATTTTTTAGTTTTCTTATATATTTTGATAAAAAACAATGGATAAAGTTAGGTTTTGGAGACCGTGTCGTTGTCCAAAACGTCAAGTTTTTTATGAGTATGGAGTAGTATCTAATTAAAAATAGTAAGATAAGATGTTGAACAAATTTAGCAATCAATCGAGTCTCTAATCAGTAATAGTAATAGCATGAGATTCACATCTCCGTGTCTGCTGATCGCTAATATTATAATCCAGCGCGAGCTCCAATCTACTCCACGTGTCAGTCTACTACTACCTAGGAGTACAATAAATACACTGTATGCGCACTGTGCTTGCGACACCCACTAGTGTATGCTCAGGAATCCAGGAACAGTAAGCAACTAACTGACGACCTGCCGGTGACGACCGTAGCCATGTCGTCGGAAGCCGGCGTTCCGGAGGAAGAGCCCAGGGACTCACCGGAGTACAAGCTCCGGATGCAACTCTTGCTGCTGGCCGCGCTTGTGGTCAGCGTCACCTACGTGGCGGGGCTGAACCCGCCAGGCGGGGTGTGGCAGCATGACGGGCCTGCTCTTGCTCCTGCTCCATCTCCATCTCCGGCAGCTGCTGGCGGCGTCATCGTCGTCAATGCCGGGGGCCCTATCCTGCGGTTCACGCACCGCCGCTTGTTCCTGACTTTCTACTACTGCAACTCCACGTCGCTGGCAGCGTCGCTCGTCGTCATCTTCCTCCTCCTGCTCAAGAACCCCACCATGCTCCAGCTGGTCGTGCTGCGCCTGGTAATGGTGCTGGACCTGGGTGGCCTCCTGGGGGCCTACCTCGCGGGTAGCTGCCGGGACAGGCCAGCCACCCTGTACGCCATATCGCTCGTCCTGGCGCTCGCCGCCTACGTAGGCGTACACATCCTGCAGGTCCTTTCATACGTCTCAACACCTTCGCCGGCGGAGGAAGACCAAGAGGAGGAGCCTTGTCCCCATTGTCGTCGTCGTCTCCACATGGTCTCCCCCGCCCTTCTCAGGCCCAAGGAACAGCGCAAGGTCCTGTTGGTGCTCGCCACCTTCGCGGCGGCCATCACCTATGTTGCTGGGCTCAACCTGCCAGGGGGCTTCTGGGACACATTTGACGACTGCCGGAGACGTGCCGGTGCCGGTGCCGGTGGTGGGCTCGGGCACTGCTACCACCCAGGCGAATCACTCGTCGAGGCGCACCATAAGGGCCACCTGAGGATGTTCATGTACTGCAACACCACCGCGTTCGTCGCGTCCCTCTTCATCATCGTGCTGCTCTTGCACCCAGCCAGGGATAAGTTCAACAAGAGCTCGGCAAGGTCGTTCGCACTGCAAGTGTTCATCATCGGCTCCCTTCTCGGTCTCATGGCAGCCTACAACGCCGGCAGCTGCCGAGACACCAAGTGCAGTGTCTATGTTGCCTGCATATTCGCTGCTGTTCTGATATTCATCTTCCTTATAATGCTGGTTGTTATCATCTCAGTGAGGGAGAAAGTAAATTTTGCCCTCGAGGGCACATGCTCCCACACATGCAGCCATTGGATCCTTTGTCTTAAGATTCGTGCTGAAAACCTTTTACTCGAATACAGACTGATATACACTGAGAATACAGCTGACATACGTACACAGTCGCAGGTCCCACCTTTGTCAGAGGTTTCACTTTATGCTGTCGCGCTCTCTCCTCCTCGTTCTCATGGCCCCCGCCTCCTGTCTCCCGTCTCCTCTCCACTAGCGCCCAACGCTCACCTCGTCGTCCCGCTTCCGGCGCCCGTGGAGCACGCCACGGCGTGACATCTATCAATGGTTTGCTCTTCGGATTTGACCTCCACAAATCTTCACTTGATGCTTGCACAATTTGACTAATGCTTTGTGTTCAGATTGCAGGACTGTGGTGATTTTGAATAAAAAAAATGAGATCAGTCTTAAGGGATAGTAGGCACGTCTCTTTCTCACTACAAATACTGCAAAATCTAAACAAAGAACAGGCATAATGCAAGAGCAGTGTCCCAAGCTGCTGTATTGATGTACATGTGTACCTTTGAGCCAATTTTGAGTATCTGCTTTGGATTTATTCCTTATTCGTTTGGAATGACACCATCAGCTATCAACTGAATGAAACAGTAAGAACAAAACAGTTAGATATCTTGGGAAAAGATGGACTAAGATCACTAGAATGAGCAGGCTTCAATTCAAATAACAATTAGAATGCCGGTTTCAATTCACCATCTAAGATTCAATTTATGCATGAGTACTTGGATGCAAACCAATAAACCAAGCCAATAGCAGCTAAGAGAAACCTTGAGTTTTAAGCTGAAGGGAATCCAGACTGCATCTCAACTTGACACAAATTTAGAAAACATACTTAAATCAGGGCAACTAGCAGAGATGTGATTTATTGTATCATATCTAGTACTTGAAAATATAAAACTGAGAACTATTGAAAAGTACTAGCCATAACACATTAGAGTATTAGACTACAACTATAAAACTGAATTTACCTGTATTTTCCCAGGAAAAAGCAACGTCTTGAGCTTTTGGGCGTTCAGAGCACTTTTTATATACATCATCTGTGTGAACTAAATTATAAAATGAACTGTAAGCACAATAGGATGAAGAAATCTAACTACCAGTACTAGACTAAAGTCATAATTAATATTGAAAATTCACGCAATAGAACTTAACTCAGTAGCATCAGAGAGGTCATCTAAGAAGAAAAAAAAATCGAGGTGATCTTAAAAAAACTATTTAACGAGTAAACCAAATAAGACCTGGCACACATCAGACATAGGACCCTTCGGTACTTATCTAAAATAAAGCACACATATGAATTAACAACATTGCATTGTCTCCAACGTGGATATTGAAATAAAACAACAATAGACCAGATCTAAAACTAATTCAAATCAAATAAAACCAGCAACCAGATCAAATAGATGCAGCAAATCTAAAACCTAGAACAAGGGGAAAGATTGAATCGATGGGAAAAAAAGTAAGGAATAATCTAGAGACATGGGGAAAACAATAGCTAGAGTACCTGCACAAATCCAGAACACGGATAGGCACACGTCTGCGCTGCACAGGAGACATCAAACTTCTTGAGCGAGTTAGGAAAACGGCGGCAGTGGCGATGGGGAGAGGCGGAGGAGAGAGAGAGTAGGGCAGTGGCGCGGCATGCATGGTGAAGCAGCGGCGCAGCGAGCTGGAGCGTTGGCGCCGCGAGGTGGAGGGTGCTGCGGAGGGGCGGCAAGGTGGGGTGTGGCGGCGGCGCAGCGAGCTGGAGCGGTGGCGCCGCGAGCTGGAGGGTGCTGCGGAGGGGCAGCAAGGTGGGTGTGGCGGCGGCGGTGGGGATGTCAGGCGGCGGCGTCGCTTTGGGGAGAGAAGTCAAGAAAGAGAGGAGCGGAGCAGAAAAGCCGTCCTCTGTATGTGTCAGAAGAAAGAAACGTCGTTCGGGAAATCTGAAAAAGAAGAATACGATACCAATACGAGTCTCCTCCTGAGCTGGCACACATCTCGAAGCTACATCGAACGGTTGCATGTGGGGGAGCACATGCTCTCGAGGGCAAAAAATCCGCGTCCCTCAGTGAGGGGTCTCAGCTGTGTGCATCGTCGAAAGAATGCTCCGGCTCCGGCTGCGGCACCGGCTCCGGCTCTGGTTCCGGCAGCACAATCATCGTGTCACACTGATGACTGTGATCATAGGTATGTGTTGTCTCATTTTCTGAGTGAAAAATAGAAATTAGTAATAATATCTTGCACTGCAGTCGATCACATTATTAAATTTATAAATAAATTAATAACGTAGCTAGAAGAAGCTAACTTGTGTGTCCATCTTGATTTTGTGCTAGTGTCGACGATGAAGACGACGACCAGGACAGCCGGTCAAGGTCGTCGTCCCCACCGCCGCCACCGGCAACGTCGTCGTCACCAAATGGCCAAGCAGGCAGAGTCAGTAGCATCATTACTGGAGAGGCGGCGACGAACAGGAACGCAACCAACACGAGCAATCTCGAGATGGATGCAATAAAGAAGGTGACGTCTCTCATCCTGCTGCTCGCCAATCTGGTGACAACCATTACATACCAGGCGGGGCTGGACCTGCCTGGTGGCTTCTGGCCAGAGCACGGCGATGGCCACCGTGCTGGAGACGCCATACTCCGGTCCAAACACCCGGCTCGCTATGAAGCCTTCTTCTACTGCAACTCCACCGCCTTTGCGGTGTCTCTGGTGGTCATCCTCATGGTCCAGAAAGAGAAGCTGGTCAAGAGCCAGACCTTGCTGGTGGCCATGACGCTGGACATGTTCGCCCTCATCGGTGCCTACACAGCCGGGAGCTGCCGTGACCACAGGACAACCATTCATGTCGTGGCCCTGGCTGCGGCGATCGTAGTCTGCGTGTTCCTGCATGTCACGATGCAGGCGACTGCCGGCAATGCCAGAGTTCCTAAGAAGAAGCACAAACGGCTACTTCTGGTAGCCATCTTGGTCGCCGCCATCACCTACCAAGTTGGGCTGACTCCACCGGGTGGGTTCTGGAACGAGGACCACAGCCACCGCCATGCTGGGGGTGCCATCCTCTTGGACAAATACCCACCACGCTTCAAGGTCTTCTTCTACTCCAACACAGTGAGCTTCATGGCGTCCGTCGCGCTCATCCTCCTCCTCGTCAACCCCAGCCTCTCCCGCCTTGCCATACGGTGCTACGCTCTTTACGCGTGCCAGATGGCGGGCCTGCTTGGCCTCATGGCCTCTTATGCCGCCGGGAGCACTCGGAAAGTACGGACGTCCATCGTCGTGTGTGCGCTCATCGCTGCAGTGATTGCTTTCTTCCTTGCAAGCACCAATGTTCTCACCTTTTTCAACAAAAGGAGGACGCCTCGGGCTGGTGAACAAGCCAATGCTGCACCTTCGCCATCGCCATCGCCATCGCCATCGCCATCGCCACCATCGTCGTCCATGGCTCAAGCTCAAGGACCAATAAGAGACGCCCGCGAGACAAAGTACCGTCATAAAGTGTACGCCAAACGCAAGTACCTGATGCTGCTCGGAATCCTGGCCGCAAGCGTCACATACCAGGCCGGCCTAGTGCCGCCAGGTGGCCTTTGGCAGGATGACGGCGGCCCTGGTACCCACGGGCGTCGCCACGCTGGGAACCCAGTGCTGCACGACACCGAACCTCGGCGCTACCATGTCTTCTTCTTCAGTAACTCTGCCTCCTTCGTCGCGTCCATAGTCACCATCGCCCTGCTGCTGCAGCAGATCCTGCGGACGCACCGCCCTGAGAACCACGAGCAGCTCCTGCTAGCGACCAACACAGCCTTGGTCCTGGACCTGCTGGGCCTCCTGGTGGCCTACGCGGCTGGCAGCACCAGGGAGTGGGGGAAGGTCGTCGCCTTGCCCATCGCTGTATTGCTCTTCATGGCTCTCCATGTCGCAGTTTGGTTGTTCGACAAGAGACACGACGACAGAGGAGCAAGAACTGGTAATGGTCATCACCAGTCTTCCCAAGTTCCGGATGTCGTCTAGGTTATTGAGCTTGCTAATTCCAAATCATAGTAAGTCGTGTTGAGCTTTTATGTAACAGAGTTTTTGCCATGTATGTAAAAAATGTATGTAGAAAACTCTTACTGACTTATGATTTGGAGGGTACTTGGCTCGGTCGTCGCCCCCGTGTCGCCTCGCCTGGGAGACAACGCGGGGTCATGGGTTGTTCAATACATATTTGCTTTCCTCTAAATAAGAACCCGTTGAGTCTTACATGTTCGAAGTTCTCTAAACCTCTACAATTTTTGTAATATATCCATACAGTTTACAGTGACAGTAAGTTCTTATCTCCTCTCTATATTTACATCTTCGGTAACCATCCTGGTTATAGTCAAGCACACGACACAAGTCCTATATTTTGGAGCCAGAGTTCTTCAGATGCCTGATAGTGGAAAAATTATCTTGTGGTATAGGTTCATTGCTTCCTTTGGTGGTGGTCTTGCACAGAACATCACAAGCTGCATATTGCTATTATTCTACTTCTCTCGTAAGAGAAACTAAGCTTATTGTCTAGCTCGGGTCGATCGCTGATGTCTTATTCTGAAACGGGAGCTCACAATTGGCTATCTGACGCCAACAACAAGCACAACCTTAAAATCAACCATACTTGTGCCCAGATCGTAGCTACCTTCCACCAAAACCTGCTGTCAGATAGCTTCTGGTATACCCTGATCTGGCTCCGATCTGGTATACCCTGAACCCTAAACCCTAAATTCAAAATCTCGCGTACATACTCTCCTCGAAGACTGTAGAGTTCTGTGGAGCCAGCAAATCATTGCGTGTATACTCTCCTCGAAGACTGTAGCAAGCCACCAAGAGGCGTGTGAACAAAGCCAGAGTTTTACTATGTATATCTATATGCTGCGGCGCCAGAGAGAACCAAAAGCTTTTCACATTTTTCCATAACGACAATCAGAGTTCGTCGCCCCTATCTTCATGCTTAATTACCTATTGTAAGCACGTGCATCGAGAAATCACTCGTCTTTCCAAGCAATATACTACCACATGTAGTAGCTTTTTTTTCCCCTAAAGGTACGCAGCCATACAAATTCGCTTGCTCGAGATCTACAATGGTGTGTGGTAATACTCTTGGTAAGACAGCGGTCGGCATGCACAAAAAGCCTGGCAGGTATATATATAAAGGATTAAAAGTAAAAAAAAAAAAACCTGCAGATCACGGAAAGACGACATAAGAAACCAACTACATAATCCAAATTTTAATGGGCCGGAAATAGTCACCAGTACATCGATGAAGGTATGGTGCTCAGCTAGTGTGTCAGGGCTGCTGCGATTTGTCAGTTTTTGAATGGTTTGATCAGGCCAGCTCTGCATGTATGGCCGCCCACCGTTCCTCATTGTATCAAGAGCAAACAAAAGAAGAAAATAAAAACTCTGGACATCAATTAAAAATGACAACGTAGGATCATCGATGAGCGGGACTCCTTATTTAATTTAGTTCTTTCTATAACTACTGTATATGTATACTATTATTACAAACGGGACAAACACCTCTAGATCTACAACATCGTGGATCGGAAAGACTGTCTGAAGGCCGACCTCGAAAAGCGCTATCTGATTATTGTTGTATCTATCAACTACTACTATAGTTTACTACACATTATCATTGTTTGAACAATTAAGTGGATGATTGTCTGCTCGCGGTTTTTGATACCATTGTGTTCTTGTCGACTATATAGTTAGAGCAAGTATTATGGTGGGCTGCAACAAGACTAAATGCTAAAGTGGAGGAGAGAGGAGAAGTGGGTTGTAAGCTTACAGCCAGCTAGAGAGAGGAGAAGTGGGCTGTAAGCTTACAGCCAGCTTGGGCACAAGAACGAAGGAAAGCTGTGAGAGAGATAAGTGTGGGCTATTATCTTGTGTAGAGGACTAAACCATTATATGAATGGGCTAAGAGGTGGGCTGTAAAAATCTATACAGCCAGCAGAAGTTTGTATTATTAGTGAACATGCACGTGCGACACGCACGTGTTTAGAAAATATTTATAGGTTTTATTTGCCATTCTCTATCTTGTTTGCAATTGGCACGCATAATATCTAGAAAACAGTTCAAGTCTTTCTTTGCCATTTAAATTCCTATTTTTAGTATATATATGCATTTAAGATATTTAAACGTCTGGATTCAGAAAGAACAATTAATAAACCATTCCTCATTGCACATATACAATGTACTTTTAGATCTGCAATTGTGCATTTTAAACTTTACATACCATGTATATAGATATTCCATCCAATGTGTTTTTATTGTTTCCCAAATGCCAGAATTGAAAGCTTCATGTTTGATATTTTGTTTTTTAGCATGGTAGTCACGTCATCTTTCATAGCAAATTGTTCTATCATTACTATCATTACCTACAATTACCTACAATTAGAATTACTATCATTCCCAACACCAAATTTTTCTATCATAGCAAATTTTGTTCTCCACTACAGTGGCAAACAGTAGAGCCATTAAAAATGATAGCTCACATGAATTAAATCCAATAGTTGAAATAATATTTATTTATCTATACTATAATCGTTCTGTTGTATAAATCTGAACTCTGATTGTAGGTAATTATCATACAAGTCTCTGTGTTACCTGTATCTGATCCTTCAAGCTTCAAACGGGACCCGCGTTTACGCTGATAATCACGCATTTTAACCCGAGCTGCCTCCTTGTCATCAGGCAATGCAGCATCTAATTTGATTTCCCTTCTCATACGACTGGAATTTTGATCACTTATATTTAGAAGAAGGCGTACATAAGCATATATTATTAAAGGCGTACATAAGCATATATTAAGGATAAATTAATTGCAACACAAATAATATTCATGAGTTGAGATCGAGGTAATATTAAAGGTCTGTTTTGACCTTTGCCTTCAAACGAGCCCTCCGATTACTTCGATATTCACACCTTTTAGCAAGAAGTTCATTCTTCTTACTATAGGCAATGCAGCATAGCTCTTCTGACGACTGCATTGATTTTTACATTCATGTTGTTTCTGATCCACTGAAAAAGACAGCGGCGGAAGAAGAGTAAAAAATTGCATGCCACCGTTCCCATAAATTGGAACCTAGTGACCAATTAATGCAAAATATTGGTGAGGAAGATCTAATAGAAATTTGTATTGCCTGAAAAGTGAACGAAGCTACATTTGTCTGATGGGAATGGAGAGAATAGTAATTTAGTCTCTACTGAATACCGATTATTGGGGCCAGTTGCATATATAAATCAATTTCAGTTTTCAGTGAATAAAATTAATGATAAGCATCAATCCATCAGTGAAAATATTTCAATTTACCACTAAAAGATTTGCAGTAAAATAATATGCATTAATGTTGAGGCATCATATCCATCAAACTGTGTTGGTTTTTACATTAATGTTATTCATGATCCACTGAAAAAGGCTGCATGCCACAATCGACAAAAGATGAATTTTCTAAATTTCTAACCATATATTTTTGTAAGCTCACAAGACGAATACATATAATCAGATATTGTATAAGATCTTAAAATGCAAATTACCTTGATGCATCTACTATGTCCATCCATTGGTTGTTGGATATTGCGATGACCATTCAGACGTTCATCCATTGGTGAAGTCTTAAGTTTGGTGTGCACATGTTACTCTACGGATTCCAGCCAGGAAATCGCTGTACTGCGTATATACCTGACATGATACATAATAGAATATATATGCTTTCTGCCAGGCGTCCGTCCGTATGCAATTAATCGAGTGTCGTGAGAGGAAGTGGCTTGGGCGGCTCGAGCTTTGTCGATGCAGAGCGAATTCTACAGTGCAGCTGCTGTGTCGTGCAGTGGGTGGTGCGGCTGTGGCAAGGGCGGCCGTGGCCGCGACTGGTGTGGCGGCGGCGGCGTGGGTGTTGCGGCATCGATGACTGCATGTGTGCCCGGCCGGGTCTTCGCTGGCGAGTGGCGACTGAGGCTCAGCTCAAGCGTCCAAGGCGGCACGAGTGGTTGCAGTTCCGGCGACACACGCGTACGGATGGGGCCTAACGGCGCTCGGCTCCGAGCAGAGGCAGACGCGCAGGCCTGGTGGCGAGCAGACGCCAGACGGATGTCACAACCTCGTCTCGGCGACGTGCAGGTGGAAGCGGCGGTCTGGCCCCGGCATGGGGCCGTCATCGACTCGGGGTTGATGCAAATCTAGAGAAGCTAGAGCACCTGCTGTTCTCGGAGAAGGGCAATGAAAGGTATGGGTTGATGCTGCCCCAGGGGATAAAAAGAATGAAGACATCGTGCCAGTTTAATAAAGCATCAGTAATATGTGACCTGAAGGTCATTGTGGATCTGTGCTCAATTCATATGTTCATTGGATAGATTATAGTTAGATGGACATGCCACAAATTTAATTGAACCCATATATAACTTTGGCGTTGAGTTTATTTGGATCACAATAATAGTGCATGTGGATGTATACCAGTCGACTGGTTCTTGTTGCATATCTGATTTTGGATAGATCGAATTATGGTCAACTATTCTTTCATGCAAGGCCATGATGCCAAAGGTGATATTCCTGCCTTTCATGAAAGCAGTCTAAGTTCTATGAATTAGTCTCTCAGCAAAAGGTTGATTAAACCTACTAATACAGACTTTATTTTTATGAAGTCATCAAAAAGCTAATATCCCAGCAGCATTGATAAAACTCAGTTGGTATTTTGACTGGGCCACTGCCTTGTTTCTTTACATTTGAAATAAAGCATCCTTAGTCTCTGTTTCATAGAAAGATAGACAAAGAATTTCATTGTCCAGATCATTCAAGTTCTCATTATCATCCCATATTGAAGCTTCCAAACTAACCTCATATTTAGATTCTGGTCCAAATAGACTTTTGTAATATTTTGTACCATGTTAAGAGATCTTCCTCTCCTTCTATGGTTACCCCATCATTTTCCAAGGTAATGATCGTGTTTTTTCTTTTCCTGCCATTGGCACATCTATGAAAAAATTTAGTATTATTATCCTCTTTCAAAAGCCATCATACATGGCTCCTATTGAAGAAATACACTCTTCTTGTTCAAGTTAAAACCCATGGAAATATTTGGAGACATGGGAGAAGCGCGTGGGTGCATGCATGTTACATTGTATATTTATGGATATGCCGTCTTTCTTTGAGAAGATTAAGATGGACCAACAGTACTCGATCATTGAAATTGCAGCTTAAACTGTTGAACATCCGAGGCAAAAGAGGCATCCTATAGCCTCGAGCCAGTCAAGAGCAGAAAAGAGTCACACGGACGGCACGCATCCACACCGAGTGCTGTGGATTTACTAAGGTCAATCTCAATGCAGTGTTTCATCTCTCGGTTTTTAAAAATATGAACCTATACAATGAAATGGTATTTCTCTCAATGCATTGTTTTATCGCACGGTTTCACTTGCTATTTTACCATTCGTGGGTCCCGCTGCCTATCGCCCTTTTCCTTCCCATCGAACAACCACGCGAGGCGCACGACGGATCGGAGGCCCATTCAAGTAGCTCGCGCACGACAGAGGCCCTCCCCGCGGCAATGTGGCCTCGCTCTTGGCGCAGCTAGGCTGCCCCCGCGGAGGGCGCCCGCGGCGTGGCCAGGTGTCCAGCGCGTGAGGCCCTATGGCCTCGCCCCGGCCAGGCGGCCCGCAAGGCAGAGGCGTGCATGCGGTGCAGCGGCCAGCAAGGCGAAGGCGGAGGCGCGACCAGTTTGCCGGGCGGGCGCGGTGGAGACGCCGGGCCGAGCGCAGCAGCCTCACCAGCGGCGCGGCCAGGCGGCCCACGCGGCGGAGGCGCGCTTGGGCGGAGGCACGCACGCTGGGCGATGCGGCCGCGCGGTGGCACTGCTGCCCGCGAGGTGGAGGTGGAGGTGCTCGCCCACTGCGGCGGCGCGGCGGTGCTCGACCCGTTGCCGGCGGATGAAAGGAATTTGAGTCTAGTGGGAGTTTCGTTTGGATTTCACGATGTTGGAAACGCCGCCTAGGTCGTGTCATGGGGATGAAACCTTTTTCCTTCTCTCCTTCAATTTTATGTAAAAAGTAATGTCCTACTAATATGGCATAATATTTAATGTGCATGATACTCTTCGTGAAACCCTATTAAGACTAGCCTAAAGATCTAGCCGGTCTGGCCATTCAGCATACACAAATGTAGTATATAGACAGGTCCTCTCGATGCACACACCATTCTACACCCTACGTGTGACATGAGCCAAACCCGGTGCGCTCCATCCCAGAGGTTTATCCCCTAATCAGTTCATCGTCAAAGAAACGGAGTTCCAGTTTGTCTATTTTTCTTTTTTATTGTAAAGGAAATGTTCCAGTCTCTACGATTGGAAACAGCCAAGTTTTTACAAAGAGTTATTCTGTTTTTACTGAAAAACTTGGCTTTCCTCTACGGAAAAAGGAAAACAAAAAATAATGCAGTTTTAGTTCTTTATCCATGCTTGACTTCGCTTGAAAGCTAATAAAAGATATGTGACGTGTCCACCTTACCACAAGAACCAATGTTAGGAGAGGTCAGACAAGAAAATATGGTATAGAAATTTTAGCTCTTTTATCACTACTGTAGTAAACTTAATTGAGATGGGCAAAAAGGTTTTTTTGAGACGGACAACCCGTCCACCACCTCGGTTAATCAAATAAAAAACTGTGGCTAGGCCAAGCGCGTCCAACCATAGGCCGAGCCCATCCCCCGCCGCTCCACACGCCTGATCTACACCGGTGTCATGTCTGCTCGTGGAATACGGCAACTGCTCGCCAGATCCAGTTGTCTGCTCACCAATCCGTTGGTCCACTCACCGAAGGAAGGGAGGGGTGGTCGCACGAGGGAGCCGTAGGGGCTGCGTCGTGAGCTCTCATACCGCTGTCGGATAGCTGCCCACCGCGCTGCAGCAGGGACAGGAAGGGGATGTCGCTGGATCCAACTGTGCCCATAATGCCACACGAGAGGCCACCGCTGGATCTGTGCTGCTAGAGATCTGACCACTAGAGAGCAGCGCCCATCGACCCACACAAGGGAGAGGAATGGCGACCACCGGATCTGTGCTGCCAGAGATCGGACCTAGACGCCCGAATGAAAGGATCAAGATGTCCAAGAGGGGGGGTGAATTGGGCTTTTCTAAATTTAATCGCAACAGTAAAAGCCTAACGCTTAGCCCATTTCACCCTTGTGCCTAAGTGTGTTCTCTAAGACTCTAGGACACAAAAGTTATGCTCCCTAGGTTTCAAACCCTATTCTAGCATGGCAATTCTAGCAATGTAAATACAAGAAGTAATGCGAGAATGTAAATGCTCAAAGTAAAGAAAGGGAGAGGAACGCGGCGATGTTTTCCCGAGGTATCGGAGAGTCGGCACTCTCCACTAGTCCTCGTTGGAGCACCCGCGCAAGGGTGTAGCTCCCCCTTGATCCTCGCAAGGACCAAGTGCTCTCTACGGGATGATTCTTCGTCACTCCGACGCGGTGAATCCCCTAAAACCGCTCACAAGATGAGATGGGCCATCCACAATCACCACCGGATAATCACCATGCTCCCAATCACCACCGAGCCGTCTAGGTGATGCCGATCACCAAGAGTAATAAGCAAGAACTCTCACTTGACCAAGACTAGCCTAATGAGATGAGTGGATGCACACTTGCTACTTTTTTTCCACTAATGAGGTCCTAAGCAATGGATTAGCAAATCTCTCAACCTCACTAGGGCTCTTGCACTCTCAAGCACTCACAAGGTGTTCTTTAGCAGTAGGAATGAGCAAGAGACTTCAAATGAATGAGGTAAGGGAGTATATATACCCCCCACACAAACCCTCACACGAAGAGGTATTTCAGGCTGTTTTAAGGTCGACCGGACGCGTCCGTCGGGGCGACCGGATGCGTCCGGTCATCCGTTAACGGCTAACTGTACCTGCTGGATGTCACACTGACCGGACGCGTGTCAGAGTCCGGTGGCCACTGATCGGACGCGTCCAGTCCGATTTTGCACGTTTTCGACCTCTCTGAGTAATGACCGGATGCCCTAACCCCAGCGTCCGGTCTATGCTGATCAGCGTCCGGTCCATTCTGGACCGTGAGCTGATGGCACCGGAGCGTCCGGTCCACTGCCAGGGGCAGGGTCCGGTCACTCTGGCACCTCACATACACTGACCGGACGCGTCCGGTTAGTTATGTGCCAGCGTCCGGTCAAGCCAAAAACGCTCGAAACACTTCCGTTTTCGCGACCTCTCGTATGGCTTCGACTCTATTGAACTTTGGGCCAATTCTAGGGCTGCCTAGGACTAGAATGAACAAGTGTGCACCACACCTAACTCACTAGACTCACCTAGGTCAAGTTACCCATTTAAAACCCCTCTTAATAGTACGGCCAAAAGTAAAAAACAAAGTCCTAGCTACTCTAAGTGTCTCTCCAACACCAAACGACACTTAGAACTAGCCGTCCTTAACCTTGTCGTCCATCCTTTGAAAACCGAAAACGATCTCGATCGTCGGGGCATGAATACCATTGATTGCCCAATCAATCACCATTATCGTGACCTAACTCAAATTGTTTCTGCAAAACACACATTAGTCACAATAATCTTACGTTGTCATTAATCACCGAAACCCACTAGGGGCCTAGATGCTTTCAATCTCCCCCTTTTTGGTGATTGATGACAACAACCTCGAGTATGAGAGTGAATTTGAGGTTTTCAACAAACTTGAATCGTATAAGTTATTTGACATTAAGAAAAAAGAGGTTAGATAAGCTTATACGACTCAAGCCAACATGTACTCAACAGAATGTGAATGAAGTGCGAGTACAAGAAACATAAGGCTCATTTATCAAAGATAAAGCGTAATAGCAAAGTAAATGAGCAACAACATGCGACATGACATAACATATATATATCAAGAGTAGAGAGCACAAGTCATGAGTAAACCACATGTCACATGATATATCACATATCCACAAGTCAACAAAAAGCAATCAAAAGCATGTATCTCATGATGCACAAAAGTAAAGCATGTATGCATGAGTATCACACATCAAAAGAAGTCAACTCCCCCTCACACGCTCCCCTATCTCTCATACTCGACTCTCTCTCCCCCTTTGGTGTCAAGCACCAAAACCTAAGACTCCTGAGGAGGTGGGGCTGCAGACGAGTCGGGTCCGGACGAGCGTGCGGTCAACTCAAACTGTGTGTAGTCAGGGGAGGACTCGAGCTGTCACTAAATTTGAGCCTGCGTCCCGACCCTGGCCGGGTCTCTACGTGGTGAAGCGGTGCAGGTGCCTTTCATTTGTCGTACTAACCGGATGCTTTCTTTGTGTCTCAGTGGTAGTGGCCTGACCCTGTGGCTCTGTAGAAGGTAGCTCAGTAGAAGTAGGAGCCACGGACACTGTCACTGTCTCAGTCACTGTAGCTGGAGCGGTCACGGTCGCGGTGACTGGAGCCTCTGAAGTAGGAACTATCTGAGGAGGCGTACTCACTGGCACAGAAGCAGCAACTGTAACTGTAGCCTCAGGTGCAGTAGAAACAGGAGGAGGCTGACTCAGGGGAGGCTCAGAAGAAGCGACCGACGACGGGTGAGTCTCGGTAGTAGTGGTGACTGGAGCCTCCGTCGACGGAAACTGACCCTGAGAACCCAGCGGAGTGGGGAAACCAGTGATCTCGCTGTAAGTAGCACTGAGAGCTCGCGGGGTCACAAGCACCGAGGACGTAGGAGGTGGAGTGAAGCCAGTCCGAATCGGTGTGTACCCAGCCCCTGGAGAAGCAAAGTACTGAGGGAACTGCTGGGGCGGTGAGCTGAACGGTGCAGACACTCCCTGACTCTGAAGTCCGCTGGACTGTAACTGTGGAGCCGGGAGGGAAGAGCTGGAGGGTCCGCCAAGCTGAGTGGAAGTGTAGTCAAAGGCGGGAACCCCAGTGTGCCGAACAACGTGCTCCATGAAGGCAAACGATCGACGCTGAAGGTCTAGAGCTCGCCTTTGAGTCCGATTTAAACAAAGCCTAAGTCTCAAGCTGTGACTGGAGTAACTGCTGCTGGAGCTCGTTCTGGCGCGCGTGAAGTGCTGCAGTGTCAGCTGCCTGCTGCTGGTGAAGCTGACGTAGCTCCTGTCCGTGTCTGTCTGAAGACTGTGAGAGTCGCTCAAGTATGGCAAGAAGCGCTGGACTGTCACTGGAGCCTGAACCACCGGCCTCGGCGTCGTGAGCACGTGGAGGCATCCTCGAAGGAGGAGCGTAGTCACCGCCGAGTTGTCCGTATTAAGATCCTCAGCTATATCTCCGCCGGCTCGCCTCCATCCGTAAGCTCGGCCTGGGCAAGAGCCTCAACTGCCTCGCCCCGCTGCTCCTCGCCTCTCGCAATGGGGGGCGGGCTGTCCCGGCACTCGAGTAGCCCCTGTTGCCCGGACGGGCTCCAACCAACCGAGCCATGTTATACGGGGAAAGGAAGTGGTGGTGGCTCTGAACTCTGCAAGTGCCTCTGGAGGAAAGGGTGAGATCAGGTGCTGTAAGATCACACAGATCAAGTGAGCAAAGGGTAACTGGTGGCACGTCTTGAATCCCTCGGTGATCGTGTCTTCCATCTCAGAAACAATGACATCCCAGATATCAAAAGCAGTCTATGAAGCCAAGAAGTAGACTAGCCACTGCTGCATCTTCGTGATCGTCTCCCTGTTGCCGATCCTAGGCAGAAGTGTCCTCCGCATAACCTCGTTCAGAACACGGGCCGTAGGGGTGAGATCCCTAGGTAGACGGCGCGAGCCTGGTCCGAACGGCTCACTGAAGATCCTGCGGACCTTCTCAATAGGCAGGTCCTCTCCGCCGTGAGGGCGACGAGGAGGCTCGGTGTCAGTGTAGCAGGATTGGTGCAGGCAGGTCTCTGACAGTGTCGTGCCAAGAAGCTCGTGGGCACGCGGACTGTAGAGTCTGTACGGCTGACCACGGAAGGTGAAGTGAATGAACGTGTGGCCTGGGTCGATCCAAAGAGTAGCGTAGAACTCATGCACCCAGGAGTCCACGTGGGCTCCAGGTAAGCCGATCAGGTCTGCCAAGCCAGGGAGGTAAGTGAGTGAAGCCCTGATCTGCTCTCCACCAGCTGAGACAAATCTGTCAAGCGGACACACTCTGTGAGGCCTGATCTCGAGACCATGGTAAGATCTGAAGAAGTCCTCCTGTAGCACTGTGTAGAAACCCTCTGCTGCTCTGGGGTCACGCTGCGGTGGAAACCACTGGTCAAAGTCCACACACCGCAGGTCCTGAACTCTACGGGCACTGGCGCCCTGCAAGTCAATGTGTATCACTGGAGCAGGAACACGGGGCCTGGAACGAGGAGGGCATCCACCACGACGCTGAGTCTCAGCTCTAGGGGTGATCTGAGAGCGAGTGCGTGCAGAACGGCGACGTGGTGGGCTCTCGGGCTGCTCCTCGGTGTCCTCGGGCTGCTCTGCTGCCTCTGCCTCTGCCTCTGGCTGCTCTGCCTGAGCTGAACTGCCTACCTCTGCACCACCAAGGTCGGGGGGTAAGTCCTGGATCCTGTACTGCACACCCCCGACCTGCACAGTGCCGGGTGAGTCGTGAGGAGTAGAAGTACGTAGTGCACGAGACATTGAAGCTGGGTCGGGCTCACGAATCCTCAAGCTGCCACTAGAGCCACCTCTCTCTGCAAGAGCCGGCTGCGTCTGCGATCGCCAGAAGTCTCTCTGTCTCTGTGCTCTGCCTCTTCCGCTTCTTCTTGGTGGTCATCCTCGCCTTACCCTTATCCTGTCGGGGTGGTGGAGGAGCAGGACCACCACCAACGTTCTTGCAACGTGCCATGACTGCCGAATCAGAGAATCACTGCCAAGAGCTCAACTGCCAGGAACCACTGACAAGACCAACTGCGAGAGAAAGACTATCAATCAAACCATGCACTGCCTCTGAGAGTCACTGCCACTGATCAATCACTGAGAACAACTGACACTCAAGAGGCTTGGCCTCAATCCATACTCGCGGGCTTGGCCCCGAGTTCACTGCCACTGCCAAAGCTGTCAACTGTCAAACATGCTCATCAAACCGACTCGACTGGCTGCAATAGAGTGAATAGATAGGATATAAATAAGCATTGTATAAACTAGAGGAGCGAAAACCCTAAGTAGAAGCAAGCATTTGGGATAAGAATGGAGGAAAGGCTTGCTACCTGAGATGAGACAAGAGCCTGCGAAGGAGATGAGATAATGACACGGCAGGGCACCACGACACGAGGAAGGCTCACAAGTGAAGAAAGCCAGCCAAGGGTAGCACGATGGAAGGCCTCCGGGGTCGAGGATGAGACGAGTAGGGGCTTCCCGGAAGCAAGGAGGCATGGCGGCGCTGGCAGGACGACGGCGGCGCTGGATGCTAGGGTTTGAAGCGGTGGGCGCGGTCACGGCGAACACGGCGTCGCGGAGGCGCAGCAGTGGAGGCGAGAGCGTGCTCCGGCGAGGGCACGGCGGCGCTGGGCGAACGGGTGCGGCCGAGGAGGAGGCGGGCGGCGTGGAGGCGGTGGTTGCAGCGAGGGAGGCAATGGTTTGGCGTCGGGGAGAAGAAACCGGCGCACAGGCGAAGTGAGGATGGAGGAGGAAAAGAATGCTGGCCCCACGTGTCATAAGAATAAAGCACTGCGCTCCTTAAAGTGCGATCGGACGCGTCCTCTGGTCGACCGGACGCTGGAGCAGTAGCGTCCGGTGACTGTCCAGAGAGCTCCAAAACGGCCAAAATCTGACCGGATGCGTCCGTTGCTCGTGACCGGACGCACCTCGGAGTTCGGTGAGCTCCCCCAATCGATCGGACGCTCAGCTTTCCCAAACGACCGGACGGTCCGGTGCCAAAAATCCATTTTGAACTGACCGGACGCGCTGATCTGGAGTCCGGTCCAGCGTCCGGTGCTCCTCTGAGTGCTGTTTCTTGCTGATTTCTTCGCGCCGAACTTTCCCAACCTTGTCCCAACTTTGTAAGATCCAAATAAACACCAAATTGGGACTGGTGTGGGATGCCTCTCTCAAACCCTCAATTTAAAAATATTTTGCCTTAGGCTATATGCATTTTAGCGAAAATAGGCGATAAAATCGAACGAGGAGACATCGTATGGCCACCAAATAGGGTAAGTAACCAATAGAAGCGTCAAATGCTCCCCCTATCGGTGGACGAACACAGCGGATGCTCAAACTTAACTAAAAAAAAGAAACGACAAGATAAACACACATGCATATGCAATGCAATACTTGAATTTGAATCTAGTCGCTTGTCAAGTTTGTCCTTGGTTAAGCTTCTTCACACGCTTTGGGGCGGTTATCTTAACCAAGTTAGTCAAGCTCTACATGCAATACACAATTTGAACATGTTTATATTACAAATGCAATGCAACCGACAACACAAGCTCATCTTTTAGAGAAGTTGCTTAGATCAAGAAAATTAAGCTCATTCCTCAACTTGTAAAACCGCGCTTCATCTAAAGGTTTTGTGAAGATATCCGCCAATTGATCTTCCGTCCTTACTCCCTTTAAAGATATATCTCCTTTTGCAACATGATCTCTAAGGAAGTGATGACGGATATCGATGTGCTTGGTGCGAGAATGTTGAACCGGGTTGTTAGCAAGTTTTACGGCACTCTCATTATCACACAACAAAGGTACCCCTTTTAGAACTACACCATAGTCTAGAAGGGTTTGCATCATATAAAGGATTTGTGCACAACAAGCTCCAGCGGCTATGTACTCCGCCTCGGCGGTTGACAATGCCACACTATTTTGTTTCTTTGAGGACCAAGACACTAGTGATCTACCAAGCAAATGGCACCCTCCGGATGTGCTTTTTCTATCAATTTTGCAACCGGCATAATCCAAATCGGAATAGCCCACAAGGTTAAAACTAGCTCCTTTGGGATACCAAAGGCCAATGCTTGGTGTGTGCTTAAGGTACCTAAGGATTCTTTTCACGGCAACTAAGTGAGCCTCCTTAGGGTTAGCTTGGAATCTAGCGCACATACACACACTAAACATGATATTAGGCCTAGATGTGGTCAAGTATAACAAACTACCAATCATAGAACGGTAGAGAGTTTGGTCAATCGGGTTACCTCCCTCATCTAGGTCGAGATGTCCATTTGATGGCATTAGAGTCTTGATGGGCTTACATTCATCCATATTGAACCTCTTGAGAAGATCCTTGGTATACTTTTCTTGAGAGATGAAATTCCCTTCTCTCATTTGCTTCACTTGAAAACCAAGAAAGAATGTAAGCTCCCCAATCATAGACATCTCGAATTCCTTCGACCTCAAATCACCAAACTCTTTGCAATAGTCTTCATTTGTAGAGCTAAATATGATATCATCAACATAGACTTGACAAATGAAGATATCTCCATTAAGCTTCTTGGTGAATAGTGTGGTGTCCACCGTCCCGATCTTGAAACCCTTCTCAATAAGGAAGTCCTGAAGGCGCTCATACCAAGCTCTTGGGGCTTGCTTTAGCCCATATAATGCCTTGGACAACCTATAAATATGATTAGGATATCTAGGGTCTTCAAACCCGGGAGGTTGATCAACATAGACTAGTTCATTTATGAAGCCATTTAAAAATGCACTTTTCACATCCATTTGAAAGAGTTTAATGTTGTGATTAGATGCATATGCAAGGAGGATACGTGTGGCTTCAAGTCTTGCAACCGCTGCAAAAGGTCTCTCCAAAATCCAAGCCTTCAACTTGAGAGAACCCCTTTGCAACTAATCTTGCCTTGTTCCTCACAATTACACCTTGATCATCTTGCTTGTTGCGGAACACCCACTTTGTTCCAATGACTCTTGCACCTTTGGGTCGCTCTTCAAGTGTCCACACTTGGATGTGGGTGAAGTTGTTCAACTCTTCGTGCATGGCATTCACCCAATCCGGATCTTGAAGAGCTTCATCTATGCTAGTAGGCTCAATGCAAGAGACAAAAGAGTGATGTTCAATAAATGATGCATATTTTTGAGAGCGAGTCATTACACCCCTTGTCGGACTTCCGATGATGAGATCTTGTGGATGTGCTTGAAGTAGAGGAGTTGTCCTTCTATCAACCACTTGGGGAGGAGGTTGTGGAGCATCAACATCTTGAGCTTGTTGTTGACACTCGTTAGCGTCAACTTTTACTAGGGCTTTTTACCCGAAGAAAAACAAGAAAACACACTAGTCTAGGGTTTTATCTAACAATTTCCACGAGTTTTGCATATTCTGTATTTTCTAGGGTGATTTTCAGAAAAGCTAAAAAAGAGGGATTCTAGTGCATATTTAGCACGAAAACTTATCCGCCACGGAAATATCACGATTGGGCTCAGGAAGCATCTAGAAGACACCCGAAGCAACGTGACCCCGAGAGGAGGAAAAGTGGGGCCGGCCGGCCCCACCTTGGGGCCGCCCGGTGCCCCCTGCTAGGGTTTCGGCCCCCCTTCTAGAAGCTTCCTCCACCGCCTACGAGGAATCATCTTGGCCCTTGGTTAAGTCGGTTTGATCCTGCGGCGCACGTCGATCCCACCGGGCTATAAATAAAGGGGTAGACCCCCTCCCTAAAGGCATCAAGTCATTTGGAGATCCAGCCATCAAGAGCCTTCTCTAGTTCATCAGAGCCTCTCTAGTTCATAGCTTTAGCCTAGTTAGATTAGAAGTAGAAGAGTTCTAGTTCTTCAGCGGGATCCGGAGCCCCTGGCGTCTGTCTGGAGCGCGGAGTTCGGTATAGTTCTAGTACTTTGCTCTTATTGTATTCAATATTATGATTCAGGCAACATTGTTCTTAATCTCTTATATATTCTTAGTTGCAATAGTCATTGTCTACTTTGATTATATGTCTAGGATAGTTGGTTTGATCTTATTGAATTCATGTAATTGCTCAGATAGCGTTTACCCAAGCGCCGCTGGGTAGATGGTGGACAATATGTAGACGTGGTGTCTGGATATCTTGTTTATCTGCGAGTGCACCCTGACGTGCCGGGACGTGTGGTAGTCCGCGCAGGTGACAGCTGCGTTGGTTCCTCTGTAGTCCACCCTCCGTACGTAGGACTAGCATGGGCACGGTCGCGAAGGAGGTGACCCTTGTGTCTTAATACCCTCATTAGTTGATGCCTCTTTACCAGTGATAATGATATAGGGTTAACTTAACAATGATTGCTAGATGTAGTTGCATTAATTAGAGTTATTCATTGATGTAGTTATAGAATTACCTTAGTATTTATTCCTGAGTTTATCTATTGGCTAGCTATTGTTATGACTAGAAGAGCTCTGATGTTTATCTATTTATGATGACTGATCATTATCATTATTTATCATATATATCTTTTATCACGTGACTTATCCCTGTTATGAGTAGGATTCTAGTTATGGTTTGCCTTTCACATCAATAGTATAAGTTATAGGTTATAAGTCCTACATATAGACCTTCCCAAAGTGGTATAAATATAAATCGACAACCCGGTAGACTTCCCTAGGTAAAATGCTACAACGGTATAATTATCGTCCGCTTGCGTAACCCGGTTAGTTTATATTCTTATCTTTATATCTTTTATTTCTGCCTAGTCATATTGAATACATGTAAATCTATAGTTATTTCTGAAGCGACAAGATTAAGGATGACAACTTAATTCATGCTTATGAATGATAGTGATAAATAGGTGGCTAGTTGCTAATGACAAGTTAATTATATACCGATCATTTCTGATGTTGTTGCTAGGGGTAGGATTTATCTCTGCTTTTTAGTAGTGACGTTAGAAATGCCAACAAGCATTTTTGGCGCCGTTGCCGGGGAAGGTAGCTAGGCAATTAAGAAACATTGATAGACTTATACTTAATTATGTGATCAAGATAACCATTAACCCCTGCTCAAGCAGGATTACCCTTGTTTGTCTACTTTAATATCTTATGCAGGGTAATAAACGACCGGTTTACGACCTTCCGGCATGCCTCCACAAAACAAAAATAAACATAACAAATCCAATGTTGGAGAAAGAGGTCGACGTCACAAGACTTTAATTTATATCTCAAGTGACGGAAACATAGATGTTGCATCACTCACAAATTCCAGCATGTGAGTCATGGTAAGTATGATGAAATAAAGGTGAGAAAGTCTTGCTCATGGACTTTAAATTTGATGAGTAGTTATCTTTTGCATTCCACTGCATGTTTACTTTTTACAATCCAAACATCCATCTCATTTAGTTTAAAGTTTTTCATCCAAACATGTTTAGTTCCATTCATATATCCATCCCAACCTGCATTATTATAAATAATAATAATAAAAACTCACCATAATCATGCTTTTTCATCTCTACTTGAATAAACTTCTACAGTACTTTCATGCTACTTGTATTTGCTATAGTATGTTTAGGTTTAGAAGTACCTTCATACACCTTTGAAATTGAGCATTGACTATTTTCCTAAGTTAAAATAGACATGGTGTCTAGTTTAATTTTTGAATCATAAGGTGATCTGATCTTACTTCTAAAAGGTATTTTGAATTAAGCAAGGTGCTTAGGTTAAAATCCTTTCCCGATTCAAATTGGACATGCGTCTATGTTGATTCTTGAGCCGATAGTACACTTTAGTAGATACTAGTTATTTTGTCAGACTAACCTCTATAGGAGAATTCTCAAATTCAATCTAGGTAAGTCAAGAAAAGAATTCACATATGAGATGAATCAAGGCAGATGATAACTTTGCACAAGAAGTCCAGCTTGTGAGTATTAATATTAATTATCTTTTGTTACAAGTTATCTTTGCCTTGAACCATGCTAGATTGCAACAACAACATAAAACACGATAGGCACAATTTATGCTAAATAATTTTAAACCATATATCATCTTGATTAGCATAAAAGAAAATCAAAATAATAATAATAAAAAAGAATGGACAACAAACTCTGTATTTCAATCTCGCTATTCCCTCGGGCATGTGTCCATTAACATTTTACAGAAAAGAATAACCTTAATCTATTGGAGAAGAAGTTTTCAAGTGAACATTATTGCATCTCCAATAGACCTCAGCTCATCAACCGCAATTTCATCAAAGAAAGCAGGAAAAGGTTGCTGAGTGAAGAGCATGTAATCTTCTATAGTTTCATTGAATGGTGAAAAGGCGAAGAATAAAAAGAAGGCCTTGCTCAGCAAGACCAGGAGCTCTCACCAATAGATGAACCCGAACCCTCCTCTTCCAAGTAAGTTCGTCATCACTTACTTAGAAAGATGAAGATATGAGGTACGTTTATCCAAGCCTCATACAACATGTAACTACAATTAACATCTCATACCATGTTGCTAATTTGTCTTAGTCATTTCTACCCTATGCTATGCTAAAACATAACTTGCTAAATATATATATATATAATAAAATTCTCATGTGGTTCACCATACATATTCTTGGTTCTATATGAATAAATACTTTTAGTCCTATAAACTTCCTTATTCTATTATAAGTATGCTTTAGAATATTACTTAAATATTATGAACATCAAGCATACTTATATAAGAATTTAGTTGTACATATAGACTAACCCCTCCTATATAAAAAAATGTTTAAATCATATTAGGAGACTATTCGTAGAATCAATTCAAGGTTAAAGGTATGCTTTAAAATAATATCCTCACTTTAACCTTGATGCAAAATTTTTGAGATAGTGGTGAGTCGTTGAAAACATGAGCTATAAATTAATCTTTAACACTTCGGCAAATACTATCCGTACTTTGATAAATAGTATATTCCTTCGGGTATGTGTTGTCCACGAACCCCTTGCAGAGAAGACATAATGAGAGAAGCAGGAGGTCTGAAGAGTGAGAAAGGAGTACAATATTCAAGACAAGATGCTAATGAATAACCCATGATACAAGAAAAAAGAGAGAAGACCATTGAACTTCATTTACCCTTCATCATGCTCTAATAATGGAGGTAACATCTTAAGATAAGTGGTCAATTAATTTTCTCTTGGTCCTGGTATGCAATAAATGAAAATACAACCATGTTATAGTTACAATTAATTTGATCAACCTAATTAAACTTAATATGATTTGTTCTCTAAGTTTATTCATAGCACCATTCTCTTAATCTCAGTCTTAACCAAGTAATCTATAAATACTTCATCTATCATTCTTGATACATTATAAAGATGAACAGTCTTTCTTGTGGTTAAGTGCCTTTACTCTTTATCTCACAAGTTTAAATGCCATATTTATACTTCTAGTCCTCTCACCCGAGATATGAATAAACAATATAAATAATATCAATCTTATTGTGCCCAAGGTTAGAGGATGAATAAATTTCTGGTTCTGTTGGTGTTTTCCCACCCGCAGAGCCCATGTATTTGATCTCTACCTTGTCTTTATGGGCAGAACACACTTCAATTAAAGTGTGGGGAGATAATCCCCTAAATTCTACAAGTGAAAGTCTCAACTAGTAATAATGATGCACATAAGATTGACTTCGAGATGCCTACAAAAGAAAGAAAGAAGGTGGCACCGCCATTGGGAGCCACTAGTGGAGGCATCACCTCAATCCTTATTCTCAAGAGCAACTTGAAGTACTCATTGAACCACTGCAAGGAGAAGGCCCGTTCGAAGAACTATAAATATCGAGCCCTCGCCGTGAGGTAACATCGGTAGTTATCTATATTTACTTTCTTGCATCGTATGATTTATTTTCTCTTTAGTGCGTTTACTTTGTATATTAGCAATGCATAGAAATAATAAAAACTAAATAGTCTAGCTTTAGGCTATATTCATGCATCTTAAAAATGTTAAGCCCCATGTGAAACCCTCATAGTGTAAAAGCTGTAGGAGTTCTCACTGTGGTGGCCTACAAAATAAAAATATATATATCATACATTTGTACTTTATGCATATAAATCCATAAAATCTAAAAAAAATATTAATTAAGCATCCTGCTGCAATATTAGTATCATAAAAATTTGAAACCACCACAACACCCAATCTTCTAAAAACGGCTAATCATTAATGTTTTATTCTAATACCGTTCCACGAGTTTTAGTGTTTTGTGAGAGCTTTCTGTAGGATGACTCCAAGAGCCAGCTTACCTAGGAATATTCATATTCATCACTTGAAGTACACCTTTCCGACATGCAGCTGACCCCTGTGTAAAGGAAGTAACTTCTTGGGTGATGAGATTGAAGTATTCCTGGCAACACTTGCTCTTATAAGCATGAGCTCCTCTGTGAGGACCACTCAGCTTTAACGATCAACCATAAGCAAACTTCTAGCTTGGGGGAGAGCATCCCCTAGTTATCAGCACGGTTAGAAGCAAAAGAGACAGAAATGAGATGGAAGGAGGCACGTGCGGCATCACCACGAAACGGGGAGTTGACTGAGGTTACCTCAGACGATGAACCCACTGAGTAAGTGTTCTCCTCTATCTAAGTCCTGTCGATAGACTTTAAATTCCGTACCCTAGCCATAAGGTTAGAATGGTAGTTATCTCATTAAATGCATTTGCAGTTTATTTAGTAGCATAATCTTGTTTACACACTAAAAGATATAAAAACAACAAAAATATTTACTGTATCACTCATGGCATCACAAAGCCCCATGTGGATATCCTATGGTATTTTCCGAAGGAACATCCATTTGTGGTGGCATAAAATAAAAATGACAAAAATATAGCATTCATATTTAAATTCATGCATCATAAATAGAAAATTTAAAAATAAAATAAAAGTGAAATCCTGTTTAAATTAGACAATATTAAAGCTAGCTCATAAAGGTGATCAATTATTCTTTGGTTGACCGCTAACCCATTAACAAATTCGAGCCTCGAGTTTTGGTTTCTCTTTGTGGAGAGTATTTATACAGGAATAACATCATAGCAAGGAGAGAGTCTATCAGTGGCACCCACCAAGTCCGCTACTGGTTAGCTCACTGTAAAGGACATCTACACTAAGTATTGCAACCATCCAGCTTGGGGGAGGAGCATCCCCTAGTTATCAGGTGACTACACCTAAGCGATTTTTGAGTCTACTTTATATAGTCATAAAATACCAAAAATATGTGGGCACATGAAGGTCCACGCCTGTTGAGTCTTTTATGAGTCTTTGGTTAAAGAAAAACTAAAAATCAATAAAAAGAAGTCTTAGTTAGTATTAATTATATTAGAGTGTGTTTAGAGTCAGTCTAGGCTAGAGTTAATTAAAAACTGATGAACATTAAAATTTTGTCTTGGAAATGATGAATAGTTGCTCTGTTATAATGCTTACTAAGTACCTACTTGCCAAACTTAAAATCTCCCTGGTTCTAAGCATTGTTGTTTTAATTGGAGAATTTATTCTGAACCTTAATTGTGGAGGCATAAGCTTGCGCTAAGTCTAAGTAGTTGATTGATATGATTCATAAAGGTTGAGCTGCTATTTATCTTGTTCCTAGTATTGTTAAGTTCTGGAGGTTTATTTTGAAAATCTAAAAAATTGCATGATGAGCTCTTGTATGACAACTGTGGATTTCTAGCAAAGCCAGAATTAATATCTTAGAGGATAGGAAAACCTTTTCACATTTAAGCTGCTTGCTTTGCATTGAGTTCAGTCAACTTGTGTTGTATACCTTATGAGAGTCATGTCATACTTTTAAAACCAAGAAACACTTGCACACTCCAATCCACATATGCATTATTCCTACTTTAGGAGTAATCGTAATCATTCACCATATTTCATACATGTTAATCATAAAATGTTCACCTCCTACACCGGGAGAGGACACAAAAATATACACTCACCCTATAGGATAACCCCTGTTTTTAATGCTCTAAGTCCTGATTGTATCTCTCGATTCATTTATTGTGTTCAAAGGATGCATGTGGCTATGCAAAAGAAAGAAAAGAAAAAAGAAAGAAAAAGAAAGAAAAGGGGAGTAAAAGATGGACAAGTGTCCCAGCAATTAAAACAATGGGTACTAGATGCCCGCCTCCCTAAATAAAAAGAAATAATAAAGATAGCCCATGTCTTTCCTGAGAAAAGCTTTAAAAGAGAGTCATTCCCAATAGCAACAGTAGAAATAGAAATTAGCCATAAATAACACATATGCACCTATCCATTATATTCCATACACATGCACATCTTAGTTTGGTTGAATGCCTGGATTCTCTGTGGATCCACTAGTTGACTTTACAATACATGTTTTGCAAGTATGTCTATCCTTGTTATTGCCACCCCTATGAGCTCCACCATATATACCTTTAGCTATAGGAGGCATAACATCATTAATGCCTCAAGAGAGAACCACAAATACCACATATATTGAGAGACTTGAGGGAGTCATACAATAAGCTCTGAGTTTTATTCTGAAAACTTATGAAAAAAGCTTCAGAATATTGTTATTGCAAAGAATTTGAGACATAGTGCTTAGCTTGATTGTTCTATCTTTTCGACTGCTCAAGACTTATGCAAAAGCTATGAAGCCCCATATTACAGGTAAAATGAGTAAGTTTGAAGGCTAGAGCATACATTGTTTGATCCGGAGGAAATTCTAATTTGAAAGCATGTGTACTGGAAGGTATAATAACAATGTGGCAACTCCTGATCCAAATGTAATAACAACTAGGTTTAGTTTGTTTGCCAAGGGACTGGCAAAAGGTAAGCTTGAGGGTATTGTTGACACTCGTTAGCGTCAACTTTTACTAGGGCTTTTTACCCGAAGAAAAACAAGAAAAAACACACTAGTCTAGGGTTTTTATCGACAATTTCCACGAGTTTTGCATATTCTGTATTTTTCGGGGTGATTTTCAGAAAAGCTAAAAAAAGAGGGATTCTAGTGCATATTTAGCACGAAAACTTATCCGCCACGGAAATATCACGATTGGGCTCAGGAAGCATCTAGAAGACACCGAAGCAACGGGACCTCGAGAGGAGGAAAAGTGGGGCCGGCCGGCCCCACCTTGGGGCCGCCCGGTACCCCCCCCGCTAGGGTTTTCGCCCCCTTCTGAAAGCTTCCTCCACAGCCTACGAGGAATCATCTTGGCCCTTGGTTAAGTCGGTTTGATCCTGCGGCGCACGTCGATCCCACCGGGCTATAAATAAAGGGGTAGACACCCTCCCTAAAGGCATCAAGTCATTTGGAGATCCAGCCATCAAGAGCCTTCTCTAGTTCATCGAGCCTCTCTAGTTCATAGCTTTAGCCTAGTTAGATTAGAAGTAGAAGAGTTCTAGTTCTTCGGCGGGATCCGGAGCCCCTGGCGGCATGTCTGAGCGCGGAGTTCGGTATAGTTATAGTACTTTGCTCTTATTGTATTCAATATTATGATTCAGGCAACATTGTTCTTAATCTCTTATATATTCTTAATTGCAATAGTCATTGTCTACATTGATTATATGTCTAGGATAGTTGGTTTGATCTTATTGAATTCATGTAATTGCTCGTATATAGCGTTCACCCAAGCGGCCGCATTTGGGTAGATGGTAGACAATATGTAGACGTGGTGTCTAGATATCTTGTTTATTTGTGAGTGCACCCCGACGTGCCGGGACGTGTGGTAGTCCGCGCAGTGACAAAGCAGCGCGTTGGTTCCTCTCGTAGTCCACCCTCCATGCGTGGGACTAGCATGGGCACGGTCGCGAAGGAGGTGACCCTTGTGTCTTAATACCCTCATTAGTTGATGCCTCTTTACATATGATAATGATATAGGGTTAACTTAACAATGATTGCTAGATGTAGTTGCATTAATTAGAGTTATTCATTGATGTAGTTATAGAATTACCTTAGTATTTATTCCTGAGTTTATCTATTGGCTATTTGTTGTTATGACTAGAAGAGCTCGATGTTTATCTATTTATGATGACTGATCATTATCATTATTTATCATATATATCTTTTATCACGTGACTTACCCTGTTATGAGTAGGATTCTAGTTATGGTTTGCTTTTCACATCAATAGTATAAGTTATAGGTTATAAGTCCTACATATAGACCTTCCCAGTGGTATAAATATAAATCGACAACCTGGTAGACTTCCCTAGGTAAAATGTTACAACGGTATAATTATCTGTCCGCTTGCAGAACCCAGTTAGTTTATATTCTTATCTTTATATCTTTTATTTCTGCCTGGTCATATTGAATACATGTAAATCTATAGTTATTTCTTAAGCAATAAGATTAAGGATGACAACTTAATTCATGCTTATGAATGATAGTGATAAATAGGTGGCTAGTTGCTAATGACAAGTTAATTATATACCGACCATTTTCGATGTTGTTGCTAGGGGTAGGATTTATCTCGGCTTTTTAGTAGTGACGTTAGAAATGCCAACACACTTGTGCCACTCTTTCTTCATGGGAGATTGGAGTGTCTTCATTTGGATTTCTCCCATCTTTATCATCATCTTGTGGCATACGGGATGAAGAGGGTTGATCTATCACTTGCACTTCATCCTCATCCTCCTTTGGCTTGATGTCTCCGGTTGGAATATTCTTCATAGCCTCCCTCAATGGTTCATCACCTACATCATCAAGATTCTCATGTGCTCCTTGGGAGCCGTTAGATTCATCGAACTCCACATCATATGTTTCTTCTACCAAGCCGGTGGCATGGTTGAATACTCGATATGCTTTGAACTTCAATGAGTAACCAACAAGAAAGCCAATATCACAACGTCTTTGGAACTTTCCTAGGTGTTGCCGCTTCTTGTAGATGTAGCATTTGCAACCAAACACCCGGAAGAAAGAGATATCTGGCTTCTTCCCATTGAGCAACTCATACGGGTCTTATTGAACCACCGGTGAGAAAATAATCAGTTGGCCGCATAGCATGCGGTGTTGATAGCTTCGGCCCAAAACCTCTCCGGTGTGCTGTACTCATCAAGCATTGTTCTAGCAAGGGTGATTAGTGTCCGGTTCTTCTTCTCTACTACACCATTTTGTTGCAGAGTGTAAGTTGAAGAGACTTCATGCTTGATCCCAACTTCATCACAATATTCTTCAATGTTTGTGTTGTCAAACTCTTTTCTATTGTCACTTCTTATCTTCTTGATCTTGGTCTCAAATTCATTTTGTGCTCTCTTAGGAAACTTCTTGAATGATGGAGTGGCTTCGGTTTTGTCATGAAGAAAGAATATCCATGTGTATCTTGAATAGTCATCAACAATCACTAGACAATATAGGTTGCCTCCCAAGCTCTTGTAGGTTGTAGGTCCAAATAAATCCATGTGAAGTAACTCAAGCACCTTGGATGTTGACATGAATGCTTTGGAGGGATGAGTGTTGGCAACTTGCTTGCCAGCTTGACATGCACTACAAAGCTTATCCTTCTCAAATACAACATCCTTCAAACCTCTAACCATCTCTTTCTTCAATAGCTTCTTGAGAGTGTTCATTCCAACATGAGCAAGCCTCCTATGCTATAACCAACCAAGTGATGTCTTCGTGAATAAGCAAGTCTTCAAGTTTGCATCTTCGGAGGAGAAATCAACTAGATAGAGATTGTTGTATCTAAAACCCATGAATATCACTTGATGATCATCTTTCTTTGACACAACCACTTTCTTCTCAGTGAATAAGCATTCAAAGCCAAGATCACACAATTGACCAACGGATAGCAAGTTGAAGCTCAATGATGCAACAAGAAGCACATTTGATATTGAATGATCATTTGAAATTGTAATCTTTCCCAACCCTTGTACTTTGCCTTTTGAGTTGTCTCCAAATGTAATCTTCTCTTGATTGTCAACTCCTTCATCTAGTGAGGTGAATATACGAGGATCACCGGTCATATGTTGTGTGCAACCACTATCAATAACCCAATGACTTGCACCGGTCTTGTAGTTCACCTACACACATGAGAAATCAAGCTTGACGTTTAGGGACCCAAACTTGAGAGGGGCCCTTGACTTTCTCAACTAGTGACTTTGCAACCCAAATTTGCTTAGGCCTATTCTTGTTGGAAGGACCTAAGAACATGACCTCAACTCTTCCATTTGCATTCTTTCTAAGAATGTAGTGAGCATTGTATGCAAAGGGTCTAGCATGCTTGGGCAAGGGTTGTGGTGGTGGAGTTTCACACTCATGAGCAAAGTGACCTTCTTGACCACACTCAAAGCATCTCTTTGGCTTGGGCTTTGGATTGTGATGTTGTTGAGCTTTGAATTTCTTCTCTTGTTGAGCCAAGAAACCAATATCACTTCTATCCATCTTCATGACGGTGTTCATGAGTAGCTCACTTTGAAGATAATTGCCTCGAGAGAACTTTTGCAATCCAACTTTCAAGTGATCCTTCTCTAACTTGAGTTGTTTGTTTTCCTCTTTTAGCTTCTCTACATCATGATCAACTCTTGTAGTACCAAATGCACAACTCTTCTCAAAGTTTAGCCTTTTGATTTCCTCTTTGAGTGACTCAATCTCTCGGCCAATCTCATTGTTGCATTCTTGAGACTTAATGACAATGGTGTTGGTGGATGAGAGCTTCTCAAGATCTTACTTTAGCTTTGCATTCTCATTCTTGATCTTGACATAGTCATCATAATGCTCGGTCACTACAACTTGCTTGCCTTTGCCACTAGAACCTTGCTCAATGCTCTCAACAATCAAGTCATCACATGATGTGGCTATATCAATCTTAACAACATTGTTAGTAGCATCATGTGTTTCATCGGATAAAAGATCATATGAAAGCACAAGGTTATCATGGTTAACTTTGAGAGTTGTGTACTCTTCCTTAAGCAAGTTGTATCTAGTGTTGAGCTCATTATGTATCTCCTCAAGCTTATCATGTTTTGCTCTAAGCTCTTTTAGGGATTGTTTGAGCTCCTTGAGTGAGGATGACACAACCTTATTTTCTTCTCTAAGCTCATCACTAGCTTTTTTGGCTATGTCATATTTAGCAAGAAGAGATTCATTCTCAAGTTTTAGCTTTTTATTTTTAGCTCTTGTCTTTCTAATGATTTTAGAGTAATCATTAAGCAAGGTGACAAGTTTATCATATGAAGGTGCCTCAAATTCATTGTCACAGTCACTACCACAATCATCATCACTATCACCATGAGAGTTTTGTACCTTCCGGTCACCTTTGGCCATAAGGCATAGGTGTGTAGGGGATGATGGTTGTTGACGGCCACTATTGTATTAATTCAACCGTCAACTAGCCATGAAAAGGATGCAAATGTGATCACCAAAGTAGACCTAGGGTTTACACCGACCGAATTCGCGAGTTTTGGTGTTTCACTATTTATGCAAAGCGAAAACCGAAAAAAGGCGCAAACATACAAGCTTATCGGAACAAGGAAACGGAAAACGGACTCCACGGCTACAGGGAAGATTCCAGAAGAGACGAGAAGGCACCACGCCGAGCCAGGGGCCCGGAGGCCACCAGGTGGGACCGGCCGGTCCCACCCCAGACCGGCCGGTCTGGCCTGGGCTCCGGTCCAGCCCCGGTTCGCCCGGTTCGCTCCACCGCCTTTGAGGATCGATCCTGGCCGCCCGTCAATGTCGGTTTGATCCGATGGCTCACGATCATCGCCCAGGGCTATAAAAGGAGAGGCACCCCCCCTGGGAGAGAGCCCCCATTCATTCATTCTCATTCAGAAGTCCAATCATCAGCCAGAAACCCTAATCAGAGCTCCTTAGCTAGGGCCTAGATAGCTAGATTAGAACTAGAGGGAGGCAAGCCTTGGGCTTGGATTCCGGAGCCATCAAGAGCTTGGATTTGGTATAGTTCTACCTCCTCTCGCCTTTGTTCTCTTTCATTGTATAGTTATATGATTGCTACAATTGAATTGATGAATTCTCATTTACTTATATTCATAGTTATTATGTTCCTTGTCTATTGTGGTTATATGCTTAGTATAGCTAGATTAACATTATGTTTATCCATAGGTTCGTATAGCACTCATCTAATTGATCGTTGGGTGAGTGATAAACATTGTGTAAGCGTGGTGCTTATACGTTGTTTATCTCGATGAATACACCCTATAGGCCGGGTTTGGTAGATCGCGGGTGTGACATTCTGTTGAGTCCTATGTAATCCAAACCCCGTTTATAGGCACAATAGGGCTTGTTGTATGACGGAAGGGCGTGCTATGTTCTCAAACTTCCCTAGTATGTCCACTATGAATAAATGTAATGCTAACCTTAGCCATGACTACTAGGTGTATTGCACTAACCATAATATACATTGACATGTAGCTAGGAATAACCCGGGGAATATCTCTTGATGTTCTACTAGCAACCCTAATGATATAGCTAGGAGTCTCTATCTGTTTATGCCGATGATTATATACTTATCTTATCATTTATCTTGTGACTTACCCCCTGCATTGAGTAGCGAGGATATGGTTATGCCTATCCATTACAACCTAGGTTATCACGCTACTTTACACGAGAGCCATGTAGACCTTCCTTTGGGAAAATATAAATGATAACCCATAATACTCCGGGTAAAATGCTACAATGGTATTTGATCCAGGCGCTGCGGATACATTTCTATATTCTAAATGGTGGCATGATTTAATACCACACCTCTTAGTATTATATTTGGGGATGACAACTTGGCATTCTAGTGGCGGTGCGCTACTCTAGCATTCTTAACGTCGTTATTAGAGATAACATTAAGTGGTGTCAACAAGCATTTTTGGCGCCGTTGCCGGGAAAGGCAATTGGCAATTAAAAAGGATAGCGATAGACCTAACAAACTAATGAGATAGAGGAAACCATAGACCCCTACTCAATGCAGGCTTACCCTTGTGTTTTCTATCTTTGTGAAATCTTATGCGGGGTAATGAATGAGTGGTTTTGATCTCGCCAAATAACTACGTTGAAAATCCGAGAGAAACTCTTTCGAAGGAAGAAATTCCAAAGCAAGTGAGGGACATCTTTGAATCTCCATCAAGGACACCCACCGCCGGCGTTCGTTCTTTGGAGGAGCAAGCTCCTACAAGAGAAGAAGAAGAAGAAGAACAACAAGGGCAACTTGTCACCAATCTTCGAAGAAATGGCTGATAAGTCACTGCGCGAAGTTCTCCGCTCCGAACACCAACAACATCCGCTTTGGACCTAACGCCGGTTGGGGAGAATGGATTTGAGCTCAAGCCAGCTCTCATCACCATGGTGCAAGCCAATCTGTACGTGGGAAAGCACATGAAGATGCAAGTGCTCATCTCCAACACTTCCCGGAGATTTGTAGCACTTTTAAGTGAAGAATGTACCAAAGGATACCGTGGCCGCTACGTCTGTTCCCATTCTCACTTTGTTGGAAAAGGCAAAGCAAGTGGTTCTACGCCAACAAAGACAACCATACAACTTGGGACAAGTGCTCCACAGCTTTTTCTAGCAAGATTCTTCCCTATGGGCAAGACGAGTGCCCTAAGAGGGAAAATCTCGAGTTTCCAGCAACAACATGATGAGTCAGTCCCTGAGGCATGGGAACGCTTCCAAGATTATATATCAGAATGTCCTCATCATGGGATGGAGAATTGGCTCCTGATGCAAACTTTCTATCATGGGCTTACCAACAGCACCGTAACAATGTTGATGCTGCTGGAGGTGCATTTATGTCACTAACCATACCACAAGCTACTGCTATTATGGAGAAGATGGCCTCCAATCAAGATTGGAATGATGAGCGCCAGACCACCCGCAAGAGGAGTGGAGGAATGCACCAGCTCAAAAAGGTAGACATGCTGTCTGCCAAGATAGATCTGCTCATGAAGAAGCTGGAAGATAAGACAAGCCAAAGACAAGATGTCATGCGCATTAATGATGCATGCATGACTTGTGAAGTGTGTGGCAATATGGGACACTCAGGCAACAGCTGTCCTAAGACCCGTGAGGACGTGAACTTCATCAACAACAACAACAACAACTATCGTCCTCAAAATCAAGGATGGAACCAAAGAAAGGCCTAACTACCAAGGTAACTTCCAAGGTAACTTTCAAGGCACTAATTACAATAACTATGCTCAATTGCCTTTGAGAGAAGTGATCTCCAACCAAAATAAAATTGTGGAGACTTTATCTAGGAAGGTAGCATCCAATGATAAAATGCTAGAAAACATAAACATCAAAATGGATAGCTTTACCTCTCATTGTTAAGAACCAAACTTAGCTTCAATAAAATAATAGAACAACAATTAGCTCATTTGGCGGCCGCTGCTCCACCGACCAACGAAGGTAAGATTCTAGGGCAACCTCTAGAGCTCGAGACCGCGAACCTTGTTGATGTGTATGCAGGTTACTACGTTGAAGCATCATCAGGATGGAAGGATGACTCCCTGCCACCCAAGAGAGGAGATCCAGGGAGACCTATGATCCCCATCTCTATTGGGCAGCATGACTTCCCTGAAGTTGTCTGCGATCTAGGTGCCAGTGTCAACATCATACCTAAGGTAATCTTCGACCAAGTCTTTTCATGGGCATCTTTGTTGTACACAGATATGTGTTTGCAGCTTGCAGACCAGACGATCAAGTACCCCAAGGGAATCTTAGATGACGTGTGCATACGGATCGGAAGATCATATGTCCCTGTAGACTTTGTAGTCCTGGATACCGGTAGAGACCCCAAGAGTCCAATCATTCTTGGCCGATCATTCCTGAGTACTGCAAAGGCTGTCATCTACACGGACAGTGCCAAAATTTACTTCACCATCAAGGGCAATAAAGAGAAGTTCAGTTTCAAGAATAAGACCCTTGAAGCTCCTATAGATCCAAGAGGAGTTTACTTCCCAGTCAAGCCAACAAACAAAGGAACCAAGAGGAATTCAAATGGGAAGAGAAAGAATAGGAACAGAAGACAAGTGAGAAAGCAGGTCCAAGTAGTCAAGGCTGTTGAGTACAAGCATGACCACCTCTTAGCTTCACCATTCTTAACCAAGAAAGAGGATCCAGACACGCCAGCCATTGATTGCACCATTGGGCAGTGTAACACCCCAGGTGTTTGGCCTACTAAATCACCTGCATAAACTGGGCATAAGCATCATCACCATTTCATTTATGCATATGTATGACAAGTCTTTATCCATTTTGTATGCTTATGCATGTGTGGGGGGTCATTCTATGCTTGCTTTGCTTGATTTATACTATACCTTGATATGTAACATTGTCAAATGTGCTCTACAGTAGTTCAATGATGATTAGGGCACTTAATGGAACAATGTTGGTGTTGACTACTTTGCCTAATTTAGTCTCTAAATGCTAGTTTGACCTAGAGTGCCCTCTAGAGCTGATCGCATTGACCTTTTCAAAAGTGCAAGCTAGAAGATTTGCATGTCGATGAGTCCTAAATAGAAGTTGTAGATAATTTAGTAGGGAACAAACTTTGTTTAAGGCTCATGTCTTGAAAATATGCGCAAGGTGCTCAAAATTGCATGTTTCTGTCAAATTCAGTGCTGTTCCTACCCTCTGAAATTGGCTAAGTCAGAGAACAGTTTCCGTGTGTTTTTACCTTTATTCAGAGCTCTGTAGTTTCCTAACCAGGCCGAATCAGCTCTATCTCCTTAAAGTGAAGTTTAGAACATCTATCAAACTACAACTTGTATTACTAAAGTTTCATCTACATCGGCTTTGATTCGGAGTTATAGTCACCCGAACTTGGCGGTTTCGGTCGAATTCAAATCGATTTGAATTCAGTTCACGCCGTAGGAGCGTGGCCGACCGGGCAGGACTCGGCCGCCGCAGCGTGTCGCGCGCGCCCGCCGCTTGCCACCTCGCCTCGCCCGCGCAGTAGAGAGTGGAGGAGGCCGCGCTGCTCTGCTCCCTCCCTCTCATTCTCCCTCGCGCTGCCCTGCTCTCCTTCTTCTTCTTCTTCCTCTCGGCCGGAGTGCAGCAGCAGCGCCGACGCCGTCGCCTTGCCAAATTCCCGGTCACCACAGCACCTCGCTCCAATTCCTCACTCCCGCAGCTCCGCCATGGCCTTCCCTTGGCCCACGACCTAACCCACCCACGCTTGGCGAAAGGTGTGAGCCCTCGGCCCTGGAACGCGTCGTGGACGCCATTGCCGCCACCGAAGCTCGAACTCGACGCGGCCGTGCTGGTCCGGGAGCTCCTCCATCTCGTCTCTCACGTGTTTGCGTTTCTCCGCAGACCAGGGAAGCGGGTGGTGCAGCCGTTGGGTCCGTTCGTGCCGCCGTCGTGCGGAACGCGACCAGACACCGCCCGATGCCCACGCGCCGCCGTCGCCGCGCGACCGACCTTCGTCGGTGCACGGTGAGCCTTCAATACCCGCCCTAGGGTTTCGCCTAGAGCTGTAGGAGCTTGCGTGAGGTCGGTTTCGCGTGCGGCGCGGTCTTCTCCGGGCGAGCATGCCGTCGGCGCCGCCGCCGAAGCCGCCATTGCCGCCCGCCGCCTTTGTCTACGGAGGACGAACGCCCGCCTTCATTTACCTCGCTGGGACCGCGGGGAAGAGAGGAGTCCGCCCGGTGGTGGTCTCGCCGCCCGGTAACCTCGCTGACGGCGAAGCTCCCCCGCCCGCCGTCTCGGCCCGGCAGGTGGGGCCGCTGGTCGCCGGGGCCTGTTGGTCGGCGCCTGCGGGTGCATAGACCCGGTGCACCAAGCCCCTTTAGGGTTTCATTTTCGGTTTTTGTTTTTAGTATTTTTCCAGAAAATGATGAGATCTTCATAAATTCATAAGTGGAGCTAGGAATGTCCAAATAATGTGATTCCAATTTTGTTGTGCTCTCCGAGATGTACAGTTTTTAATAAAAATATGAAACATGGCATGTTCTACAATAGATTTTGCTTGGTGTATTTATCTTGTTCTAGGTCTTGGAAATTGGTTAATTGCATAACTAATTAATGGATGATGCTAAAAATGTGAAACCAGTGGGGTTAGCTTTGTTTTGACCTGTTCTATCTAGGAAAAATATTGGTGGGCATGTACCCCTGTTTTACATGGCAGTTTGCTAAATAAGTTGATATTATGTCTTGTTTGGTAATATATTTATCATGTTTCCTATATACATTCTTTTGGAGTGAAAATTAGAGCAGTGTATATTGGTGCTATGATGATGCTAAGAAAAAATTGTAAATCTGTTGTTTGATACTTTTCAAATGGGTTTGTGAATTATTCACCTTTAAGCTTATGTGACTTGTTCTTTTGGTACAGATAGTTGTACTTAGAATTTTAAGATGAATTTTAAACTGGGATCTATGTGAGCCATGAGTAGTCCACTGTAATTTTTATGGATTTTTCTGGGTAGTTTTACCATGTGCTCATTTGTGCCCTTAAATAATGAAATAAATTGAAAAGGGTATTTTAATTGAGGTTCTAGAGTGGCTTGTTAGGTTTTATGTTAATCATTAGTCATGTTTTAACTGTTGGTCAGGTTGGGTGAGCTTGAATTGGAAGTTTGAACATGAGTAAATAATTAATCCTCTAATTTAAGCCTTTTCTGGACAGCTAGTGGTACTTTTGGTTTTGCATAAGCTAGATTGTGTTTTCTGGCTTTGTGGTCAATAGCAAAGTGGTAGATAATTTCATTATCTAGTTTATGTTAAAATTTGAGAACATTTGGTGGAGTAGTTTAGGAGTTATGGTGTTATCTTTTGAGGTTCTAGAAAAGAGGTCTGCTCTGGAATTTCTGGACAGATCTGGGAAATCTGTTTGTTTGACCTTTTTGAATTGTGAATCTGTTTGTGATGTCTAAATAAGAGTTGTAGACAATTTCATGAGCTTTCCAGAATGTCCTCATACATGTTATTTGGATTTATAGAACTCCAGTTATAGTTGCTTCTTTCAGCTGTTGAGTGTAGGTTAGAAGTTCTGAAATGTGCTTTGCTTTAATTACTTGCCCTTGTATGTGAAGTTTTATCTTGTAGATATTTTGCTAATTAATACAAGTGATTAGGTGCAGGTTGTATGTCCTTAACTAATGATGAAAAGTTATACGTTGACTTGCTTGGTGAGTGTTCAATCTTGTTTAGAGAGGAGATATGCACCTACTCTGTAAATTAAAGTGATTTGAATAGAGTCATCACCCTAGCTGGAGGGTTTAGTGTTGTTGCTGATATTCATTCTCTCACATGATCATCTTGTGCATTCATTGTTCTCATTTATGCATTGCATTCAATAGGTTCGCCGAAGGGGGTAACGCTCTTGTAGTTCGAGGACTGCAGCAGGAGGAGGACCAGCAGTCCCAGGAGGAGCAGCAGGGGCAGCACACCGGAGAGGTGCCCGAAGGAGAGTTGCTTGAGTGCCCAAGTCACGAGCCTGCGACCTTTGTGAAAGGCAAGCCCCGGAGCATATTAAGTTTCCCATGTTTTATAAAATATACTTGAGTACTTTATGTTGTTTATTGCATTAAGTTTAGGAGTTGATTGAAGATGTTGTTGCATTTATCCTATCCTTGTCCAGTATATATTTTATCTCCTGAATCCTATGTTTTAGGTTAGGAGCGATGCAAATGCTTAGCCATGCTTAGACCGGTAGAAGTCGGGTGATATCCTGTCATCCGCGAGTTATAGGTGGTTACTTTTTGGTCTTTGTCGGCTTGATGTGTTATCCCGGAATTGAACCATGTGTTAATTAAAAAGAAGACCGGCGAGGGGCAAAGTGGACCCTGTCCGAAGTCGGTTAAGGACTGGAGTCGTTGTTTCACTCTTGGTCATGTTGAACGCAGCCTAACACATAGTTGGCCCGGCCCTGTGTGCCAAGTGGCCGCTGGCTTCGGTAGCTCAACTCAAGACGGAACGCGGGCGGCGGTTGGGCAATTCGCGGGATAGCGGCATACTAGACCAAGGGCAAGCATGTCTAATTGTCCTGGCGTCGTCCTTGGGTTAGCATGACTTGAACATCCTGGCTATCCGACTTTCCAGTTTTGCCGACGTGATAACCGGGCCCGAGCCTGAGTTGTACCAAGAGTAACCGAAGGCGACTCTAATCCATCTGCTGCTGGGTGTGTGTTGGGAATACCCCCGAGCTCGGTTGAAATCGATTCGAATCGCCGTCTCTCGGGATAGTGAGAACTTGACCTTGCACGGCATCGTAGATCTCACTAAAATAATTATGGTTCAAGTTTGATGTTGATATTGTTGAAAGCTGTACTAAATTGGATATGGTTATTAATGCTTGTTATAAATAAGTGTTTGCTTAGTACTGGGGTACACTTAGATGGAAGGTAAAAATAAATTAAGCTGCTGCTAGTATGTTTAACTAGTGCATCTAATGTCACTTATGCTCTTTATGCGAAAAGTTGTCAAGCCAGCTCCACTTATATTTCAGCCTTGCATAATCCTTGGTGTCTTTTATTTCTGGTTTTTGATGGGTAAGTCTAGCTGAGTATATCCTTGTACTCAGGGTTTATTTCCCTATTGTTGCAGATGATATTCTTTATACAGGCTTCTGCAAGGTATGTCTTCACCCCGCTGGGGATGAGGACTAGATCTTGGGCAAAGATCGTTTCCTTTATCTTATCATATGCTTTTGCGGAATGACTATAGATCTGGCACGTATCTGAACTAAGTGTGGTGTATTCAAATGGTTTCAAAACTATGTTGCTTTCACTACGGCAAACTGGTATTTGTAATAATTAAGTACTTCTAGGTGATGTCACTTGCGATCTTTTGTGAACTCTGATGTAACGAATGGTGGATTATGTTAAGTTACGTTCGATCTTGGTTTGTATGTTGTTGGTTTGAAATCCTTCGAGATTTCTGGACTACCAGGATTATATGGGCTCAAGAGCGAAATTAGTTGCTTCGGCGATTGTTTTTGCGCTTGTGCTCTTATAATTTGGTCGGTTCTGTTACAGGCAGTGCTCATTCTACAACGCCTTCTGCGATACCGGATCAGCTGTCAACATAATGTCTAAAAAGGTATATGATCTATTATTCGATACACCTCTATACCCTACCTATATGCAGTTGCAGCTGGCGGACAATACGACGAGATTTTCGGAGGGAGTAGCAAGAGACATCATGGTCAAGATCCAGGACCATTACGTCCCGACCGACTTCATGATACTGGACATGGGGGAAGAAGACGAGACGCCGATCATACTTGGAAGGCCATTCCTCAGCACCTCCAACGCGATCATCTACAATGGATCAGGCCAAGTCCACTTCCAATTTCCAGGAGAGAAGGTACGCGGTTATTTTAAAGATTATAACACTCCTGGATTAGCAGCTTTTACTCAGTCCAAGAGGAGATGTCGGCGCCGGAGGAATCGCTCAAAAAAAGAGCAATGTTGAGGAGGAGGAAATCAAGGAAGAACCTACAGCACCAAAGGCACAACCTACGAAGGTATGGAAAGAAAAGGTAACCTCCTCAACTGAGTCATCGCCACCAGGAGGTCCAACATCAGGGTCCCCATCTTCGGGATCCGATGAAGCACCCCAGGAATGAAGAAGACGAGAAGTCTTGTCCGGAGGACTTTAAACTCCGAACCCTTGCCATAAGGTAACAATGGTAGTTATCCATTTACTTTCTTGCACTTTTAATTCATAGTTAGTTTTTGTCATCTTTATAGAAAACCACAAAAACATTTGAAGAAACATCAAAGCCCCATGTGACATGCCTACAGCGCAAGCTAAAGGAGTGTTCACCGTGGTGGCATAAAAAAAATTATTAGAATACATATTTCAATTTTGTTTGATAAAAAAACCCAAAAATAATCATTGAGCATCCTGTCGCATTGAATGTACTGTAATAACCTTTAGAAACCTCTCACAATAACCAACCCACGAACGGCTAACCACTAACTGTTTATCCTAACCCGTTCCACGAGTTTTGGTGTTTTGTGAGATGTTTGCTGCAGGATGACTCTGACAGCTAGTTCACCTAAGAATCATCATCACTCGAAGTACACCTTCTTGCACACAGCTAACCACTGTGTGAAGGAAGCAACTTCTTGTCGGATGAGATGAAGGTTCTTGGCTACACCAGCTCTTACAAGCGTGAGCTCCATCGAGAGGACTGCTCAGCTTCAATGCTCAACCGCAACAACAACCAGCTTGGGGGAAGGCATCCCCTAAGTACCAAGTGTAAGTGTACCTACGCGATTATCGAGTCAGTCATAAAAATTTAAAATACCAAAAATATGTGAGCACATGAAGGTTCACCATAGTATCTAAGAAAAATTAAAAATACCAAAAATATATGGGCACATGAAGATCCATGCTTTTTAAGAGTCCTTAGGGTCTTTTGAGTTTTATAATTTGAGTCTTTGAAAAATGAAAAATCAAATAAAAATGTTTGTCTGTCTAGAGTCAATAAAAGGAAGCTCTTGAATGATTGAATTGAAATGAAGATAAGCTGCTCTGTTACAACACCTCTGAAATGCCTAGAGTTTAGACAAAAGTTTTCCCAAGTTTTAGCTCCAACTGTTTTGACATGAGAATTTGCTCTGAGCCTGAAACTTGTTGGTTGCATATGCTTGAAACTAAGTCTAGGTACCTGATTGATAAGATTGAGAAAATCTGAGCCGCTATCTATCTTGTTCTAAGTGACACTAAAGTTCTGGAGATTTATCTTTTGAAAAATGCAAAAACATGATGAGTTCCTATATGACAAAGCTTACATTCCCACCAGAGCTAACATGATAAGATAGGCTAGTTAAACTTCTACATAAATGCTACTTGTCTTGCATTGAGTTTTGTCAACCTTTGTGACTCTGGTGAGAAATTTGTCATGCTCTTGAATCAAGATCCACCTCCATATGCACTACTCTACACTAGAGTAGGCGCAACAACATTCCATTCCACCTACATCCATTCCAAAAATGTTTTCCTCCTACACTGGGAGAGAACACCAAAAATATTCCATTAGGTTAGCCACCCAATAAATGCTCCAAGATTCCTGTGTTATCTCTCTAAATCCATCAATGTCAAAAGGAGTGCTATGAGCTATGCAAAAAGATATTTGAAAAAAAAAAAAAAAAAAGATGGACAAGGGTCCCAATACAAAACAATGGGTACTAGATACCCGACTCCGAAAAAAAAGAAAGAAAAAAAAAGAAAGAAAGAAAAAGATAGCTCATAATCTCGGGTCGGGTCTTAAAGGAGAGAGAAGCATTCAAGGAGCTAAGTAGAGTTAGGTTCCACCATATATCCGCTATATCCATCCACCTATATATCTTGATTATTTGCATGACTTATTTCTTCATGGATCCATTGTTTGACCTAACAACATATGCATTGCAATTTTGCTCTTTCAGGTTTTCTCCTTACCTATGAGCTCCACAAAAGCTTTAGTTATAGGATGAAGAGAAAGGCAATCATCATCACTGCCTTGGTGATAATCCACAAATACCACATACATTGAGAGACTTGAGAGTGTCATATATGGGAAAGCTCGAGTTTTATTTGAAAACCTCTAAAAACTCGGAATGATAGTTGATCAAAGAACTTGAGACATAGTGCTTAGATGGGATCTTTAAATGTACGTCAAGTGCTCAAGACCCAAGGAAGAGCTAATAAGCCCCACGGTCCAAGGTAATATGGGTAAGTTTGAAAGTCAGCTCAGTTATTGCGTACCTTGGAGGAGAATTTTGCCTCGATTTGTAGGTATATTTTGAGAGAGTTGCTCGAGATGGCTACGATGCTTAACGTATACATATATTCAATAACTTTTTTCTAAGTTTTCTTTGCTAAGGGACTAGCAAAGGTTAAGCTTGGGGAGTTGTTGACGGCCACTATTGTATTAATTCAACCGTCAACTAGCCATGAAAAGGATGCAAATATGATCACCAAAGTAGACATAGGGTTTACACCGACCGAATTCCACGAGTTTTGGTGTTTCACTATTTATGCGGTGAAAACCGGAAAAGGCGCAAACATACAAGCTTATCGGAACAAGGAAACGGAAAACAGACTCCACGGCTACACGGGGAAGATTCCGAAGAGACGAGAAGGCACCACGCCGAGCCGGGGGCCGGAGGCCACCAGTGGGACCGGCCGGTCCCCCCCTGCACGGCCGGGTTCGGCACGGGCTCCGTCCAGCCCCGGTTCGCCCGGTTCGCCTCCACCGCCTTTGAGGATCGATCCCGGCCGCCCGTCAATGTCGGTTTGATCCGATGGCTCACGATCATCGCCCTGGGGCTATAAAAGGAGAGGCACCCCTCGGGAGAGAGCCCCCATTCATTCATTCTCATTGAAGTCCAATCATCGGCCGTAAAACCCTAATCGAGCTCCTTAGCTAGGGCCTAGATAGCTAGATTAGAACTAGAGGGAGGCAAGCGCAAGCTTGGATTCCGGAGCCATCAAGAGCTTGGATTTGGTATAGTTCTACCTCCTCTCGCCTTTATTCTCTTTCATTGTATAGTTATATGATTGCTACAATTGAATTGATGAATTCTCATTTACTTATATTCATAGTTATTATGTTCCTTGTCTATTGTGGTTATATGCTTAGTATAGCTAGATTAACATTATGTTTATCCATAGGTTCGTATAGCACTCATCTAATTGATCGTTGGGTGAGTGATAAACATTGTGTAAGCGTGGTGCTTATACGTTGTTTATCTGCGAATGCACCCTATAGGCCGGGTTTGGTAGATCGCGGGTGTGACATTCCTGTTGAGTCCTATATAATCCAAACCCCGTTTATAGTCACAGTAGGGCTTGTATACGACGGAAGGGCGTGCTATGTTCTCAAACTTTCCTAGTATGTCCACTATAAATAAATGTAATGCTAACTTTAGCCATGACTACTAGGTGTATTGCACTAACCATAATATACATTGACATATAGCTAGGAATAATCTAGGAATATCTCTTGATGTTCTACTAGCAACCCTAATGATATAGGTAGGAGTCTCTATCTGTTTATGCTGATGATTATATACTTATCTTATCATTTATCTTGTGACTTACCCCTGCATTGAGTAGCGAGGATATGGTTATGCCTATCCATTACAACCTAGGTTATCACGCTACCTTTACACGAGAGCCATGTTGACCTTCCTTTAGGAAAATATAAATGACAACCCGTAATACTTCGGGTAAAATGCTACAATGGTATTTGATCTGTGCGCTTGTGGATACATTTCTATATTCTAAATGGTGGCATGATTTAATACCATACCTCTTGGTGTTATGCTGGGGATGACAACTTGGCATTCTAGTGGCGGTGCGCTACTCTAGCATTCTTAACGCCGTTATTAGAGATAACATTAAGAGGTGTCAACAATGGTGGTGAAGGCAGTGGAGGTAGTGAAGTCCCAATAACAAGAGCGGCCACCTTCTCTTTCTCATCATCACTACCGTCGGATGATTCACCACTTGATGATTCAATGTCAGTGAGCCAATCACCCACGATATAAGCCTTGCCACCCTTCTTCTTGTGGAACTTGTTCTTCTTGCCATCTCTCTTCTTGTATGGCTTGCCTTTCTTCTTCTCATCATCATCGTCACTTGAATCATCTTTCTTACCCTTGAACTTGTTCTTGAACTTGTTTTTCTTGGGCTTTGGACATTGATGAGCAAGATGGCCAAGTTCACCACAATTGTACAATCCATCTCGGAGATAGGCTTCCTCTTGCTACTTGTGAAGAACTTCTTCTTCTTGGAGTCAAACTTGACGCCACTCTCGTTAAGCTTCTTAAGCATCTTTGTGGTCTTCCTCACCATGAGTGCAATGTTTGCATCATCATCTTCATCATCACTTGAGCTTGCAAGAACAATCTCAATTGCTCTGCCTTTGCTCTTCTTCTCTTGGTTGGCCTTGAATGCCAAATCTTTCTTCTTAGTGGAAGAAGAGCTTTCTTGCGGAGTGATGTGCATGTACATCTCATGAGCATTGATCTTCCCCAAGACTTGGTTTGGTGTAGTGGTGGAAAGATCACCTTGATGGAGCACGGTGACAATGTGGCCATACTTGTCAATTGGAAGGACTCACAAGATCTTTCTCACAACATCGGATGGTGACATTTGTGTGAGTCCAAGTCCATTGAGCTCCACTACAATGACATTCAAGCGAGAGTACATTTCATTAGCATTCTCATGAGGAAGCATGGCAAATGAATTAAGCTTTTGCATAACAAGATGATAGCGTTCCTCACGCTCACTCTTGGTTCTCTCATGGAGCGCACAAATATTTTCCCAAAGATCATGGGCATTTTTGTGGTTCTGGACCCGGTTAAACACTTTGCATTCCACTTCTCATTGGTTTCCTCATCTTGTGTGAGGTGTGCAGCATCCTTAGGTTTTGGGAAACCTTGAGTAGCGGCTCGAAGCGCGTTAAGATCTTTGGCCTCAAGATACGCCTCCATGCGAATCTTCCAATAAGGAAAGTCATCGCCCTCAAATATGGGAGGAGGTCCATTCCCTCCGGTCATCTTTTCTCTAGGAGGTTAAGCCTAAATCAAGAGCACGAGGCTCTGATACCAATTGAAAGGATCAAGATACCCAAGAGGGGGTGAATTGGGCTTTTCTAAATTTAATCGCAATGGTAAAAGCCTAACGCTTAGCCCATTTCACCCCTTGTGCCTAAGTGTGTTCTCTAAGACTCTAGGACATAAAAGTTATGCTCCCTAGGTTTCAAACCCTACTCTAGCATGGCAATTCTAGCAATGTAAATACAAGAAGTAATGCGAGAATGTAAATGCTCAAAGTAAGAAAAGGGAGAGGAACGCGGCGATGTTTTTCCGAGGTATCGGAGAGTCGGCACTCTCCACTAGTCCTCGTTGGAGCACCCGCGCAAGGGTGTAGCTCCCCCTTGATCCTCGCAAGGACCAAGTGCTCTCTACGGGATGATTCTTCGTCACTCCGACGCGGTAAATCCCCCAAAACCGCTCACAAGATGAGATGGGCCATCCACAATCACCACCGGATGATCACCATGCTCCCAATCGCCACCGAGCCGTCTAGGTGATGCCGATCACCAAGAGTAATAAGCAAGAACTCTCACTTGACCAAGACTAGCCTAATGAGATGAGTGGATGCACACTTGCTACTCTCTTTCCACTAATGAGGTCCTAAGCAATGGATTAGCAAATCTCTCAACCTCACTAGGGCTCTTGGACTCTCAAGCACTCACAAGGTGTTCTTCAGCAGTAGGAATGAGCAAGAGACTTCAAATGAATGAGGTAAGGGAGTATATATACCCCCCACACAAACCCTCACACGAAGAGGTATTTCAAGCTATTTTAAGGTCGACCGGACGCAGCGTCGGGCGGGCGGCCCGGACGCGTCCGGTCGTCTGTTAACGGCTAACTGTACTGCTAGGACGCCACACCGACCGGATGCGTGTCGAGTCCGGTGGCCTTGATCGGACTGCCCCGGTCCGATTTTTGCGTTTTTCGACCTCTCTGAGTAGTGACCGGACGCCCTGACCCCAGCGTCCGGTCCGTGCTGATCAGCGTCCGGTCCATTCTGGACCGTGAGCTGATGGCACCGGAGCATCTGGTCCACTGCCAGGGGCAGGGTCCGGTCACTCTGGCACCTCACATACACTGACCGGACGCGTCCGGTCAAGCCAAAAACGCTCGAAACACTTCCGTTTTCACGACCTCTCGCATGGCTTCGACTCTACTGAACTTTAGGTCAATTCTAGGGCTGCCTAGGACTAGAATGAACAAGTGTGCACCACACCTAACTCACTAGACTCACCTAGGTCAAGTTACCCATTCAAAACCCCTCTTAATAGTATGGCCAAAAGTAAAAAACAAAGTTCTAGCTACTCTAAGTGTCTCTCCAACGCCAAACGACACTTAGAACTAGCCGTCCTTAACCTTGTCGTCCATCCTTTAAAAACCAAAAATGATCTCGGTCGTCGGGGCATGAATACCATTGATTGCCCAATCAATCACCATTATCGTGACCTAACTCAAATTGTTTCTGCAAAACACACGTTAGTCACAATAATCTTACGTTGTCATTAATCACCGAAACCCACTAGGGGCCTAGATGCTTTCACCGAAGACTGGGGAGCCCCTTGCGCCACCGGAGACGGAGGAGCCCCTCGTGTCGTTGCAAGGAGGGCCCCGTGTGCCCTGCTAGCAGGAAAGCCCCCGTGCGCGCCTGCTTGGCTGCCGCTGGTTCCGCGCCCACGCTCTACCAGATCTGGCCACTAGAGAGAGAAGTGAGATAAGAGAGCCAGTTGGCTGAGGAGCCTCTAAACCCTAACTTCTTTTACATATACATGGGACAAATATCGAGCCTCTTGGGCCTTTTTTTGGATTTTAGGTCTTTTAACCGAGATGGGTCTCTAAAGAAATTTACCTGAAAAAAGAATTTTAGGAGGTGGTTAACCACATTTGTAAATCAAATTTGTGAGGTGGTCAATTGTGACCGCCTCGGTTAATTAAAAACATACGCCTTGGTTAATCGCAGGCATCAACCGAAGTGGTTCAAATTCCATTCAGCCTTGGAGTCCCTTTGCTAAATGCCTTGGTTAAGTTTTTTTAAGTGGTGTATATTAGATAATGCTGAAGAAATTGAGTGTTGGGGGAGAGGTTGGACCTTTCGGCTCCCCCAGCGGCGCCACCGCAGCAAAAAGACGGGAGGCGGACATCGCGGGCGAAAGTGTTGGCTCCAAGCAAATTCAGCGTGCCAGTGAAGGACAGAACCCAATATTCACAACTCTCGTCGAGGATTGAGCACCCTCGACCCCGCCATGGCGAAAGCCCGAAAGGGTAAAATTCAGACCTCGGAAGGCAGCGGAATCTCCCGCCGTCTAGAGCGTTCTCACCGCTACCGGCGCTGGAGCGATGTGCCGGTCGGGCGAGCCTTCCTGACCCTTTTGGGCATCGGCTCGTCTCTTTGCTCAAATGCAAGAATGGGGAGCCCACCTCCAGGGACAAGGAGCGACGGTGGAGCCCACTTCCAGGGACAAGGAGCGACGATGGAGCCCACTTCCAGGGACAAGGAGCGACGGCGGAGCCCGGGCCGGTGTTGTCCGGGGGAGGCAACACCCTGGGGAGGCATGATCGGGAAAGTACGGATATGCCCCCCTGAATCCGGGGTTGATACGTATGGCCCCGGTGGGAACCCTAGGGTCATCTTCGGCATTGTCCGGTAGCTGCTCGCCCTACGTCGGGTGCACGCTGAGGGAGAGAGACTGAGGCTGGTCCAGTGCGCTTTGAGCCTGCCGGCCGAAGTCCGAACACGGCTATAATCTGTCGTCGTTAGGCTTTCATCTTGAACGGAAGTACCAGTAAAAGTCGTTATCATCAACACATTCGGCTGCGTGTACTCGAGGGTGTTAAGGTTTTGTTGGCACAACCCAACATTGAGAAAAGCAAACAGGAGCTCAGATCAGCATTGGTCCGATACCACTCTAGCACACCTGGTTTTAAGGACAAAACTAGATACACACTGTATGTGAAATAAGGAAGTCAAATCTCACATATAGCCACAGATAAGTGTAATATCAAGAGACAAACGCTTAATAAACATAATACAATAGTATAAGATATAACCTTAGAGAACAACACAGCGGAAAGACAACTCTGAACACTGAGTGTAGACTTCACTCCAGGAACAAACTGACTGGTTGATCACAAGCCTAATAATCCTGAGGTATGGGAATAGCAAGAGTAAGTCCATATCGAACTCAGCAAATATAACATGGGGTTCATGAGGCTCAAAAAGGTAAGACACTGGCTTAATTATGATTAGCTTTTTAATCATCGTATTCTTAGCAATTGAGTAGCAGCAAGATAATCCAAATCTCATCATGAACAATTGATCAATTGTAATATGAATAATGAATAGCAATTAACATAAGCATCATAATAATAACAAGAAGCATGGCATGATATGATAGTGTTCATTTATTCTGTAAGAATCCCCAAGGCCACCCGTATCTATGGGCACAGCTAGTATACCAGTTTATTAAACTCTGCGCAGAGGTGTACACTTTCACTGTGAGTCATGATTTTCAAATGCATGGATTTGCAAGGCCCAAAATACCAGAAATCATATAAAGTCATCTAAGAGTTCGTCTAACAAGTTAGGGCCGCTAAGGATTCCAATTAGAATGCATGTACTCCCCTCCAAGGGATGACTTACAACCGACTGCACCCTCTTGGTAGGACGAGTTCATACAAAGCGTAGCCCCTCTTGTGCCTTTCGGTAACCACTAACAAGCTAGAAAAGGTCTCTTAAACAACTAGAGCTAGAGTCATGTAGCCCTCATAGCTGTACTGTCAATCCCAGTTATCACATGCAGATAAGTCCTTATGGAGAGAGACTAGAGCAACATAAAAACAACATAATGCTCTAGCACCCTTTAACAATAATAAAAGTCATCTTAAAAGGTTGGTTGCATAATCCATTATTCAAATTACAAGATCATTGTTCATAAAAGTAGCACTAGCCAAAGCTACCCAATGCAAAAAAACCCATAGGTGACAAGGAATCAGGATATCAAAACCTAAGTTGACATCTCTAGGTCATCAAAGAGGACACATGCATATGTAGTTATGATTACAGAGAATAGGATAACAATGATGGTCCCATACTATACTTGCCTTGATCAAAAGTGTCCTACTGGTGCTGCTGATCTTGCTCAAAGAAGTGCTCCGGATCGTTCACGACTTGCTCACCGTCTATACTCGATCAAGAAGTGCATCTGCTGGTACTGCTGATCTTGCTCGAAGAAGTGCATCTGCTGGAGCAAGTTGGGCTGGCCAATTGGACATCTCAGCATGCAAGGAAGGAAGGGAAAGGGCTGGACTGCATCGCCGACAGGAGAAAGGAACGACCAGCAGGCCAGACTTGGCCTCTCGGCTGATGGACAAAAAGAGAAAAAGTGCTCTTTTCTGAATTTTTTTATCTGAAATTTCTGAATCAGTTTTCAATAGCATTTAAATTCAGTTTGAAACTAAGTAAAAACCAGACAACACATAAACACCAGAGCACCAGCATGAATGTATAAACATGTTCCTAACCTTGTGATGGATTTTATTTTCACAAAAATATTATACTTTTTTTTTTGTATGTCCAATGCACACATAAAGGCATGTATAAATTAAATTGAGCTATTTCAAAATAATGCAATTTTTCGGGTGTTACAGACAGCAGACTAGCATAAGAACTCTTTTTGACAGACCACATGTGTTGTGTGTTCGCCAAAAGCAAATGGAGATCGATAATATATCTTCATGAACTAAAATATTGATAATTTACTATAAAGTAAGAAAAATGGATACATAGTAGGTACAGAATGCAACTCTTACTATATTTTCTATATGTAGTGCACGTGATCCAGATATTACGTGATACAATATTCCGTTATATTATTTTCTTCATTTCAATGGGAGTATTAATTATAGCTAATCAATGCACACATTTTTCATCACTGCAGATTTATTGGGAGTAGAAAAATTATAGTTAAAGGTTATGGTCACAATCCGCAGGAGTTAATATGGAACACCTTCTTCTATGTTATTTTTCGTTCTTTTGTTTACTCCCTCAGTCCCTCGAAAGAAGTGATTTCTAGAGTTTTCCTAAGTTAAATTTTTAAACTTTGACTAAATTTCTAGAAAAAATATTAAAATTTATGTTATCAAAATTAGTATCATTAGATTTACCATAGAATATATTTTCGTAATATGCTCAATTTATATTATAAATATTGTTACTCTATAGCAACAAATTTGAACCGAGAAACTAAAATGCATTATCATCGTACAAATTTGAAATATAACAGACTTTAAAAAAAAGAAATGAAATCAACATTTCAATACTAGCAGATTACTGCAAGTAGAACAAGAATAGTACAAATCATAGTCTAATTCACATCGAATGCAGCATCATATCGTACTCTGATCAAACCAATCACAATATTTTGCTTCGATAACACACAAAGATAAACACAAGCTCCGTGATATCATGGCGATAAAGCTCGCAAGTCGATCATTTACACAAATGTGTCCTTAATCCGCAACTGGATCGTCAGCATGTAGCGAAGCCATTGTATGACTAAATAATGAAAATTCAAAAACAATGACACATGCCATGAATTAAATATATGAGACTAAATATATGAGACTAAAGCTGACACCATTCACGCATTCATTCATCACCACTTCTAAGTTCTAAAATTTGCCTATGACACCAGTACTCCCTCCGTCCCTAAAAAATATGTTATCGCGCTTCCCGAGAAATAACTATCGGTAATTTTAATAAATAATAAATATAGTATCATAATTAGTATCATCGAAAGATCTTTGGATCTAGTTTTTTAACAAAATTGTTTAGAGATATAAATATTACACGTATTTTTTATAAATCACACTACTGGAAACTTGAAATTCACGACCAACGTCGGGCAAAACTGGAATTACCCCTGTCAAGCTAGCCCCGACGGTATTTTTATTTTCCCCGACGGTAAGTGCACCGTAAGAAATTTTATAGCGATATTTTTATTTTTTATGACCATACGTACATTTTCATGTATTTTTCCTGACGGTAGTGCACCGTGAGGGAATTTCAAGTTTCCAGTAGTGTCAAGTTAAGCTTGTGGCACATATCCCATGATATTGTTTTAGAGATGGAGGGAGTACGTGCACACATGACTATTCGAGACCTGAATGACATGCAATGAATTCAATTAAGCAGCACAGTGGGGTTATATATATGAGCTACCCAACACCGAACTCTACTGCTATCCAGACAATCAAGTGTAGTACACATGCTCACCGTACGCCGCTCCCCAAGTCCACGCCGCCGCCGGGATGCCCCGCGCTCGCCACTGCGCTCCCAGTGTAGGCAGCGCGAGCGGATGCAACAGGCATCAGCTGGTAACCACGATGCCCAGCGCCTACTACTGGTCCGGTCACGCCATGTGTTTGCATCGCAGCGCCTACGTCCATCTGTGGCCAATACACACCGGTACCACTGCTGCTATGATAACTCACATCCTGCTGGCCACGGGGGAACCATGCTGGGTCGACCATGACCTGCTGGTGTGCCAGACCTGCCTGCAGGTGGTACTGGGTCTCAGGGTTCACTGCAGCAGCTTCATATGACATGCCTCCTATGACTGACATGCAGTGCAGATCCATTTGACGACCGACCCCGTAGATGCTCTCCAGTCAGCTCGCTGCAATTCCTGCTTGTAATTGAAGAGTAACCACAACTAACTGGGTCGTTCCCCATGTCGGATGCACATATAACTGCTTCTGTGCACATCGCGACTTGAGGGCATGAGCATATTTATAGTTCACCTTTCACATTTCTCAACCTCAAAATACACTCATTTAAACAAAGTCAATCTCGGGTCAAAATTTCGTGTGGGATTAATTATTTATTGCACTCAGTATTTATTATAACAGTGACACGAGTTATACATCCCGTTACGAACTACGAAGCAATTTCATATTTGCAAGTCAAGTCTCAAACAAAAAAAATACTCGGTCGACACATCACCAGCCCCCTGCAAATTGCTGTTTAAGATTTGTGTGCTAGCGACGTCATCAGTTTAGAAAGTTGTAGCATTTTCGGTCACGATGGATAAATTATTAAGACTGTGTCCTTGTTCATGCTTGCTCACAAGTGAAAAAAGGGTTGCATTGGATGGTGCATATATTATGACGGGACCCTACACAGGCATATGTTATGACAGGGGACCTCTCAAGTCCTTGCGACCGTATATATATACACGCATTCAAAATCGCATAAATTTATATTGCACAAGATTACGGATGTCCCACCTGCCCCGAGAATTATTTGCTACTTTTAGCAATAATGAGTAGTACTAGTGATGTCATGAATTTGAACCACTACAACAGCAGGGATCTTTAGAGGTGTCTGGGAAGCCTCCGTAGAGGCCAGCCCCCTCTAGGAATCAAACATTTATAGTAGTTTTTTAGTTGCCTCTACAAATCGAATTTTTGCAAGAGACTATAAATTGAAGCAGACCCTATAAATTGTCGAAATCACAAACCTGGGTCCTAAAAAAATAGCAAAAAAAAAAGGCGAAAAGAATAGTTGACAGCTTACCCAACTATGCTCTTCAACCTCCAAAATTACGTTGCATGCCATGAGGATCTAAGATCATTGGTGGAGCCCTTTACACATGAAGAAATTGATAATATTATAAAAAGAATGCCTTAGGACAAATCCCCAGGGCCAGATGGCTTCAATGGGATGTTCCTTAAGAAGTGCTAGAGCACAGTAAAGGGAGACTATGTTATTCACTTGGCTTTGATTTCTTCCAAGGAATTGTGAATCTGGAAAGTATCAATACATCTTACATCACACTAGTACCAAAGCACAACAATCTAGAGATTGTAAATGACTTCAGACCCATCTCTCTACTCAACTCTAACCTGAAGCTCCTAACCAAAATCTTAGCAAACAGGTTGCAGCAGGTCATCCTCTAGCTTGTGCATAAGTATCAATATGGATTTATCAGAACTAGAACCATCCAGGACTGCTTGGCTTGGAGTTTTAAATACATCCACCAATGCCACCAGTCCAAGAGGCAGATCATCATACTAAAGCTAGATTTTCAAAAAGCCTTTGTCACAGTTGAACACTCTACAATCCTGGATATGATGCAGCAGATGGGTTTCCCTAAGCTCTGGTTGCAATGGATTAAAGCCATCCTCGGCTCTAGATCAACATCAAAAGTTCTTCTTAATGGGGTCCTTGGGAAAAAATTTCACTGCAAGTGGGGAGTGAGAAAAGGGGACCCACTGTCCCACTACTGTTTGTTATAGCAGCTGATCTGTTGCAAGCCATTATCAATAAAGCCTCCAATCGGGGACTCTTGATAAAGCTAATACCACAACCAACTGATGATTTTCCCATCATCCAATATGCCAATGACACATTGTTGATCATGGAAGCTGATGCTAGGCAGATATTTTTCCTCAAAGGGATTTTGCATTCCTTCACACTATCAACTGGTCTCAAGGTCAACCACTCCAAATCGCAGATGATACCTATCAATGTAACAGATGAGAAGATGGATCTCCTAGCAAGAACCTTTGGCTGTCAAGTTGGCTCAATGCCCTTCAAATACCTAAGATTGCCAATGGGAACCACTAAGCCCAGATTTGAAGACCTCACAGCTCTGATGGATAGAGTGGAAAGTAGATTATCAGCCTACTCTTCGCTGCTTTGGGTGTCTGGAGATGGTTAAATCTACTATCACCCTGATCACTCCATATGTCTCCTGCACCATCAAGCTCCCAATTAATATCGTAGATAACAATGACAGAGCTTGAAAATGATATCTTTGGAGAGGAAACACACAGCAGCAGAGAGAGGGTAATCTGGTAGCCTTGCATACTGCCACTTTGCCAAAGGAGAAAGGGGGACTAGGCATTCTAAATCTCAGATTGCAGAATGATGCTCTACTGCTCAAACACCTTGATAAATTCTATAATAAGAAAGATATTCCCTGGGTGGAGCTGATTTGGTGGAAATACTACCAAGACAGGGTCCCTCGTGCAGCAAGGGAAGTTGGCTCTTTCTGGTGGAAGAATATACTCAGGTTAAGCAGCCTTTTTAGAAATGTTACAACCTACTCAATTGGAGAGGGCAGCACCATCTTATTCTTGGATGATCTTTGGGCAAGGAATGTCCTGTCCCAATTATATCCTAGACTCCTGTCATTTAAAAAAAACACAAGGGCATCAGTAAAGGAAATCATGAACCAAGATGAACTAGATGAAATTTTCCACCTGTCACTATCATAGGCTTCGTTTGATGAACTTGAACAACTACAAGATAGATTGACTAACTGGCCACTCTCTGAATCTGAAGGTAAGACCTGGTCATACATTTGAGGGAATGTCTACTCCTCTCGAAAGCTATACAAGCTAACCTTTTAGGATGTTGAAGCACATCCAGCTTTCAAATGGCATTGCACACCATGGATTAAGTTCTTTGCATGGTTAGTTCTAGTTGACAGACTCAATACTAAAGATATGCTATGAAGAAGACACTGCAACACACAGGACCATGATCTATGTGTTCTCTACCACTTGCATGTTATAGAGGACCTATACCTACTCTTCTTCTGCCCCTTTGCTAAAAGATGTTGGGAACGCATTGGCATCACTTCAGTTGAAAATTAGAGCCTGCTCCCACATTTAGCTCAAGTAAGAGTTGACTCCATCATGCCTTTAATAGTGGACTTCATTCTAATTTCTTCATGGGAGATCTGGAGAGACAGAAATGACAAAATCTTTCGCAACATTCCTCTTAGCTTTCAGGCCTGGCTCTGTTATTTCAAAAGTCAATGTACTCTTCAATTACTTAGATTTTAGAGGAGACCTTAGGTCCTCCTTTTGTGCTTGGTTAGATGCCTTCAGTTAATTTCCTATTGTAAGCTCCCTGAACTCTCTTTTTTAAGTGTTAAAAAGTTTTTTTTTTAACTATGGGGATCTCCCCCATAGTCTTTTTTGTAAAAAAATAGCAAAAAAAAAAAAAACAACTTAATGTGGGAAGAACTTACCGACACACATAGATTTATTGCATAGAAATTAAAACGCACACTTCTATCTGCTCTAACTACTACACCCATATTCATTTGTGTCCACACAAGATACTCTTTCTCATTGTATTGTCTTTATTCGATTTTGAAATGAGTATTTGGTAATCAAACTGCAAAGTTGTATATAACATTGAGAGCGAGGCAAGTGGAATTGAGTTGCCTCTATGTTTATAGGCATTTCTAGAGGTAGCTAAAAATTGCAGTGACGTACTGTCTCTAAATTTTCACATACTTCCTTGTCCTAATAAAAGATTAGTTGTACCATCCCATGCCAGTGTGCCTAGGCAGAGGATCTGAGGGGTTGGAGGGGAAGGGGGAGGTGGACTAGCTAGCCTAGCCATGGGGCTTGCACTGCAGGGCCTAGCTCGAGGTGTGCTTCTGCTTGGGTGCCGGTGGCCGGATCCGCCTCAATCTGCTTTGGGACTAATAAGTCCAAGAGTGCGGTGAGCGGGTTGCGCGTGGAGGCGACATGGAAGGGTTGCACAGAAGCACGGTCATGAGCACATCTCACGGGGCTCTGGCATAGGCTGCAGGGTGCGATGGGTAGGCCCCTCGCCTAGAACAACACTTTTTTGAACAAGATTCTAATGGCAGGACGACTCTTTTTATGGGACGGAAAGTGTTGTGATAGTTGGAGACTGTAAACTAGCAATATTTTCTTAAAAAACCTTGACTCATGTGTTTGCACCCACTCACTCATGACTGACCTGTAAACTACGCGAGACAAAAAGGCTGCATCCATCATCGTTCACCTCAACAACCATACTAAAAAAGCAAAAAGAAGAAGAAGAATGATTCTAATGGCATACAACTTAAGATTAAAAATATTCTGAGCATACTCTAGTGATATTTTAATCCAAGGACTAGATCGTCGCCACCTATATGTCCGAGTAAAGATATCATTCAACACTTGCTCCAATTGTCATGATTCTGCCACAGCCGTACCTTGAAAGTCACTGAAGGATAACCACGAATGGAGCTGGTGCGAAATTGCATAGGTAACCTACAAAAGAGAGTAATTTTTTTCTTTTGAAAGCAGTATCATTCCTATACAACCATATAGACAAACATGTCACTGCTACCCCAAGTAGTACTAATGATCAATTGTTTTGCGACTCCATTTAACTAGCCGCTGAACATATTTGTGCTACACTTTGGGGGCCGGTTTTGTCAGATTTAAGCAACTTGAGAAAACCTCCATATGTATTGCACATGCATGCATTCTGTAGCTAACTATACTACTCTTGTATTCGGTATACATATGGATAGAAACAAAAATGCTGAAGAAGTTAGAAAAGCAAATAGGAGCTAAGGTCAAATCACAAAAATAGGAGAATCACAAATAAGAGCATATATGTAACTTTCGACATATAATTATATTCATTCATGGTTTCGTGTTCTGCAATCCAGAAGTGGAAAACAGACAACTAGACCTGACGGATGTGAAGTCATTACATGACTGACGAATGTAAAGTCATTATATGATTTGGTTCAAATACTCCTACTGTAATGAAATGGGGGTTGTTGTTGACTTTGCTTTTGAAGACCGTGGTAAACCTCGTACGTAATTTCAATTATACACTGAAGCAACGACCCTCGAGGCGCATTCCTAACTAAAAAAAGCTGTCTGGATGGATTCCCGTGTCGATAATATATAATGGCAAGTAATGGGAAGGATGTGTGGGGGTTTCGAACCTTTCTCCCAGCAATACCTCGAGTGGCAGGTCGCAGCAGAAACATCTTGCAGTTGGGTCGCCAGCTACAGTTAGATGTCATCAGTATCCACTTTCCCTTCACTTATTTGAAGTTTCTCGATTTCCTTATTTTGGTTTCAAAGTTGGTTCGTTTATTATTTTTTTTCTGCACCTACTATCTTGCTCCATTTGTTGAAATCTCGTTTCCTTTATGTAGATGGACGACTTTGAAAGGTTACTAACGGCAGCCATAGAAGGCAAATCCCAAGAAATGGAACGCCTGGTGGCCGAAGACAAATCAGATGTGCTACTCTATGGAACAACTGAAGAGGGGAACACCTGCCTCCACATCGCATCTCTTTGCGGCCACATGGATTTCTGCAGGAAAGTCCTGATGCAAAATTCCCTCTCGTCATCTCTGCTTTCTATCACCAACAAGGACGGCGAGACGCCACTGCTCATCGCTGTGAGAAGCGGCCGTGTTTCTTTGGCCCTTGATTTACTCCAGCAATACCATAGGCACCAGCTCAATGAGGACCTTTTGAAGCAAGACAAGCATGGATGCAACGTTCTGCACCATGCGATCCGCAACGGCCACGAGGACCTTGCGCTTCAACTGATAGATCAGCAGCCTGCCCTTTCGGAATCTCGCAACAACCGACAAGAGTCACCCATGTTCATCGCAGTGCTGAAAGGTTTCAAGAGGGTTTACTCCAAGCTGTTGAGGAATGAAAAATCAGAATATACCGGGGCTTTTGGCTACAATGCTTTGCACGCTGCTGTTAAATATGGAGAGCAAGGTATGCGGCATAGGAAACTGCAGCATCTTACTTCTTACTAATTATTAGAACCCCTAATGAAAGCTCTATATTAATTCTCACCAGACACGCTCAGAAAAAAGATAAATGCTAGATATTATCACGTTAATTAGAAACATTCAACCATCGAATCAAAATACTAGCCATTCACAATTATTTGGATCTGTTTCGCTTTTTAAGAAATTACCCACCTCTATCATTATAAATTAAAAATAGTCTAAAATGTTTTAGGAGAGAGAAAAAAGTTTTTGGCCGCACATAGGAAACCATGAACAGGATACGCATCACGTTTATGGTCAGTCAGTCTATTAACAATAAGCTAGATATATTAACAGCACGTAGAAAATCTTGCCACGTTCAAAATACGTTAAAAAATAGTACTATACATTGGGGGGTTACAACAACGTTCACTATGTTAATTGTTTTTTTTGCTGCCAAAGGCAGTAGGTTATTTAATTACCAACGGTACCCATCATGTTCATTAATCTATTAAACCAAAGTATCAGATGGAGTTGGAAGGTCAGTCAATTACCAAAATATCGGAGGCAGTCTATGAACGCAGAGAAGACAGTTTTTGTCAACCGTGAAGAAATATGTATCCATTTTGTTCGGCATTTGTCCTTATTTTTCATCGCACCACCATGTCTATTTTCACCAAACATGCTAGGAAAAAAATAAATTCTAGAAATTTTCGTTAATGATCCGAAATTTTTGGCCACTCTTTTTATCATCACCAATAATAACCATTAGGTCTATTTTGTTCTCGAAAAAGATTACCAAACATTATAAAAACATAAAGTTATCCCTAATTTTGCATCTAAATTAACCACTCAGTCAAATTTAAGAAAAAGTTTAACTCAGTACAAACACAGAATGATTCTTTGGGATGGAGGTAGGACATATAAATACTAATATAAAATATTACAAAAATTATTCAATATTTATAAATTATGGTAAACATGAAAAGTATTCCTTAACAAACCACATAGCAGTGTCGTGGATAATTGACTTTAAGTTATATTAATATTTATGATGAATGGATTTCATCAGTTGTCTTAAATAAGTTTAGAAATTTGGACTAAAATATTATGTCATATCAATATTTTATAAAAGAATACTATTATAAATTAAATTATGTAAAATAAAAAAATTCAACATGTTGATTGCCGTACTGCAAGATTATTTAATTTTATTTTGCCATGGAAAGAACTATTAGACTAGCCTGAGACTAACAATATTTTTAAATAAATATATTTCAGCACTAGAGTTTTAACTTACATCAGGATAGAAAATGCGACAACTAAATAAAAATGTGAAAGCTAAACTTGATTCATGATATGGCAGAAAGGAATGTAACTAGAGATTAAATAACTTAAGTTTAGGTTTCAACTAAATACACATCGAGCTAAAAAAAAAGATAAAAACCTTGAAATTCTAACAATAGGTAGCTAATGAGGCCTCCACATAAATTCTCACTGGACTCATTGAGAAAAGATAGAAATCTCACCAAAAAACAAAAGCATCTGGTTATCAATTCTAGGATCTGAATTCTATAATCTGATGAATTTCTAACCTATTACTTTTAGCTTTTCCAATTTTAGGGTGAAAAATCCCCAATACATATTCCAATGCTGAAAAAACAAGGGCCTTGGAACTAGTGAAAACCTAATACACCTTAACAGTACGTAATAACTAAACAGATCTCTTCTATCATTGTTTGAGTAAGCATATAATGTATGATAATCACACGGCTGTTAACAATTGTTTGAGCATTTATTTTCTGTTTTATAGATTTCGTTGAACAACTTGTGGATAACCATTCTGAGAAGGCCAAAGTGCTGGCTAGACAGGAGGACAATCAACGAGACACTCCGATGCAGCTTACTGCACATTTCAACAGTGATGAAATTCTAAAACTAATGCTGAGATGTGATCGGTCCTTAGGGTACACAGTCTCCACATATAAGCGTATTCCTCTTCTTTTTACCGCTGCAAATCGAGGTCATGTTGCTTTTGCTCGAGCACTGCTTGAACATTGTCCTGACGCTCCCTGCAACAATGACGACGGCAGAACATGTCTGCATGAAGCTATAGCCAACGACCGTATAGAGTTTGTTGAATTTATCCTTGAGAAGAACTCAAAACTTCGGAAAGTTGTTAACATGCTAGATACTGATGGTCACAGTGCTCTGCATCTCGCAGTTAAAAAGAGCAATCCGAAGATAGTCAGTGCTTTACTGGATCACCCTGACATCGACATCACTGTTATTGACAAAGAATTGAATGCACCAATCTGGAAATTATTTGAATTCGATAGCTACGTCAAGACTATAAACTGGGTATGCATGCACTCCAGAGAACTATTTTAAATCTATATTTTACGGGAAATGATCTCGTCGAAGAGAGGAATCTTCTATGTGACTTACAATTTTGTTGACTAGTTCACCAACCCGTGCTCTTGCGTGGGTTAGAATCTTATGTTACACTAACTAATAAGAATTACTTGTATTAAATATCTTTTTCACTAATGTTCTAAAATAATACCTATAATAGGTACTCTATAGTCTATATTTAATTGTGATAATCTATCAAATGTTGATTTATATGTTTTTTATTCATATCCATAGGTGTTTTCTTTACATAATAACGCCTCTATGTATCTCTTGAGAGGCACATGAATGATTTATCTTTTTGTTATTTCTAGCTATACGTCGATTCTTAAATAATAATGAATTTTCCCTTCCTTTTATCTATATATTAATGGCAAGATGGGTATTTTTTAATAAAGTAGATCTAATGGTTACCAATTGCTATCTATAGATTGATGGCCAGATATGTTTCTGATTAACGTAGAGCATTATTTCTTTTCTTAGCGTGTCTGATCAAAATTAACGTGGAGCCTTCAATAAGTAATCGTAAGATAAGATAGCTATATGTATGAAAGCACATTTCTGTACCTCCAATATTTACACTCTAACATCATTTCCATTCCTCCACATTCATGATAGGGTAAAGCACCACCCCTGCAATTTTGTATAACGTACTTTCCTTGAGTATAGTATTACATTGAGATCTAATTGGACCTTCCTTTGAATTCATGCAGAATAAAATTTGTTGGCTTATACTGAATGCTGATCATAGAGCAGAAATTGACATTTATAATCTTCATGAGGAAATCAGGAATAAAGTAATTGATGCATCAAGAAAAAGATGCTAAATCTCTGATTGAAATATATACAGGCAACACGTCCTTAGTGGCCATCCTCATCGCGACAATTACCTTCGCTGCAGCTTTCACATTGCCTGGTGGATACAGCAGTGATGCTGGAAGTGAGGGGCTTCCCATCATGTCAAAGAAGCTTGCATTTCAAGCATTCTTAATCTTTGACACTTTAGGAATGTGCTCCTCCCTCGCTGTTGCCTTCATATGCGTCATAGCAAGGTGGATGGATTTTGAGTTCTTGCTACACTATAGATTTTTCACAAAGAAGCTTATGTGGTTTGCATACATGGCAACAACCCTAGCATGTGCAACTGGTTTATACACAGTTCTGGCAAATCGTCTTCATTGGTTGGCCATTGCAATCTGCGTTCTGTCTGTGATGCTTCCGATTCTTACAATGCTGATTGGTGAATGGCCCATCTTGAAGCTCAAAATTCGATACAGTAAACCTTTCAACTCTAATTTCCTTGATATGGTCTGACCTCACGAACATGCCTGATTGGTTCGAGGGAGAAAGGTTCTATTTGCTCTTCACTATAACTATTAAATCATTATTCAAGATATTGTTCCCATGGTGTTTTACCCTATCGTAGTGAATGGAAGTTCATTAATAGATGTTATCCTTAACTCAAATAGTTGTATAAATATATTTTTGCCTTCTTTTATCTTAGTTGAGTTGCCGAAAATGCCGAGACCAGGCTGTGTGCAGCAACGAGAAGGCTGGAAATTATTTCCTTTTTGTACAAAATAATTTCTTTGATCATTGTTTTTATAAACCATTGCATTGGTTTGATAGTACTTTGATCTTCTGTTTTGGGTAGGCCAAAAATTGTGAAATGCAATATTCTCAATTATTTGGATGCATATTAGGTATTTACCATTTTTGCTATCTAGGCTTGCCAATGCAGCATTTCAGAAATCTTATCAATAAAGACCAGAAGATCATGGAAGAAAGGATTGAAAAAATAGCATAGTTGGAAAGGAAAAATGCCATTACAATTTGTCTATTCAGAACCACCTTAAAAAAAACCCAACAAAGAAAGCCTCAGCATTGAGTTGTCAAGTTGCTTACATCAACTGAACCCTCGACAGGGACCAGACAGAGACGCTGCCTTTAATTTATGGACATATATATACTTGCCACTTGGGTGAAGACGGCTTTGTTTGGTCTACCCCAAATTGGCAAACTGCATGTTGCTATATACATGAATAATTGAATTCCGATCCAATTTATGGAAATCTACGAATGAAATTTTCAAATTTAAAATCTAAATTTTGCAAATAACCTCGGATGGAGAAACACTCTAAATAAAAGTTGTAGATCTCGAAAAGTTATGAAACTTTGTAGTTCACCACTTTTTCATTTGAATTCGTTTAGACCCTCAAATATTCAAATTTCTGTCGAGTTTGTATAATATGTGGGGAACAAAAATGATATTTAGACACAAGTGACGTGTGGGTGGAGTGGTAGAGGGGGGATACGCGCGAAGCCGAGGTCGCGGGTTCGAACCCCCACGGCCTCCTCCGGTTCGAAAAATATTTTTTCCTTCTTAAAAATATTTTTTTGCAATTTTTTTCGCGTTTTCTGGGCAACGATTTCTACAGGCGGTTCTCCGCCTGTAGAAATCGATTTCTACTGGCGGTTCCTAAGCAACTGCCAGTAGAAATTGCCGATTTCTACTGGCCTCCCGTACTGGCGGTTCCGAAAAACACCAGTAGAAATGCGTTTAGAACCGCCAGTACAGGCCTTTTCTGTACTAGTGTCATTTCCATTATAGTGATTGCAGGCATATGAATGACGAAACAAACAAAAGGTGTTGTGTACAAGGTAGAAGTGTGGTATCATTTGTACCTGGACCTCGGTCGTCGGCACAAGTCATAGGAGGCAAACTAAGCTGTCACGTGGCAAACACTGAGATCCAGATCCAGTACCAGTAACGTACGATGAGATCCAGTACTAGTACAGGTCATAGGAGGCACACCAGCACGTACGATGAGAGGTACGATAGCAGCAGTGGTACCGAGACCGATGGTGGAGGCAAATTCTCCTGGGTTACCAGCTGACTGCATGCTGATGCCTCCTGGCACTGCCTTTCATGTCTACCAAAGTATTACGAAGTGCAAAGCCAACTTCAGGAAACAACCAGAGTTAGAAGCAGTTAAGAATCAGCCTTTATTCAATGGTTAGAGTCTCTGTAATTTTTAATTTAGTGGCTGTTCTCTCTGTCGTGGGACTTGTTCTGTCCCCTTTCTTCCTCTCTTTTCTGGTTCCCTGAGGCCTTTTAGTTTTAGTTTTTCTGTCTAGCTTACCTTAGCTTTAGTTTCTTCCCTTCCTTTCTCCTGTAACCTCTCCGTTTTTGGTTCTTTAATAAATTTCAGTAGGGGTTTTGCCCCTCCTGTTCTTTAAAAAAAAAATGGTATCTGCTTCAGTTACTATATAATCATCATCAATGCTGCACGTTCTACTGGTCATCTAATTATTAGGAGCTAGGATAAGTTTTGTGTCAGCTTATAATAGCACAACTCTTTATCAGTGACTTACAGCTAGTCTGTCTGTGATGCCTGAACAATTTGGCACATGAGTTTCTCTCTTCTTGCCTGGACGCTTTGACGCTTTGACCACTTGCATGGTGAAACGAAAACCAGGATGCTATACTATGTCATAGCTGAATGATCGTGAGGATTAATGCTTCTCAAATTCTCATGACCAAAAATAACCATGGATGGATCGGCATCAGTAATGCCAAGTTGTGTCCAAAACATGGGTCCTGCAGAGCCACTTAGCCACTCCGACTATATCTTTCCCTCCTGTAATATACTGCAGAAAGCGTCATGACAGTGACATCCAAAAGCGATGACGGATTTCCAGTTGTATTCTGCAGCATTGCTCGAACAGTAGTTCATCACATTCGTAGTAGTGGTCAAAACCTTTTCACACTTTTCTAATCTGTACTTCAACATTTCTAGAGCTAAAAAAAAGAGGGCATGCCCTCCGAACTGCCACTGCAAAGTAGTCTGGTGCAGCGTTCAACAGTTGTAAGGCTAAAAAATGAACACAGTTGGTATGCCATAAACGAAGCAATTCATATTTCATAACCATCCTATAAGCTTCTGTTGATAACCATCCTATAATAATGAGCATCTGATAGGTCTTAGACTGTTGATAACAATAAACATCTGATAGATCTTAGAATCACTTAATGGGCATATCTGTATCCTTAAATTATATAACGCAAATACTGTATAGTGTAAATCCATCATGAAAATTGCACAAATATGTGAAGACAAAAGATTTTTAGGGTTTTTTTGAACTAGGCCATTACAATTTTCTAACTTTGGAGAAACGCCACTGCAATTCGTCTATTTGGATATTTGCCATTATAATTTTATCTTTCGTCGATCGACGCCATTTTCTACCACTGCCGGGTACAATGCCCATCATCAGATACGTATGGCTACATGAATGCATACGACGTCAAGTCTCTGCCTCCCTCCGTCAGACTGAGCCCGCTCGCAGACGCCTCGCCTCGCCGTGCTCCAGAGTCCAGACCTCCACTTCGCCTCGCCACAGACCTCCACTCTTGGTGCTGCTTCGGCTACCATGGTCGCGGGCGCCGTGCCTTCGCCGTATCTGACGTCAAGTGCTACTACGCCGTGGCGCGTGAGAGCGACGGGGCAGTCCTCGCTGTTGGTCATCGTGGATCTCGTCGTGCAGAGGACGGGGATAGGGTGATACAAGAAGGGTGGAGGGAAGGAGAACCGGATGCGAGAAGCCACGCACCTGGATGTCCATGTCCTTCTTGTTAGCCTCAAGCTAGCTGCTTGCAAGCAAATACAGAGAGGAAATCGATGGAATCAAACGAGACAGTGAGCAATTAAGGACACGTAGGGACCAGGGAGGGGAATCGGTGGGATGGAAGAGATGGATGGATACACATGCCTTTGGCCGTTGCCTCTCCCTTGCCATCGACTTCAGGCCGTTGCCGTTGCCATTGCCCATGGTTGAAGCTGAAGCTCAAGCCCTCCCTGTCCAAGGGTCCTTTCTTGCAAGAAAACAGGGTTGGTTGGGGACAGCGGACGGATGCCAAGCAGGGCTGCCGCGCGCGCTGCTGCAGCGTGGCCTCGAGACGCACCAGTGCGGTACCGGCCATGAGCCCGTCGGCCGCGGGCTCGCCGCCGTTGATGGAGAAGACGAACACCTCTCTCGTGCTGGCGCCTGCCCGTGGAGGCCGGAGGTGGAGCGGTGGCGTGCAGCCGCGGCGGCCTGCGCGACGGCGCGCTAGCACGGCGAGGCAAGGCATTCGCGAGCTCGTGTGACGGAGGAAACGGGGATTGACGGCTGTATGTGTTCGCGTATGTATACGTATCTGACAGTAGGCCCTTATATGCAACATATGTAGAAAATGGCATGGATGCATGAGAGGTAAAATTGCAATGGCATATCTCTGAATAGACAAATTGTAATAGCGTTTTTCTAAACTTGTAGAATTGCAATGGTCTAGATCAAAAAAAAACCCTTCTTTGTTTTCTTTCTTTTATTTACCCTTTTTACTACCCGTCCCTCTCTTTTCTATGGCAATTGTTTTCAGCGGTGAACTCAGACCCGCGGGGAGGTGTGATTGTTAAGAATATTTAGGATAAATATTAATTAGTGATCAATTATTGTAATCCCGTAATTAGCATGTGCTAATTACGTCATTAGTAGGCATAACCGTTTAGGCCCTTTGGGCACCAACAGACACCACTTGGTGTATGTGTCACTGACACATACAACTGCCATATGTATATATACATTTACTGTTCATCAGGAATACATCTATCCGTCATTTGCACGGTTAATCCGTCCACTTTACTGTAACACGTTATCAGACACGCTAGTTCTACAACCGCTGACGCTGATAGCAGGAAGGAAGGAAAGAGAGTTCACCGGACGTTCGCCGGACTTGCTGTTCGTCAAAGATGTCTGTTGAACTCAATCCACCGGAGGAAGAATTATGCCTTGTGGACTCATGTACCACAAACTCTATACTTAGAGAGATGAAATATTTTCAGACTCTTAAGAAAAGAGAAGGAAATATTATGACCATCGCTGGACGCGATGCGTTGATAGTTGGTTCAGGTAGAGCCACTATTACTCTCCCTATGGGTACGCAGATTACATTAGAGGATGCCTTGTTGTATCGACGACTCTACTGCACCCTACTAAGTTTTAGAGATATCCGTAAGAATGATCTACATGTCGAAAACACATATAGATCATAAAGAGGAATTTCTTCTAATCACTAAACTTACTTGGATATGGCAAACAGATCTGTGAAAAGATTTCTTCACTCCAAACTGGATTGTACTTTACATACATAAAACCTATAAAACATGTTGCTTATAAGATAATTTTTCCAAGATGTCGATACATTCCGCAATTGGCATGATCGACTTGGGCATCCTGGAATAGGGATGATGAGGAAAATTATTAGCAATTCCATTGGTCATGATATGGCAAATGCCAAATTTCCCCAAAATAAAGATTTTTGTTGCACTCGCTTGTGCAACGGGAAATTAATTTTAAGACCATCACCTCTTAAAATTAGAGCTGAACCACTCAAATTCCTTGAAAGAATTCAAGGAGATATTTGTGGTCCGATCCAACCATTGTCGGGGCCGTTCGGTACTTTATGGTATTGATAGACGCATCTACTAGATGGTCTCATGTGTGTCTCCTATCGACACGCAACCATGCCTTTTGCCAAAATAATGGCCCAACTTATTAAGTTGAAGGCACACATTATCCCCGAACACCAGATTCAATCAATCCGAATGGACAATGCTGCTGAATTCTCATCCCACGCTTTTAACGATTATTGCATGGCATTGGGAATTCAGGTTCAGCATTCAGTTCCATACGTACATACACAAAATGGTTTGGCTGAATCGTTGATTAAAAGAATCAAGCTCATTGCAAGACCTTTGTTGATGAATTGCAAATTGCCTACGCCGTGTTGGGGTCACGCAGTTCGCACACGCTGATTTGATCCAACTACGACCAACCGCATATCACGAAACCTCCCTTTTTGCGGTTAGTACGTGGGAATCCTCCGAGTATTTCCCATTTTGCGTAAATTTGGGTGCGCCAGTATACGTACCCATCTCACCACCTCAGCCGAACATCGATGGGCCCTCACAGAAATTGGGGATCTATGTGGGATATTCCTCTCCGTCGATCATTAAGTATTTAGAACCTCCGACGGGGATCTATTTACAGCCCGGTTCGCTGATTGATTGTATATTTAATGAGGATCATTTCCCGGCATTAGGGGAGAATTGTACCAAAAAGAATGCCAGAAATTGATTGGAATGTGAAGGCATTTCATTTTCTCGATCCACGTACTATAGAAACTGAACTACAAGTTCAAAGAATTATTGATTTGCAAAATATTGCAAACAATGATGCGCGTGACGCTTTCTCTAATTATAAAGGTGTCACAAAGTCTCTCCATCACGCAAGGAATGTGCCCGAACGAGTGGAGGTACCTAAGAAAAACCACTCAACCCCTATTAGTAAAAAAGAGGGGAGAAGCACTTCCAAGAATCAAGATGTGATTCTTTGGCAAGCATAAGAAGACTGGAAATGCAACTCAATCTTTGATTGAAAGACACCTAGAGGACATATATTGTCCCGTGGATAGAAGTGATCCACAATCTAGCTCGATTATGCGCATAAACACCGAGGCTGGAACATCGGAAGACCCTGGACCCATCGTTTTGGGAAGTCATGATGAATCTTTAAGGGTAGATGAAATTGCCATAAATTTCGTAGAGACTGGAGAGTCTTATAATCGTAAGTCCATAATAGTCGATCGTTACTTTTCTCAAGAAATTGCAAATATCCTTTCGACCGATTCGGATCCTAAGTCTATGGTCGAGTGCAAGAAGCGCTCGGACTGGGATAAATGGAAGGTAGCAATTGAAATGAGAGATCGCCTCGCTTAATAAAAGGAAGGTGTTTTCGGCCGTAATGCCAACACCTCCCAAGTATCTTCCCCGTAGGATACAAATGGGTTTTTCGTTCGTAAAAGGAATGAAAACAACGAAGTGGTGAGATATAAAGCAAGGCTAGTGGCACAAGGTTTTACGCAAAGACCGGGCGTTGATTTCAACGAAACTTACTCTCGGTAATGAGCGGAATAACATTCCGATACTTAATAGCTTTGGCAAAGTACAAAATCGTCTATCTATGCGGTTGATGGACGTAGTGACCGCATACTTGTATGGGTCATTGGACTCGAGATATACATGAAAGTTCCTGATGGAATCAGTATACCAGATCCTAAGGCAAATCGCAACATGTATTGCGTCAAGTTGCAGAAGTCATTATATGGCTTAAAGCGGTCGGGCGAATGTGGTACAATCGGTTAAGTGAATTCCTTAAGTTGAAGGGATACACAAATAATGATGACCGCCCATGTGTCTTCATCAAGAAATCATCAACGAGGATTTTTTGTATTATATCGGTATATGTCGGCGATCTCAATATCATTGGCAATGAATCCGATATTAATGAAGCACGTCATCATTTAAAGACGGAGTTTGAAATGAAAGATTTGGGTCAAACCAAATTTTGCTTGGGTTTACTGACTTGAGCATTTTGATTCGGTATATTTATATACCAATCTGCCTATCTCCAAAAGGTATTGGAGAAATTCAATATGGACAAGTCATATCCAACAAAAACCCCGATGGTAGTGAGATCCTTAGATGTAGATAAGGATCCTTTTAGACCACGGGAAAAAGGAGAAAAGATTTTGGGACCACAATACCCATATCTGAGTGCCGTTGGAGCACTTATGTATCTTGCAAATAGCACCCGGCCGGATATTGCATTCGCAGTTAATTTGCTAGCAAGACATAGTGCTTCTCCTACCAAACGTCATTGGGTAGGAGTTAAGACTGTTATGAGGTATCTCAACGGTACTAGAGATCTTGGATTATTCTATAGCAGAAATCAAGATCCAATTTTGTTAGGATATACAGACGCTGGTTATTTATCAGATCCCCACCATGGCAGATCACAAACTGGCTTTGTATTCTTGCAAGGTGGAACAGCAATATCTTGGAAGTCTGCAAAGCAGACATTAGTCTCTACTTCCACCAATCACTCTGAAATAATCGCTTTATATGAAGCATCACGCGAATGCGTATGGCTTCGCAGAGTAGTAAACCACATAACTCAGTCATGTGGTATTGGTGCACTTGAGACACCGACTATTATCTTTGAGGATAATTCGGCGTGTGTTACTCAAATGGAATCAGGTTATATTAAGAGTAATATGACTAAACATATTATTCCAAAATTATTCTACCCCCATGAGCTCCAAAAGAATGGAGAAATTGAACTCTTGCAGACTAAATCTTGTGATAATCTTGCGGATTTATTCACAAAGTCTCTACCATACTCCACATTTCATAAATGTGTCGAGGGAATTGGTATGAGAAGGCTTAAAATTTGCAAGAATCGGGGGGAGAATCTCTGAATAGAACCTGCTCCAAATTACACATTATACTCTTTCCTTTATATGAGTTTTACTCTTCTAGAGTTTTCTCACATAAAGTTTTTAACGAGGTAATGGTAACACATGGCAAATGTCATATTATCTATTTTTTCCTCATAGAGGTTTTTCGAAGATAATTATGGCATATTTGATCATTGATCAAAATTGTTTTAGACTATGTCTTAGGGATACCTAAAGGGTCTATTAACATTGGGAGATATATATATCATGGTGTTTCTCCTTATTTTCCCACCGGGTTTTCAAGGAGTTTTGCCTCGGTATATCGAGATACTTTGGATTTTTCCCACGGGGTTTTTCCAAAGCTTCAAGACATTTATAGATGGACAGAAATGGTGCCTACACAAGATCAATTGATCAAGGGGAGTGTTAAGAATATTTAGGATAAATATTAATTAGTGATCAATTATTGTAATCCCGTAATTAGCATGTGCTAATTACGTCATTAGTAGGCATAACCGTTTAGGCCCTTTGGGCACCAACAGACACCACTTGGTGTATGTGTCACTGACACATACAACTGCCATATGTATATATACATTTACTGTTCATCAGGAATACATCTATCCGTCATTTGCACGGTTAATCCGTCCACTTTACTGTAACAGTGATTTTGGCGTTCAACTATTTCACGCCCACGGTTGGCTCTGTCAACGAGGAATAATTTGGCAGAAGTTTTTACTTATATAAATAGAATTTCCCTGTGTGTACTAAATGGCCCGACAAAGGAATGTTCGCACGCACAGAAAAATAACTAATTTCCCTGTGTTTTTACTTATATAAATAGAATTTCCCTGTGTGTACTAAATGGCCCGACAAAGGAATGTTCGCACGCACAGAAAAATAACTAATTTCCCTGTGTGTGTACTATTTACACTAACAGAGACGGGGAATTTAATTTATTCGTTGTCAAGTTTTATTGAAGATTAATTCAGCATGCATCTTAGGTGACGTTTGGATGATGGGATATGAGGGGTGGGATAGGGAAACGAAAATAAATGAATGGCTAGAATACAATAAGATGTGAAGAATAAATAGCTAAGATACAATGTTACCTTTAGAGGGTGGGAAATCATTTCCCTGTCCCTATATATCCAAACAAGTCCTTAGTGGAAACTACAGTCGGTGTTCTGTTTAAGTGACGCATAAAGCCGACCATAAAATCCCCTAACGTGTTTAGAAAAAGAGTCCTCAATAAGGCAATTTCACTATAATCCAACAAATAAACTAGAACAAAACTGAAAACCGATGATCTGAGAACTTAATTTATATCCAATGCCACCTACTACTTTTTCGATTTCTTGCGCTAGCTGTAGGAAAGCCCAACATCACAACTAGTTGCCAACCAAGCTATTCATTAAGTTATGAATGATGCTTGACCTGTTAGATTTCTAGGTTTATGACTATGGGCTATTATACCATTTGTTAGAGTGCATGGTTATAGGTCTAAGGTTTTCTAGGTTTTTGACCATGGCTTTTTAATGGCATGGGTCAAAGTGCACGGTTAGATCTAGCCAAGCTCGTTAAACACACGAGCCACTACCCCTCAACTCCGAGTCCATCGAAGCCCATAAGAGATACAAATGTCTTGGGACTATCTAACAACTCAAGACAAAAGACTACTAATCTCTACACCTAAAAAATACCGTGGGCAATCGTCCCCCAGTAAATTTCGCTTCACCGCGCGGTGGCCTCACTCGGCTCTGCGCGAGACCGCTCCGCCCGGCTCTATAATAATAAAAAAAAAGGTCTCCTCCCCGTGAAACAGGAGCCCCGCCCTACCCCATACGCCCGGCCGCCGCCCTCCTCCGCCCATCCCGCCCGGCACCGCTTTGCGCCGCCACCGTCGCAGGCCAGGTGCTGATGTCTTTGTCGGGCCCTCGCCGGCGATGAGCACCCCACAGCGATGCGGTGCCCGGTGACTCAACGCCGCCGCCCCATCCCGCCACCGCCCGCCTGCGAACACTGCCGCCGTCCAGCAGACGGATCTCGCCCAGCGGCGTGCTCGCCTTGCCGCTGCTACATCCACGCGCTCAGCCTACTCCGGCATGACGGCTCACCTCCCTCTCCCATGGGATCAGGGGAGGGAGGACCGAGACGCCCAGATTGATGCAGTATGCGCCCGGTGGAGTTTGATTCTCTCCCGCGCGTGTCGGTGTAGCCGTGTAGGTGCCTCGCAGGCTCGCACTCGTGACCGTACGTCATGGGCTCGCGCTCGCCGAGTTCCAATGGAGTGATGGGGGAGCGGGAAGCCACGAGAACTCGAGCAAGGTGGCTGGCGGGGTGGAGGAAAGGTAATTCTTGTTCAACTTCAGAGTATCCTGCAGATCTTCTTCGTTCTTGTTCTGTATCCAGCATGTCCTCTTCATTCTGATCTCAACATTCAGGAAATTTCACTTAGAAGATCTTTCTATGTATAATGTTGAATGGAGAGTTGCCTGCTGGCTGTTATCCGTTTGATTCTGGTCCATCATCACCAAGGCAGGCCGGAAGCAAACCATGGATTTGCTCGGCTAAATGATTTGTCAACACTGCATGGGCCAAGGTACAACATGCCCCCTCCGCCTGATCTGTTTATACAGAGGCAGATGTAACACCAGCCCTAACACGTAACAAGGTGTTTGATTATATGCCTCAACAGGTGAGTTACAAAATTTCAATGCTCTCCAATTCATGTGAGCTCTTCAACGGAAGAGTGTGGCGATGTTGTTCCAAGTTGTCCCAGGTATTATAATTATAAAAATAGTAGCTCATTGTTCTTCAGTTAAACTAATGGTGTCTAGGTATAAATAGGTCCTACAGGAACAAATTTATCTCAACTGCATTTAGTAAGCAACTCCTTAAGTTACTCATTTGTAAAGAACCTGCTATGGAAAATTTGGCAAGACATTCCAGTGAAACTGACTACTATTATTCGATCTGACAAAATACTTATTGTGAACCAAAACATTATTTGTTTTATTACAAGGACATTAAAGAGATTCTCATGTTAAGGACTATAAGGTCCATGCTTTATGATGGTAGAAATTGTAGCTTCATATGTTGCAGACCTTATAACTATAGTTGGTGGGGATGGGAATCGGATTCATTAGGACCTGATATATGTTTTTCAACAGAACTATGGATTGCTCAACTAAACAATTGGTTACACAAAAACCAAGTATAATCTTGTTGTAACTCAACCTACCCTGGTACCTGCTACCTTGTGCAAATTAGTAAGACGGTTTCTCAAAGAATGAGAAGCTACACTGTAGTTCAGTCTACTGCATTTTAGAGGCCTGATTTCTGACAATATTGTGTATCGGTTAAATTAATATGGATATTTCACTTGCGCATTATGGATTGCTGTTCTGCATATAAACACAATTCATCAGTTTTCTATTTTGTGACTTGCATCATAAATTCACGTAAAGCATCCTTCTACTGGTAATTATTTAGATGTGAGCCTCTTCATAGGCAATGCCATTTGTTAAGTGTTGCCTTTGTGTTTACAGTGACTCAGATGCAAAATACTGTAATTGAAGAACTGTAATTTGTCATTTTGGTAATGATTCACTGATTTGGAGCTTCTTGATCTACTTTCTTGGCATCTAGGGATCAATATGTATTCTTGCCAACAATTCGAAGTGTCGAGGCTGAAAAGAAGGGAATGGGAAAGACACTGAACGTCTTAATGAAGCTTATGGAGAGGAAATGACATCCTGGGCTGCCGATGCTGAGCTCGGCACCATCACTGTGGCATGGAGGCTGCTGTATAGTCCTACACGACGTGTCTACTTAGGTAGAGCCTACGCATTGAGCTTGTAAATGTAAAATGAGTTTGTGTTGAATTTTTGGAGGAGACATTTTTTGTTACCTTTGCGACGCATGGGTATGATCCTAGAGGATTGTATCATGTCTTTTGCTTTTGATTACTTGTAATTGGGCACATACACATCATTTTGTTTGCCATGCATGGTGGGATTATGTGAAGATAGGTTCGTGATGGCATTTGTATCATTTAGACCTGGTTTGTTCAAGCTGCCATGGCAATGTGGGCATGTCCAATGCAGTGTACATAGTGTTGGCCTGCATGTCTGCTGACCTCGACTTTGGTTGTTGCTTGACCCGCTCTAAGGTGGTTGGCATTACTTTTATTTACGTGCATGTGATCAGGTATTATT